>MU182587.1:151725-166527 GCA_016904865.1 Pissodes strobi | reverse complement strand
TTTTATCTGCAATGTATTTTAAATGGCATTCTTCAACCACCAGTCTTGGTTTAGCTGACTCGAGCTTAGCCAGCATCGTACAACACAGTCTAAGTAACATGTTCGTCAAATTGTCATGCCCCAATTTGCTTAATTAAGTGATGCGTACATTACAATGTAGTAACGGATTATCTTTTATTGCAGGTTCATTTTGCTCCAGGCATGTGGGAGGAAAAAAGATGAGATAAGAAGGTAAAGCCAAATGCTATCCCACCATATTTTCCATTTGCAAACCCAACGTGGAAAGAAAGGCTTCTACAAAGTGTGAATTTGCCTTGAAATCTTCAGCTTCCATATCGAGGGTTTCTTCCGAGCAAACTGAGGAGTCAAGAATGGATTGGATTTTTTACCATGCACATATTTTATTTTTTTGTTGCAATGGAAAATTGATAGTGCAATTTTCACAGAACCTTGTCATAATATGAGTCAAAAAATAATTAGAAGATATGTAGTATTTCAATAAAAAATAGTTAGCAAGAAAAAAGTAAATTAATGCACAAATATGCTAGTAAATCCTTGAAAAAACTATTGGTATTAAAACATTTAATTTGAGAAACTACAGTTTTTTCCATGTTTAAGGTTCTTTATTTAGCTTTTGTCAATAACCAGAGGTGTATTCCCGTTTTGTATTGTTTTAAATATATTAGGTAATATATGTATGTTTCATTCAAGATTTTTTTTTATTTTTACCGTTTAACTTAAACCTTTATCGACAAGAAAGAAGAGATCGAACTAAGTTAATTAAACAACATTGAGTAAAATGAATATATTTATTTTAGATGAAATACAGGTTTGTCAAATAGTATACCTACTTTATTTCCCAACATTACATGAAATGAACTTCTGTTCGTAGTCAACATCCATAAAAATCATAATGAATTTTTCATTATTCAGAATCCATTCTTTGACAGCATCCTTATTAAATCTGATTTTTCCCTCTGATCAAAGCTGAAATTTGAAGTAAGCTTTAATATTCTTTGTGTTGATTATAAATAAATAAGATGTTTTTAACATGAACAAGTCTTAAATCTAGATATGATTTTATGGCAGCAGCTTTAATTTAAAACTGATCAATTCTGTTGAAAGTTTAGGATACCATGTAATGGAAGTACATCATGTCATCTTGTTTAAATTATGCTTTGCTTGTCCATATACCTATTTGCCTTTCAAAACATTTTTTCGGGAAGGTTAATTCAAATATGGACCTAAAAATTACATTTACTATTTATAACATCACCTTGCTTAAAGATACCACAAATCATGGAGAAAGTACTAAAATTTCAACACAGACGACCATTCTGATTATCACATTAAAACGTTATTAATAATAAAAACAAATAATTATTTATACTTACGTACCAATCTGTATCTGTCACAATCTTCAATCTTGACTCATCATGCATCATTGCAAGCTGATAAGTGTCTAATTTCGGTTGTGTTTCTGTCTCTTTCTTAAAAAGAGTCGGAAACATGTTCCTTGCCGCTTATACATGCGGCATTTTCAAATGCTAGTATAATACTTTCAATTATTTTGCTTGTTAATTTCGTGAAAATTATTAAAGTTTTATTAGCTAAGGGTCCGGTTAACATATTCCTACCATGATAATACTTCAGTCGCTTTATTTTGTCAGCTTCTTGCTAAAAAATGCAAAAAACGCGAAACTTCCATATAACCTTTAAAAAAATTTGCTCCAAAATGGCGGCCCTGGTCTATTGTCGTCACTGTCCTGTATAAAGCCACTGTAGTTTCATTTAAAATATTTAGTTAAAATATTTTTCCCTGTGTTGACGATAATCTGTACTTGGTAAAATCATTACTGATTTCATTTTTAAAGGGGTGTGGTGTGATGTAGGCATAAATACGTCGGGCAGGAAGAATGTTTATTGACCTTGGGGCAGGAATGCATCATTCAAACTGGCAATCCGTTGGGTGAGTAAGGGACTGGTAAATACCTGCAGAATATTATTCTCCGATATTGCCAAGGTCATTCTTTCTTTAGAATGAAATAGGGTGGAAATTAGTGAATTGGGACTCTGATATATATTTTAATTTACTTATTAATTAAGCGGGAACGTGAGCTCGACCTAGATCCAACACGAGAAAGCTTGGCTTTGCGTGAAATTTGATACTCGGACAGTAGGAGACCGTGGAACCTACCGGGTAGGTTCCAGAAATTTTTATTCGTCCAAAATCGATGACCGTCGTTGAAGCAGTTCGGAGCAGAGCTATTTAAACGCGAATAAAAATTGGGAAACTACCGGTGCGTATTTAGGCATCCAAAAGAGTCCTTGAAGATAATCGGCTGAAATTCGGATTGGGGAATTTTCGACGACGGCGAATTCGAATCTGACATCGGCGGGAGCCAATAGGTTCCGCGGTAGGAGACAGACGAGGTCGAATATTTTTTACTAACCCAAACTTTTCAAAAGTGGAAAATCGGCGTTTTCGACCCCTAAATATTAATTCGGTGGAAAACGCTTCCGAACGTCTTTTTATACGTGATTATTTATTTGCATTTGTCAGGATAATTTAGTTTCCGTCCCGCTTCGTAAGTGGAGGAATTGCGATTGCATTGCATTGCGATTATCTTAATAGTCTTTTATTATAAAATGATAACATTAATTATTTAATGGGATAATCTTGAAATTACCATATACTACAGCATTAAACGTTTCCCAATATACAGGCACTCTACGCCTCATCATTTAAATTAAACTTACTATCTAGATTTAGCACTGAATTGTTTTACTGAAACAATCTTGCCAACAGGCAACGCTACATGTTTACAAATATATATGCATTCTACACATTTTGATTTAAATTTACATGTACGGTCTAACTTGAGTACTGAAATGTTTTACTGAATTATTCATGAATTTCTTGCAAACAGTCAACGATAAAGGTTTTCAAATATACTAGCAATTTTTATGCTTTAAGATTAAATTTACTGTCTAACTCGAATAATGAAATGTTTTACTGAAAACTCAGGAATTTCTTGCAAACCGTCAACCATAAATGTTTTCAAATATACTAGCAATTTTTATGCTTTAAGATTAAATTTACTGTCTAACTCGAATACTGAAATGTTTTACTGAAAACTCATGAATTTTTTGCCCCCAGGCAACGGTAAATGTTTTCACATATACAAGCTTTGACACATTTTTATTTAAAACTAAACCTACTGTCTATCTTTAACGGGAACTCGGAACATGCCAACGTTGCTCCCTTTTCTCGTGTTTGAACATCTTATCCCTCGCCGAATGACGAAGGTCCACCACGTTACTTCACTTTACTTTTCGAACCGTTGACATGAATTTAATTATTTACTTCGTTATTTCCACGAGCCCTTAAACTGAAAGGCACTACTCTCGGTTTGGGCACAACTAAGACCATACTATCGACTACAAAATTATTAATTTAACTTTTTAAACTTTTTAAATAAAATTCAGCATAGCGACCCGCTACATCTGATATTTCTTATAAAATTTTGAATTTGCCGATAAGGACCGACTCCAACTGCTAATTGGAATAAGACTGATTTTTCTTCTATATCGTGATGCTTTTATAGTCCGATTTTTAACGTGTTTTGTCCCCCAGAAAAATTCCAGAATCTCCGTCCACCTAGAAACGCGTGATATTACGCAACTTTGCTCTCATTTCGGCCGGGTCATTCAACACGGGTCGCTTATTTTCAAGTATTTTTTCATACCTAGCTTTTACTTTTAGTGTACACGCAAATTCCTTAACAGGTTTTCAATTCGCTGGACCGAAAGTTAGACCCGCCTTGACCAATGAGGTTCTTTTTAGAGCAAGATTTATTGGATCTACAAGAGATTTATTTGGTTTTAATTTTAAAAATTTTATAAATTTTTCATCTTGTCCCTTGCAAACTAAATTAACTTCCCTACACCAAAAAAATAAACTGTATTTAACTATAAGCTTTATTATTGTGAGGCTAATGTCATGATTTTTACAATTTAATAGGTGAAATTTTAGCTCATCTTTATATAGAATTTTTTCTAGTAGAAGAGTTATTTTAGTGTGATGACAAACTCTGGGTATGACATAAAATTATCTCGATATGGATTGTGTAACTAGAAAATTAAAATATGTCCCTGGAGTTTTTAATTGAGAGTTTTGATATTGCCTTGTCTGAACGAAATCTGTGTCAACATTACTGTCGAATTGGTGTCTATTTTTCCTACAATTATCACAGCTATTTTTTTTAAGTCCCTGGCAATAAATCCTGAAATATGCATAGATATACATCTCGATAATTTTGATTTTTTATATGATGTAACAACTGTAGGAATATCGGGTTCTGGTATATCAGAAAGTAAATTTACTTCTGCCTCTGTTTGCCCAGTGACAAACTTTCTAAAATTAGTTAAAATACCATCAGAAGTGTCCTCTTCGCAATTTGCACCAGGAGAATGAGCAGAAGTAAAGTTATTGACAATGAATGCCTTGAAACACGTAATGAACCGTGCAGCACTTGGCATATTTTCTCTAGCCCAGTAACTCCTTACACATCAAAAAAAAATTTCTAAAGCATCTTGCTAAATGGTCTTGTTAAGATGTAGCGTTTTGGGTAAACTATATGATTTTTTCTACACAAATAAATGAAACCTTTTAAAGTTGTTAACATATCTTTTAGTGACGGTACAATTACGAATTGCTTTTTAATTGGACAATAATATTTCATACTTTTCATTACTTTCAAGTAAGACTTTTATGTTTGGTAAAAAACAAGAAAATTAAATTATTCCTTACTCCACTTTACTAATCTCATCATAAGAGATCCAACTTGGTTACTAATCACTTCAGTGCATCATTTGACTTTCATTTTATTAATTTTCTTGCGAAGTACATGTTGATCGGTTAGTTTGTTCAGAAGCCTATGCTCATCCTCAATGTCAGCAAAATATACTTGCTCTATATGTTTCCAAGAGGCAGAATATTGCTTTCCATTAATTTTAAAATGCAAATCTCTTGTAAGCAGATTATTTCTGCTCCCTTTGAAAAGATGGGGTGTGTCGTATAAGGGAACTACTTCTAAATTATCAACAAGAAACCCACAATACTTGTCTTGCCTTTCTCCATGTTCGAGACAATAATTTCTGGTGTCTCTCAAAAGAGCATTTATTGCTGCCTGATTAAGTCCTCCTTTCTCACAAACACTGGCTATAACTGTAACTCCAATTCTGTGGCTTTCTCTTATAACGTTCTTTATTAAATTTTTTATTTGTATGCTTTTGGTAGGTCCTCCACTAAATGAATAACAAATGGGTTGCTTCCATTGTTTAATTACACTTTTCTTTCACCGTCGCCCATGTCTTCATCACCTACAATTTCATCCTCTTTTGAGTTGTAGGAGAGAGTTGACTCAATAGACATTTCATCAAATGTCAAGATGACATATTTAAGTTGTAGTCTTTCCCACTTGCTTTTTAAAACATCAGTGATATTAATTTCTCCTCTATAGAGAATCTTCCTGCTTTTGGTCTTGTATGTCATTGAACTGACATGGTCCATTAATGATACGTATTGCTGTGAACTGCCAATTTTTCCGCTGCCTTTAGTCGAGTTTTAAACGACGTCACTTTTCTGCTAATTCGTGCTAGTCTATTAGATGTGCTAACAACACTTTTGTACAAACGTCTAGCTTTTGGCGTAAGTTCATTTTGGCGGCTTACATTAACACTTCTTAAAACACCTTGTCTTTGTCTTGTCAACAGAAGAAAAACTGAAATTAGAAAATATGTAATTTTAATGAACTACTGGTTGAAAATTTCAATTTGTATGTGAAACCTCTATAATATAGAGGTAATATTATTTTTATCATCATTATCATACCATTTTTTACCTTTATATTTCACGAACCACTGTATTTGTCACTAATATGAAATATTTACAAATGTAAACTGACCTTTAATGCGTTGTAACACTTAGTATGGAAATAAAAACTAAAAATATTATCATTATACTTCTTAACCACGTTCTACTAGACCACCATGTAGTTACGCCTCTGTCGCTCGAAGGTGTCACTGATATCAAAGCAAAAATTTTTGCTGACCCATAATATGTAACAGCCCGATACAGATCCTCAATACGTTTTCAGTGTGCGTAGAATGTGTCACGTTTGTTTTATGTAAAATTGTTTGATTACAAAAATTGGTAAAAGACAGTGTGAAAAGCAATTAAAATCTGTATCAAAAAAGCTGTGACGTCTTCAGGATACTTTAGTTGCTCTTCAGGAAAAAATTTCGGGTGATTCAAGTCAGTAATGCTATTTTTTTTTATTATAGATATATTAGACTTAATAGAGTGCCCTACCAACTAATTTGGTTGCATAGCTAAAATAGTTGTTTATGCAACTATTGGCAGTAATTTGAGACAATTAAATCCGTTGTTCGTATTTATGTATTAGTTTTGTGACTAAGACGTTGGCACAAAAATTATTGTTTATGTAATAATTTAATCGATAAAAATTTGACAATATATTTATGTATATTGTTTTTGGTTATTTTATAGCTCAGTCAGGTAGGTAATGGTTTATGCAACTACTTTGTTTATGAATTAATATTCGCCTATTTGGCAGTTAGATAACAACGACAAATAAAATATCCAGACACTCTTCGTGCCACGGGTTATTTAAAACGTTGATTTAAACAACGTTGGGTTTTATTACAAGGCGAAATACGAGCTAACATAAATATATGTATTTATTGGGGGACAGTAATAGCAGATGTCCATGAGGGCCCCAGTTCAGCGTCATTGCCAGCCTTATCAAAAGAATCTCTGTTGGGGATGGATCCCAGAAAGCTAAATAGTTATGGTCCACCTTTGGACGAGGAATTAGTGGCTAGATGGCAAAGTTTTTTAACCGAAGGCATAGACAGGGAATCGAGGGAAGAGTTTTTTAAAATCCTCATACCAGAAAATTGTTTACAGTTAGCTGGTCCCATGATCAACTCAGAGTCGGAATCTCTGTTATCGGTTCTTGATAAGAAAAAAGATGCAATGTTTTCCACTCTGCAAGATAAAGCTAGGGTGTGGCTTAGCTACATTGGGAGAGGTTATATCTTTCATTTTGGCATCTGACAAAATCCCGGCAGATGTTAAAACTCTGTTGACTCCAAAAGCCGCCCATTCAGCTGAGATGTTTTGCGAAGTGCATTATTTACTATCTAATCATCGCAAGCATCAGGTCTACCCCTATATGAGCCAGGACACTCAGAAATTGGCAGAAGAGACAAAAAGGGATGCTACATTGTTTGGTTCAGACTTTTTCGAGAAATGCAACGCAGCTCAAGCCGCCGAAAAGGCAGCCATTGATATTAAGGCTAGAAAACCCACTTTTCCAAGAAAACAAACATTACGGAAGTCTTCGTTTTATTTAAACTCTCAGCGTTAGGCTCAAAAATCCAGAATGAAGAACTCCAATGCCTTCAGGTTCCACAGAAAAGAAAATGCAATACGGAAAACACGTCCAAGGACGGCTCGTCAGGAATATCCTCGACAGGGACGTTAAAGGTAGACATTCAAGAAAAATATGCGGGAATAATTCATCTTTTCTATGATCAGTGGGCGTCAATAACTAAAGAGCAGACAATTTTGAATTGGGTTAAGGGGTATATAAGATTCCCTTCATATCCAATCCACGTCAACATAAAAATCTTAATGTTACGACAGTCTCTAAAATAGAGCAGCTTTATCTTCAAGAAAGCATTGAAAAGCTTTTAAAAATTGGAGTCATATCAACATGTCATTATAAAAAAGGTGAATTCTTGTCACCTGATTTCTTAGTAGAAAAATCTTCGGGAGATTATCGTTTTGTATTAAATTTAAAGAAGTTAAACACTTATGTTCGAGCACAACATTTTAAATTAGAAAATTTTAAAACAGTAAGATATATTATATTTCAAGACTCTTACATGTGCACAATAGATTTAAAAGATGCTTATTATCTTATACCAATGCATAAAACATATAGAAAATAGTTAGGGTTTTCCTTTCAAGGTAACTTATTTGAATTTAATGTTTTACCTTTTGGATTATCGACTGCTCCTTTTGTTTTTTGCAAATTGTTTAAACACCTTTTAAGTTATCTTAGATCGAGAGGTCTCTTAAGTGTTAGTTATTTGGATGTTTTTTTGATTCTAGGTAATTCAAAAAATTCATGTCAAGAAAATATCCAAACTACAGTGGAATTGCTTTCAAAGTTAGGGTTCATTGTGAATTTTGAAAAGTCTTGTTTAAGACCATGTCAAAGTATAAGATTTTTGGGTTTCCTCTGGGATAGTAAAAATATGACTATTAGTTTGCCAGATGACAAAGTAGATAGGGCCACTTAATTTATTTCTGATATTAAGTCTTGCGTTAACTTAAAAATTCGTTCTTTTGTTAAACTTATCGGATTTTTGGTCTCTATATACCCTGCCTTTACATATGGATGGGTACATGTAAAAAGTCTCGAATATTTAAAATGTGAAGGCTTAAGAAACTCGAATAAAAATTATGATTCGAGAATGAAATTATCAAGCGAATGTTTACAAGATTTAGAATGGTGGTTTAAGAATATTCATAAGTCAGGTTCTTCATTATCGCAACGTAATTATGTTTATAAAATTTTTACGGATGCGTCTAATTCAGGCTGGGGGGCTGTGTGTTTTAATCAGAAAACAGGTGGGTTTTGGAATGAGTATGAAGCAAAATACCATATTAATTATCTAGAGCTTTTGGGAATTTTTTATTCTTTAAAGTCATTTGTCAAAGAAAAATCGAACTGTGTTACTTAGGGTAGATAATATTATGGCAATAGCTTGTATAAACAAAATGGGGATTACAAAAAATAAACACTTGACTGTACTATCCAAAGTCATTTGAGAGTGGTGCGAAAATAGAAATATTTTCATATTTGCTTCCTACATTAATTCTGCTAACAATAAAGCGGATCACGAGTCTAGATCTACTGAAATAGAAACCGAATATTCCTTGTGCAATAATGCTTTTAGAAACATTACAGAACGTTTCGGAAAACCATCTGTAGATTTGTTTGCTTCATATGCAAACAGAAAATGTTACTACTAGGTTTCGTGGAGATCAGACTCAGGTTCAATAACAGTTGACGCGTTTTCAATATCTTGGAGCGATCTTAACTGTTATGCATTTCCACCGTTTCCCTTGATCCTGAATGCAATTAAGAAATAAATTTTTGATAGAGCTGAAGGTATTTTTGTTGTACCATTATGGAAATCAGCCTTGGTATCCACTCTGTATGGAATGTTTAACAGATAAGCCAATATATTTTAAACCAAGACCTGATCTTGTACTTTCTCCATTTAGGAAAAGTCACCCGATATGGCCCAACATTATCCTGGTTGCAGGAAGGTTATTGGGGAAGCATTCATGAAGAGAGGAATCGCCGAAGAAGCAACCCCTACACTTATTGCTTCTCTTAGCGATAATACATTGAAGCAATATGACTGCACTTATAAAAAGTGGTGGATATTTTGTTCTCAAAATAATATTAACTGGCTTAACCCTACTACCAATAATATTCTCTATTTTCTGAATCAAGAGAATAAAAATGGTGCTCTATACAATACTTTAAATTGTCATAAATCAGCTCTTAAACTTATTATAAATTTGGAGGAAGGAGAAAAAGTATTCCAGCGAGGAGTTTTTAGAGGAAAACCTGCATTTCCTAGGTATGAGGTAACTTAGGATCCGCAGGCAGTCCTAGATTTCCTCACGACATTATATCCCTTGGAAGATTGTTTATTAGAATTAATTACCTACAAATTGGTTATGCTGATATCCCTGGTTACCTCACACCGGGTACAAACTTTATTGAAAATTGGATAAAGGGATATAAAATTTTTCGGCATCGAATGCAAAATTTTCATTTCTGAATTAATTAAGAGATCTTCACCAAACAGACAACACCCTGTCCTTACAATTCCATTTTTTAATGACAGGCCCGAAATTTGTGTTGCTAGTACACTGAAATATTATTTAAAAATAACATTCTAACAGATAGGGAAGACAAAGACAATGATTTTTTATTTTTAACGCATAAAAAACCATATCATAAAGCCACAGCTCAAACTATATCAAGGTGGTTAAAGAATGTTTTGGACAAATCGGGAATAGATGTTTCGATGTTTAGGGCGCACAGTATTAGACATGCTACCACTTCAGCAGCGTTTCGCGCTGGTGCTAATATTGAATGCAAGAATTTTTCCATTTAAGTGCTATTTGTATGCAAATTATAAGGCCTTCGGCCTATGCACTATCTACCTCAATCTGACGTTTTCGTTTGAGGGCAAATTATCAGGCTCTCGACCTATGCACTATCTAACTAAATCTAACTAACTCTTTGTAGGGAAGTCGAATAGTTAGGTCCTCGACCCTAAGCTTAATCAATTAATAATTCTAATAAAACTAATATTAAGAATGTTTTGTATTGCGAAGCCCTCGGCTTGGACGTATTCTTTCTCTAAGCCCACGGCAAGACGAATTTTTTGATCGAGTGCTATTCGTACGCAAATATTACAAGTCCTTCGTCTATGTACCTTATTCTCTATTTCTCTCGGTTGAGCAACGTATTGTGCCTTACTGAAAACCTGCATGAATATGAATTTAATAAGCCCTCGGCTTATATGCAAGGTTTTTAAATTATTCTAATTATTTAAAATAGTCTAGTAGTAATTAGTGAGCTTAGCGTAACCCTCAATACAACTTATCAACTGTACATTGTATCATTGTACGTAGATATTTGTTCGTAAATATTAGGCCCCGGCCTAGTCCTATATAGACAATTTATTAACACTTACTCGAGAAACTGGACAATATATTTTCCCTTCTTTTCGACATTTTATTTCACAAACACAGCACGTTTTTTCAACGTATTCGATGGATACGGAAAACATAATGAGTAAGCATCGAGGTGCGATAGCAGGCTCGGGTTGAAGATAAAAAATTGTATGCTTTAAAAACGTATCGATGGGTATGGTGATTCAGAAACTACAATGTAATCATATCGGAAGACAAGCGATGGAAAATTAAATTTATCCAAAACTATTTTTTTATTCCCTTATTTCTAGTTTCGTTAAACTTGTAATTTAGAACGAGTTTAGGGTCTACAAAATCGAGATATTTCATCCAAAAATTATGGTCGAAAACTAAAATATCAATCTCAATAAAAAACGCGTTACTCCCACTTTTTAGTCCGATTAACAGACCCCTTATACATATACACAGCTATTCTATTACTGTTGCTATGGGGTAGGGGCCGGCAACAATTATCTATTTTTGCAATTTCATTTCTGGGAATCCCGCCGACTGCCAGAATAAACAACTAAACGCGCTTAAGCGTTTCCGATTGGACCATAGATAAATATATAAGGGTAAAGATGTTTTAGACATTGCTCAAAGCAATACACCCAGTGCGCCCTTCGTGCATTCAATTCGAAATCGAAAAAATAATTAGTGGCAGGTTGTGCGATAATTATCGAAGTCGAGGATGGCAGCGATTCATCGTCACACCACCAATTGAATTTGTTGGGCTCGATAGGAAAAAATAGCTGCAAATCCCTTAAGGCCTTTATCGTGTGTGGCAACCGTGTTGTAAGCCTTAGTAAACAGTTGGGCAATATTGTAATCGGACATTTTTACGTAATTATTACTTTTCGTATATAGGTCACATTCAATGTTGTAAGCGGTTTTTAATGGGCCGAAAAATGTAATGTCCAGGGGTTGGGTTCGATGGGAGCTGTGCGGTGGCAACTTAAGCATTATGATACTATTTGACCGACAAAACTCGTATATTTTTAAGGAAATGTGACTGCTGTGATTATCTAAATTCAAAAGTATTGGGTCCTCTAAACAAGGTTTGACATGCTTGGCGAAATGACGTAGCCATTCTTCAAAGAGTTCTTCAATCATGCAGCCCGATTTTGAACATCAATAGATTGAGCCAGTAGGTCCATCTCTTTCAAGTTGTAGAGTGATACGAAGTCTCGGGTAGATAAACATGGGCGGTACGTATTAGCCTGCCGCACTTACGCAGCAGCAGACGGTGATATTGTCACGCTAAGAGGCTAAAGCAACTACTAAGGGGATCTGACCCTGAAGGGGTAGGTCTAACTTCCTTCGATTAAAACGCCGTTATTCCCAAAACACTAATTTATTAAACTACTGCCTAAATACTAATAAATTACTCGCTCGGCTGCGGATGTATTTTAATGCGTTAGGGGTGTTAACTTAATAGATGCACAATTTATAATATAATAATGTTGACTTAAATCTCTCTTTCCCTAAAAGCAACCCTAGGATGGTCCTCGCGTCAAGTCCCCAACCCTCAACCCGGTTTCGGCTCGAAACGGACTCTCCTACTGAACGCTTTTGGCTGCTTCGGAGTTCCACTAGATCTCGATCGACTTGGACTGCCACTTATTCTCGACCCCCTGTTTACACTTTCACTTAGAACCGCGAATTTGACTTACGCAAACTATTTTTTCCTCGGGGACTCCCGACTTGGACTTTCGTCAACTCTCGACTTGGACTTTCGCCAACTGCCGACTTTCGCCAAATCTCTACTACTCGTAACGGCCGTCAACACTCGAGTTGGACTTTTGCCAACTCTCGACGTCCCGTAACGACCGTCACCGCTCGACTTGGACTTTCGCCAACTCTCGACTAGCCGCAACGGCTGTCAAAGCTCGATTGTCTTCCTCTCGACTCACTCATCTCTACCTGCCTTCTCCTTTCCCCATGCCACTTTTCCTTCCTATCATTCATTCACGCCTTTTTCTATTGCTCACTGTTATTTTCACATTCCTTCAAATTATCTCTTTCTCTTTTTACCATACTTTTCACTATGTTTAATTTTGTAACTGGCCACTCATACTTAGACGTCATTCCTTCCTCCTGTTCCCTAAAAACAGCGATAACCTGTACATTCATCAATTTTCGCAACTATTGCACCCACTTACTGCGACCATTATTGATTTTGCCCAATATGTCAATCCGGGTTAATTACTATCGAACTTGCACTTTCTTGCTGACTCTTCCAAATAATATTTAATGTCCCCGATCAAACTCCTTGCGTCTACTTTTCTGATGTTTACTTTTAACATGAATACTTTATATTATTTATATAAACGATTTCTTGTTCTATTACGCAAAAATTAAGGCAACTCACCTTTTATAGAAATTAATATTATCTTATTTAAGCCCAGATAATAATATATGACAATATTTTTGCCGCGTTCGCCACTTGTAGCCGCCCCAACCTGTTTCTGTCCCTTAGGAGCCAGGATTTTTTCCGGTTTATGAATGTTCGTTACACCGGTTTGGTCCACATTAAATATTCGGTTTGGAGCAAATTTGTATTTTTCCTTTAAAACTAGTAAATGATCGAAAAACACCTTTAACTTGGTGTGATTTAAAGCTGTGATTGTATATAAACTAGTTGCCACAGGTCCTCGAACACCAACTTCAAGATTGCGTTTTAATAACGAGTAGAACCAGTCCTTTGCCGCCATTTTTTATTTTTATTTGAATTCTAAAGGTGTTAAACCATAAAACTGATTTTACAAGTTTGGACTAAATGTTCTCTAATTTCGGCTTCTTGGTCGAGAGTAAATGTACCATTTCTGCCAAGACGTGGACGGTAATCAGTGCCATGAAGTTTTACGTGGTCATGTAGGGACTTTACCGGAACACCATGTGTAGCTGCAGTAGGGCGAAGTTTTTCACCATTAAGTATTTCTTGCACTGCTTCATTCATTCTAGTAAAAGAATATGATATTTTCTTTTTGTGCGGCGGCAACATCTGAAAAAACACCATTATTAAGTAGATAAAAAAACGTCTTATGGCTTAAAATGACGTAAGCTAATAACGTACGCATTCGAAAAATACCGTACAATATGTACGATGTTTACCAGACATTACATTTTAAAACTAATATTATATAATAATAAAATAGAAGAACCTTTCATAAAAGATACCTGAATCAATAAATAGCTATATAACCAGGGCTTAAAATTCAATACATATAAATACGGTTAAATTAAAATATACCTACTTACCGCTTGCTTCGTAAAGGACAATTTTAACAACAGAGCACGCGAGCTCACCAAAAGACAGAGCATCTACTTCTAACAACTACATACGACTGACTGAACCAGCAGTTTTGCCAGATCGAAAAATGTAATATCCGTATTTCGTTTGATGAAATGTTCGTAGATGAACAAAAAAAATCCGTATTTATATATTGAATATAAATATTTAGTATAGTAAGCGAAATCTGACCCTTTTGCAATATGTTGCAGCCAATTACGAAAGCATTCCTCTTGTAGATATGTTCTATATTGTAAGTGTAATCATTTGTGGAGCCAAAGGCAATCAATTACAAGGTAAGCATTCCTCTTTTTCCCAACCTCGCAAATATTGTTGTAGATATTTTTTAAGTTTAATTTTTTTGGAGGAAGTTACTCCTTGTGGCATGTCAGAATCAATTTCAATCTCAACTTTATAGTCACCCGATTCTGTGTCTAATTGGCGTGATGTGCACTGCCTTGGTTCGTCTGATTTACTTCGTTTCATTGTAATTTATATATACGCTCACAAAATAAATATGCAATTAAAAGACGGCGCGAGAATCTCATCCAAAAAATAATACAAACTGTCATAAAACTGCGTTTGATTTTACGCTCGGAGTACTCCGAGTATGCTTGTTATGTTTCTGTCT
>MU182587.1:44346-126725 GCA_016904865.1 Pissodes strobi | reverse complement strand
TTATAATATTTCAAAGGAATAATTTTCCATAAAACAACCATTCCAGTATAAAGTAGAAATAATCTGAATTCTGTAGCTTTATACCACTTGCAATCAAGAATAGCTCTGGGGTTACGTACAAATTCAGAAGGTATAAACTTTTTAAGTTCAGAGAGTGCATGTGATAAGTGATTAACTTTTAAAGCTCTTAATTATAAAGGTTTTCCAAAAATCCACCCCTAGATTTTATGGCAAAGTAACAGTTACATTACACCCAATAGGCTACAATGCATATAATCTATGGGGACACCTTCAATCATGTTAAAATTAGGTATGTCTGCAATTGTTGTTCTACCATTGTGATGTTCAGGTTGAAGATTAGCTCTAAAACAATTCACTTCTTTTTGAAAACTCTGTTTCACAAAAATATAGAGTATTCCCAAAGTCACCCTCTAACGTGCATTTTGTGCAACTGTAATACCCATTAGTGCCTTGATATTCAATACAAAAGATTTAGCTGGAGCATCACATATCAACATTTGAATTTTAAAAGCAAATTTTTGTTCTTTAATATTAATACCATTTTCAGTAAGATATATTGATTCTTGAACAAAATCTTTTAAATATTCATTTACTTCTGGTTTAGAACTACCCAAGTAAAGGGCAACACAAAAAACTTCCGATTTTAAGCAATCAATGCTCTTTACGAGGCAGAGAATTGGCCAAAAAGATTTGAATTTTTAAAAATGGGGACACCATCAATATTAACTGCAATATGGAACTGTGAATGTTCATCTAGTTTAACACACAATTTATTACAGAAATTTGCAATGCAATATTTAATTCCAAAATAATAATATGTACCTGGACCCATATTCATGGTATTTGTTTTTATTGGAGTGTTTAATAGAGTTCTGGGATCCAAAGGTAGGCTCTCCATATTCATGGTATTTGTTTTTATTGGAGTGTTTAATAGAGTTCTGGGATCCAAAGGTAGGCTCTGCAAATCTGTTGGTCACGTTCGTTTTTTTAAAAGACACAATAAACTACGTAAAGAATTTTGGGTAATTTTTTCATTCACAGCCCAAGTGGCTAATCTTGCTGCAAAAGAAGGATTCAAGGTATTATCCAAGGATGCCACAGTTGTATCATAATGATAGATATCATGGTCGAGAATATGATTCTCATTAATGTCACTCTCTAAATCCATATTATTCCATAAGCTGAATTCAACTGTTTGTGCTATTTGAGATGCTAAAACACGACTTCGAACACAGTATGACCTATGGAAAGCTAAAACCGTCTGTCGTTTTGTTTACTTCTCTTGAATTATACCCCGAATCCTTCTTTTGTTCTTTTGGACGCCATTAATATATTTCAAACAAATACGACAGCACCGTTATTACCTTATCACCTTCCTTCTTGTACCGATATTTTACTTTCAAGATTATGCGTTTATCTATTTAACACATAAACAAAACCAAAATTTAGAAAATAAAGTTTACTTAACTTAACCTATATTAGCAACACAACGTCACCAAACAAGAAGTCACAAGCACAAAATAAGGTATATTTTGTGGTAACAAAGAAGGAAAGTTCTAGGTTCTAGTTCTACTTGGTTCCAATCTCAGATTAAAATATTTATGCTTAACTCTTGCTCTTCACACCTCAAGATTTATAAAAGTTTCTAAAACTCGACTATTCTTGACTAGACCTAGCCTAGAAAAAATATTTAAAATTGAGGAACGTTGGACGTGGGAGCGGGACCGGGCCGGCTTGTGTCGATGGCGAACTGACAGTTGACAGTCCTGACACCGAGAGTAGGTTCACACGTGAAAAAGATATCTGAACAAAATCGCAATTCCTCGTTTCTGATTGGCTATTATTATTTTAGACGAAATGGGATTGCTCAGATTAAATTATAACAAAATAGTTAACGTCCATAAGAAATGCATTGATTTCTTCTGACCGCGTGATACACAAGAATCCGGAGTAGCGGGATGTTTACATGTCATATTTGTAAACAAAATATGACAAACTACTCACTTTTGGGATAATGTTCCAAGTAGTAAAAAATCACGAAAACTATTTTATAAAGCACCAAACATTTGTTTACAACACAAAATACATGTGTTACAAATACAATGTTCGAGAATTTTCGGAACCATTTGGCTGTGTTGCAGGAGTTGTGGTGAATAAAAGGATCTCCCACAAAAAGTAAACTTTAACTTTTTTGCGGAATCCGGTTTGAGCTTTCCGCCAGGTTCGTAATAATCTTATGCCCGGTTTTTTATTTTTTTTTTCTGCTGCTAGGCAATCCTTACAAAATAGGCAAGAATATCGTCGTATGTGTATGTAGACCGCCAGGTTTGCAAAAATAAATTCTTTATATATTATATAGTCGTAAGGCAAACCTGTCATATTCATTTCACATCAAAGGAGCATTCTTTTAAACTAATATATGACTATGATGTCATGTGTATGTCACGAGACCAGAATATTCGTTCAAATCATCAGATAGCATATGATAATTGTAATATTATTATAATATAACGAGCACATTCCCATCCGAATGACCTATAAACGAATATTCTTTGCACCTGCGCTAAAGAATATCCTTTATAAAAATGTGAAGAGCATGTTTTATGAATATTAATAATCAGAATATTCGTCGTCGAACCTAAAACGAATATTCGTAGAATATGAATATACCGTTAATGTTTACTGGGTCCTGAGGCTAATGAATAAGTTTAGTTGGAAGATATTTCCTTCCATTTCTATTTCTTCCAGCACTTCAGAGAAATGTCTCTATTTTTTATATATATTATCTATGATATATTCTTCTTTCTTCTTCTTGTAAAATTTTAATTTAAATGTTATTTTGTTGCAGTTTTGCCAACTATCTGTCTTTGAATAATGTTACATGCGGCTCGAAATTATGGTACATTTATAAAAATAATGTTACAATTCATATCACTGGATGCGTGTTATTATCTTAATTTTTTGAACTACTATAAAACGCTAAATGAATAAATCTTAAAAAGCTACCTACAGTTGTCGCAAGGTAATTACAGTTTATTTTTACCATACCAACAAATAAATAAAGAATGTTTGAAAATTGAAAAAGCTTAAAACGAAACATATAAAAAATAAATACTTGAAAATTTTACTTGTACGTTGGTAACCATTTCCGTAATAAAAACGAAAAAAAAATTCAAAAACATTTTTCAAAAAATTTAAATTTTGATGTGAATACTCTGGAAAAGGGTTTGCTGGGTGCGCCAAGTTCGATTTTCGTATTTAAAAAATCACGATTTTTCCGTACCCAAATATTTCGAAAAACGTAGAATTTTTGAAAAAAATTATTTTTTACCACTAGACTAAAAAAATGAGCGAGTCTGCTGGTACTCGAGCGAGACACTGATGTGTAAACATATCCTATATCGAATGCACAAATATTTGAGCAGCCCCCAATCACTGCGCATGGTTATGATGTCACAGCCGTTTACACATTTCTGTCCCCATCCGCATGCACATTTCCATCCCATTTGCCGAGATTTACCCTTATACCGCTGCGTAAGATGTTACACATACTTGACAAGCACTACTGGCCTTGAAAAGTTATAAACATACAACCAGGTCAGTACTAGAATGCCATAATTCACTGGAGAATGCCGGCCGCCCGCAAAAACAGAATTTCTGTGTGCTGGGTTAAAGAACATGCACAGTGCGAAGGTAACAAATCAGCAGACAAATTGGCTAGAAAGGCAGCCGGTTCAAACATTATGGGAGACGGCCCTTCAAACCTACATATCCCGACGACGATACATATGATAAAGAGATCACCCATGAAGACTTTAGGGCAAGATGGGACGAAGCACCTGAATGTCGACTGGCCAGGGAGCTATTAAGCTACCCTAATGAGTCTGGAGCAAAAGAATACCTGGATATGCCAAGAAAGACTCTACCAATCATGGTAGGGATTCTGACTAGACTCTGCCAGCTAAGGAAACATCTCCACACAATGAGATTATGCGAGGCACCTCTATGCAGAGGCGGTGAACAGGAGGACGAAACAGTAGAGCATCGGCTCTGCGGTTATTAATTCAGACGAATCCAACTGACTAAAACCTCACCAGTCAATTATCGATTTGAGGATGTCGCATTCGTGACTAAAGACGAAACGATGAAAAGGATGACAACCAGCAAATCTTGTATGAGGCATCCTGCATTGCTAATTGTTTTACTCTGAATTCCAAACCTATATTTGATTACCAGTCCGGAACTAGGCTTTCCCGGTGCGCGCACGACAGTTTCTGGTGTCAAGCGTAGCAGAACACCGGAAATCGTGCTGTAATGAACGCCAATTTCATCCTTTTATGTTCTTACTGTATTTTCGGCCTTTTCTTCAAGTTCAGTTCATTTTCTGAAACCAGGTTTGCAGTACCAGTGTGTTGACACCCTATTTTGTTGAAAGTAATTTACCTAGACAACAACCTCTATTTAGTTTATTAGTTTAAAGCAACTTCAATGCTCTTTCCAGTACTCAGTGACCTATTAGGATCCACGAACCTAGCTCTCCACTACATTACTGGCTGCCGTTCGCATCTATAGGTAGGTTTTCTAAAAGGACTCAGGAAAAGTTGCCATAAATTCTAAGCTTAGTTATAATTAAATGAGAGTAGGCCAAATTACTTTCCGTTTAAAATAATAATTGAGATTTCGAATTTAAGGGAGCACACAATTTAAAGGGAGCATTTTTATATTTAATCAGTGGTTGGCTCAAATTTGTTCAGATAATTTCTGATATGACCTAGGTCTTTAAAGTTCGCCAGACAATCAGTTGTGGTAAAATAAAAAGAAAATTTCATTAGCACCGCTGGGTTTTACTTTATATCAAACTTTCCTTGGACCTTAGATTCTATCTGAGAATATGATAATTAAAGGCTAGCCAGTCAATCAGTTATGGCATAATAAAAAGAAAATTCATTAACATTAATACTTAACCGCAGTGATTTACTTTGTATCAAACTCTCCATGGAGCTTAAATTCAATCATAGATTATGGTAAAAACAAATTCTACATTCTCTAATAAATAAAATACAGAATGACGTTAGCACTGAATTTTTAATGAAATTCTCGAAGACATACAACAATAATGTTTCTAAACCTACAGGCATCCTAAGCATTATGATTTAAAACTAAACTTACTGTCTGACTTAATGTTAATCCGAAACCTGCTATCCTAACCTTAATAGCTTTTAGACCACCTTCTTCCTCGACGAGTGACGAATTTCAAACAACGTTTCTTTACATTACTTTTCGAGCCGACGAAATTAATTTTCTTACTTACTTATTTAACTTCCACCAGTCTCTAGTATTTCAAAACACTATTTACGGTTTGGTCAATACTGTAACCATTTGGACAGAGTAACAGACTTGAAAAATAAATTTATACTAAAAATTTCCCGAGTCCCAGTCGGACAGCAAAACGTTCTAAGACGCGTGAAGTTTATTTTCTGACTAGCTTCCCCATATTTTCGAGCAGGGGACGTGTTACACGTGAAGTTTAGTTTCAAACTAACGTTTCAGTGTTCCCATATTTTTTGGCAGGGAGACGTGCTACGCGTGAAGATTATGTTAAAAAGAAGAAAGAGGAAGGGACCCTCCCACCAGCGAGTTCTGAAGGGGCTCGCCACTGCCCCCAAAGTGCCCTGAGGGGGCCAGATAATATGACATCTTCTTAATTAAATTATTTCGTATTTTATGAGATGGGTTCTTGTCGAACCAAGTTCTGATCTTTGCCCTGAAGGTGCCAAATTTTATAAATTCTCCTTTTTGAAACAGTTACTTGATAGCGAGATTGGTTCTTCGTCGAACCCGGTTCCGATATTTGCCCTGAAGGGGCCAAATCTTATGAATTCTCCTTCTTTTTCCTTAAGTCACTCTTTATTACAAAAATAAGGTCTTGGCGACCCACACCAGGTTCCGTTATAGCAAGGGCCACCTACCCAAAGTGAGTAGATGGATAAGGATAATACCCGTCTCGGATCGGGCCGTAGCCCGAGAGGTACCGAAAACCCTCCAATTTATTTCACAGAAAAGAAATTCCCTACAGGGATACATATGCTTACTCTATGAGCCTTGCGCACGGGTCCTAACGTGTTCCGCCTTTGTTGCAAAATATACAAACAAAATACAAAGACGTGTACATAGTACACTTAAATACATGAGAGCGTAAATAAAACCTTAAATTCTTGGTAATACAGCTAGACGGGAGCGCCCAGCAATCTGTCCTGCACGAATCCGCCTAATAAGTCCAAATGGTCTTCTTGAGTTACTCTTCTTACTAGTTCCTCGGGTCCAGGAGGTTGGCATCCCCCAGGATCATCCTTATCTGTTGCCTCTGGTCCACGTAATCGACGCAACTGTAAAGCCTGTGTTCTGGATTGTCCTCCTCAGCTTGACATGCGAGACATGCTGCAGCACCAAGTTTGCCGATCTTGCGGTAGGAACCTGCAAATTGACCATATCCTGTTAATAACTGTGTAATCTTGCGATTAAATTTAAGTTCAATAATGCCCCTCCCTTGAATACTAGTTAAAATTTGATGGGTCCATCTGCCAGTGGAAGCCTCATCCCATTCTCTCTGCCAGGCTGTCAGTGTTCTTTGTCTAACACTTTCTTTAAATAGTTTCTTTCCAAGTCTAGGTTCGGCCTGAATCTGAACACCATCTCTATTGATCATTCTGTACCTAATGTGATCTATTCGTTCGTACATCATCTGTTCCAGCGGCGGAATGTTAGCCAATACAGCCGCAGCCTGAGCGGACACCCACCTATAGGCCCCAATGATGGTCCTGGCGACCAATCCTCTAATCGAGTTTAATTCATTGCTTATTCTTATGTACCGAAGTTTGTTCTCGAAGATCTCTGCATTATAGTAGACAAGCGGCATAACTGCTCCATCAAAAATGGTCCTCAGAGCCCCAGGAGGAGGCTGAAAAACTAACCAATGTTCTTCTAAGCCACTGAAAAATAGTCCTGGATTTGCCACAAATATATTTAATGTGAGCCTGAAAAGTGAGCTTCTCATCAAGAATAACTCCCAAGTATTTGAACTGCTGCGCCCTAGATATCCTGGCTATACCAATCCTCAAAGAGGGATTCCTCGTAAGCTTCCTTCCAAACACCATATACTTTCACTTCTCATGTGATATACTTAACTTATTGGTAATCGCCCATTCCTTCACCTTGGCCAATGCACAGGAGACGATTGCAAGGTCATCCGCAAACGTCATCTTGCTTCCCTCGATCTCTTCGAAGCTGTCTAGAAGCTGATCAATGACCAGATTCCACAAGTCAGGGCCCAATTTGGAACCCTGTGGATATTCTCTCTCCAAGTCTCTTCTGAGCGTTGCTGGGCCAGCCTTGTATGTTATTTGCCTATTGCTAAGAGAGCTCCCTGTCAAGTCGAACAGGAACTTAGGTAGTTCTCCTTCCTTGAGGGTCTTCAAGACCGAAGGCCACCAAACATTGTTAAACTTTTTCCCAGATAATTTTTCGCTTTTATACCAACTTTGTCGACTTGTTTTCTCGTAGAAAAATCTGGATTCTGCACCTGCCGCTATTAAATGTTATTACTAAGAGCACTTAAAATTTTGCCGAAATTTTAATATGGCAATTAGCGTTGTAACATGTTTTGGAAATTCCAATCCCGCCAAGTGTTCCAATTTGAATTACCCTATTGAAATTGGGTACATGTTTTTTAAATTCCAAACTTAATTACCCTTTTAAAATTAGCTCCTGCATGCTTTTTAAATTCCAATCTAGACCAAATTAAGGTAATTAAAATTGGAGAACACGATTTTTCGCATTTCGTTTCAATTGGCTTTGTTCTGGGAATATTTTTAATAGACACGCCCCCTGGCCAATGTTTTATTAGAACAAAGTTTGGGGGAACCTGCGTGGGAACATTCGACAGCGGATGATATTCTTTCTAGTTAGTTCATCTAGTTTCGCGATATATTGCCGTAAAAAAAACAAAGTGTGTTAAACACCATGCCGTTTATTTGGAATATATTCCAATGGTAAGTTATTTTATTATAATAAGGCTTATGATAGGTGCATTTGTAGTACACTTTTCTTAGGCCAAAATGATTAACTTTTAACGCGATTCTGGCATTACTTCTTGAAAGTTAGATTTCAATTTAAATTTTGTTTAATAAATTAAAATTATTATTTTATTTCAATGTTCTATCGTGGCGATCTAATTCGAAACTTAATTTATTTCATTTATTGGTGAGCTAGCTCAATCCTAATTTAATTTTTGAAACAATTAAAAATAATTTTAAAAGACAATTTGTTGAAACAATTTAAACTAAATCAGAGGTGCTAGCCCTCGGCTATCACAATAGCTCTTAAAAAACCAAATTAGTTTTTGAATTTTTATTTTAGCTTGGTAATAAAACCATAAAATTGAGAACGTGAAATGCCCTGTACAACTAAATATACAAAAAAACAAGCTATGTATAAAGTAAGTAAGTATAAAGGTTTAAAAATCACTAAAATTACTTCAAGCATTTTGTCAAATTGTTGCTTTTTGGTTTTTTTTTCAATAGAAAATATTTTTTTACACTTTTAAACTGTTTATAGGCTTTATTAAATAAAAAAAATTAGTATTTGTTTTTTTTTTCAAAAATGCTTAAGCAACTCACTCACATAGTGCAATATTAAATAAATGTTACACATTTCTTAGAAATTTATGTATATTACATATACATATTTTTTTGCAACAAAAAGGGATCTTACATCTATAAAGGGATCCCAGCTAGCACAAAAACATCTCAAGTACGTTATAAGTTCATATTAATTGGGATGGTGTAATGTTATTTAAAGGTCTCTACAAGGTCTCCTCAATATCCGAATATCCGCCACATACCAACCTTTTATAGTATTTATATTAATGTTTTGTAATCCTTGTACAATATAACGGATGAGCTTTTTTTATGTAATTATATCCTCTTATTTCTAAAATAATAGCGCGACTTCTCAGTTGCACCGGAAGTTTTCCTCAATTTTGTTATTTTAAATGGAGCACTATTTTTTATTGTATTTTTGGATTATGTGTTTTAATTGAAGTAGTCGTTTGATTTCTACGACAGCTATATATTTTTCATTATCAGTGTCTTACAAACAATTAGTTTTAGATTGGATATGTTACTTCAAATATGCAAAAAAAATTGCGATCTCAAAAAAAACATCAATATTTAAAATAACAACAATATGGGGCACATCTGGTATAAACAGTTATAATTCAGAAAGAAATATAATACTGTAAAGACCCACATGCAAATTTGCAGACTTTAATACTACTTTTCCCAAAAAAAAAACCTACTTAAAATTTTTTGATACAAACGTAAAGTGATGAATTTTGAAAAGCTTTTAAAAAGGACCGCTCGTCGCTACCTTCAGTTGTTCTATAGGTAAAAAAATATAATTTTATTCAATAAAAACTTAAACTGCCTGCGCAATATGTATGGGTAAAAAGCTTAAAATAAAATACGGATATAAAAGAATATTTTACATATATTTAAAAAAATACAATTTAATTATTAATATCTTTTTTTTCTTCCCTCTGCTTTCTCTGCCGCGCGGGGCGGAACCACTCTATTATAACATTTTCAAAATGTTTTTTCGATATTTTTTATTTTTGATTCACTACGTCTAATAAAATACCAAATATGTTACTAAACATCCAGTTTTGGCAGTTTTTGATGTGGAAACATCTTACGCGGCGGTATGAGGGTAAATCTCGGCAAATGGGACGGAAATGTGTAAACCGATTCTAACCGCTAAGGCGGTGCTATTATACAATTTTGCCATTTAAAATAGTTTTAAATTGATTTTAGATGATATGAAAGCATATTTTAAATTAAACAAACCGTCAAAAGTATTATTTATTAATTATTTTAAACTGTTATTAAACTTAAGCTAAAATGTATAGGCAACGACCATAGCACGTTGAAAATACCAGTTCTTGTCCGATCACTGAAGTTAAGCAATGTCGGGCGTGGCTAGTACTTGAATGGCTGACCGCTTGGGAACACAACGTGCTGTTGTCATTTTTTACAACCGATGTCGTTATAGGATATGTTTACACATCAGTGTCTCGAGTACTAGCTGACTCGTTTTCTTTTTAAGAATTTTAACAATATATTTTTTTAATATTATGCATGGGGGTCTCAGAAACCATAACAGACTCGGCAATTGTTTAATTGCATTGCAAAGACGCGTAACGTCCAATTAAGTGCGGTCAGGAAATGTAGAAAATATATCTAAAAAAAATTAAAATTGTCTATTTTGTTTTTATTTAAAACTTAATAACAATAACTGTATCAAACTAATTTTAAATCCGAGATTTTTGTCATTAGGCCCCATGTGTATTAGATATAGTATAATTTTTTTTAAGCTAGTCTTATTTTTTGACAATTAATTCTTTTTATAAAAAATTAATTTATTTAAACTTAAAAATATGTTTTTCTCATTTACGAATGCAACTTTTAAGTAAACTTGCTAGCCAAAATAGAAAGCAAAACTTCCAATAAATATAAATCAATAAAGCCTACAAACATACCATATATTGTTTTGGTGACTTTCAAATTTTCAGTAGCAAAATTGTTTTTTCTGCCAGTCCAGGAGCATAAAACGGCAAGACCCACAGTGAGTAATATCAATAACATAGTGTCCGAAAATTAAATCAATGTTTTTATTAAATTTTTACTATTCTATATTATCATACATGTAACGAAAAAGTGTTTACAAATGTTTAGAATTATTGTTATTTAGTTTGCAATGCAGTTTTTGCATGAAAGTACTCTAATGTTGCTAAAATTCAACAATAATCTTATATATCTATTTAAATAAAATAAATTAAATGTTATACCTATTAAATCTAATCAAGAAAACAATAAGTATGATTTACTTGTACTATAGGTATAGGTTTCCAATAAAAAGGGGTATTACCTACCAGATAGATGTACAGGGTGTCCCGTAATAAATGTAACTTTTTTATTTGACGTTTTAGAAAAAAGTCTTAAATAAAAGTTTAATAGCTCAAAATAAAAAAAAAATTAAACCACTATTTGACATATACATGGTGTTTCATAAAGTCTCGACGTGGTCCCACTTTCTTATTTCAAATTACTATCCAATTTTTTTATTCGTTTTTTGCGTTTTCTTTAAAATTCTATAAATTTTGTAAGTAACATACCCCATACCTAAATCTAACCAATAAAAAGATTGATATAAAAAGGTTACCATTTTTGGTACTTTGACAGTTCATAGTTTCCAAACTACGCCACTAGGGAAGAAACGGTTTGCACATTCTTGTCTTGACTTTTTGTGCTCCATTTAATTTTTTTCTACCTTACCAAACCACGATGATAACAAGGGGTGACATACCAAAATGGCAAATTTTCTTTTCCAATATCTTTTTATAGGTTAAATTTAGCTATAGGGTATGCTATACAAAAAATGATTAAAGTCAGAGTCAGATATCTTTATTTAAGAAAATACATCAAGGAAGGTATTATGTATTTAACAAATAGTGTCAAAAAATAAAAATGTAAAACATATTGACATATCCTAACTAAATTTAAAAAAGGAAAAACTATAACACTTACAACAGATTAAAATTGTTACATCTCACAGTTAAAATAACAGCCATTACACTGTACAGGGTGTCCCAAATTCGAGCCTCATCATTGGGATCTCGGGAACTAGAGGAGATACGGGATCGGCTAAATGGAGGCAAAGTTGCGCAATTTGATGCTGATCAAAATGCCACCTTACAAGTTTAAAAATTCCGAACGCTTCCGAGGATTTTTGGAAAAAACCGAATATTCGCGATTTAATTTTTATTTTTTTATGACTTTATTTGAATAGATATAATAAAATAAATTTCACATTCTCATTGTTACTTTTTCTTTTCTACAAGATGGTGTTATCAGATTTTCATACCGACGGACGTTTCGTCTTTGAGCTGCCATCATCAACTATGTTTTTTTAAATACGGCCCTGGGTTTTTTATTACGGACTTTAAGAGCTTCTAAGGTCCCAGAATCAATGATGTATCGCACCTAATCGAAAAATTCATAATAATGGCATTTTTCATAAGAACTCATGTGTTACAGAGAGAGAGACAGTAAACAGATTTTTGGTAAGATCTTACCAGGAAATCATTAAAATGATTTTTTTCAAAAAAGTGCGATACATCAATGAAAATGTGAAAATTATTATATGTTCCAAATCTAATCCCATACAACTATTTACTTGGGTAAATTGCTAAAATTATAGCCTAGTCTAGAGCCTATGGTTTGAGGGTTGACACTTAAATATTATTTATTAATAACTTCTTATGTTAGTTTTAAGCTTTCTTTATGCAAAGCGTTAATGCGTAAAAAAAGTTTTTGCTTTTAATCCTTTTAAAAATCTATTTTCTGTCTCAACACATGAGTTCTTATAGAAAATGTCGTTAATATGAATTTTTCGAATAAGTGCGATACATCATTAGTTTTGGGACCTTAGAAGCTCTTAAAATCCGTAATAAAAAATCCAGGGCCGTATTTAAAAAAACAAAATTGATGATGGCAGCTCAAAGACGAAACGTCGGTTGGAAAATCTGATAACACCATCTTGAAGAACAGAGAAAGTAGCAATGAAAATGTGAAATTTATTTTGTTATATCTATTCAAATAGAGTCATAAAAAAATTAAAACGAAATCACGAATATTCGGTTTTTTCCAAAAATCTTCGGAAGTATTCGGAATTTTCAAACTTGTAAGGCGGCATTTTGATCAGCATCAAACTGCGCAACTTTGCCTCCATTTAACCAACCTCGTATCTCTTCTAGTTTCCGATATCCCAATGATGAGGCTCGAATTTGGGACACCCTGTACATAACAAAATTACTGAGACATATTAAAATTCTCAAAGAGAAACGTCAACACCGATCAAGCCCGATGCAACAAAAACTCGGCAAAGGTATAAGGCTCAACTTCTGCTATGAACTCTGATACCCTCCTCTTAAACACACTCACCCTCCGCTCAAGTCTGATATCAGCAAGGATTCGGTTATAATATTTTATACATTTATGTGAAGGGATCGCTCAGATAAAGTCAGTCTGTGGAATGGAATGTTGTAGTTAAGAGATCTAGTATTGTGTTCATGAATTGGCAAATATTTAGTAAAAAGGGTTTGTTTAAATGTAAAAACACAACACATTCATAAACATGCATTCCAGCGAGGGTAAGTATAGACGCCTAAAAACCCCCGGCACGTTTCAAGTCGTCCCATACCAAATATAATTCTTATGACCCTTTTCTGATGAACAAAAATACTTTGTGTGCATGTGATGAACCCCCCCAAAAAATGTTACCAAATCTCATAATTGAGCCAAAGTTGGCATGGTAAACCACAAGAAGGGTCCTGTCGTCAAGATAATTTTTCAAGACTCGCATCAGGTAACAGCAGCTATTAAGCTTACTAGCGACATAGTCAACCTCTACCCCAATCTAAAAAGCAATACAAATATACTCCAAGAAACTTTGTGTCTGATGTTATGTTTATGCTCTGAGAAAGAATGACTGCTATGCTGATTAGAATTTCAAGAAGAATGAAAATATGAAGTAAAAAAGTAGGGTATTAAATGAGAAAGTTGGACCACGCCCATAATTTATGAAACACCCTGTACATGTAAAATTAAGTTTTTTTTTATAATTAAACCTATTAAACTATTATTTGGGACCGGACACCCTGCACACGATAACTCAGAAGTTAAACATAATTTGAGAAAATTAACATCAGACATACCTACTTAAATATCGTCACTAACTATCAGAGCTCGAATTTGTATTAACAAAATGATTTGAGGTAGGTAAATGCGGGTCACAGAGCAACATTCTTACTTATTCATCTAAGGACTCCGAAGAGCAGCGTATCTGTGTTGATGTTGTTCTTGATATGGAAGAAATTACTGGATCTGAGGAATACATTAAGGTATTTAATAAATCACGCATGGCTTTTTCATTGACATTTTCCGCGTGTTAAAAATATTTCCGAAAGGCTTCAACGTCGACTGCGTAACCACATGACATTGTTTTTAAAACACTTGACCAGCCTTTAATCGATACCTGTTCTAGATGATGCTAAACTGTGGTTTTGAAAAAGCGTCTAACTGTGTTGCCATTATTAGTAGTACCATACCGGGTTTTGGTATATCTACTAGAAGATTCATTTTCTTTCTCATGTCATCGATAATTTTCTTCCATAACCTTTTTTCTTCCGGGCTGCGAATTTGCCACTTTTTGCATTCAAGTCTGTATGAAACGTGTAAGATCCACTCGAAGCATCGAATCCATGCGTGTCAAGTCGACAACCCATATTTATAAAAGCCTTCATCGTTTTCTACTTATTCAAGTTATTTATTATTTTTGGGGTTGCTCCGCAGATTCCGAATGTCTGCGTTGAGGAGTCCGAAATTGCACTGAATGTTTTCCCATCATCAATTTGTGGCCAATGGTCATATTTGGATCAACTATTTTTGTTGAAGTGATGTTTCCTATTTGTTCATTTACTTTTTAGATTTCTTGCTTGATAAGAGGTATATTTTCTTTACTGAATACGAGTTTAATTGGCCGACAAACTCTTGTAGACGATGAATGAGGGTTCTGCCATACTATTGTATCTTGAGTTAGTTTAGTTGTAACGGAACCAGACAAACCGCATACATATATTCGTCGGTCTTTATTTAATCGTTTTCTATGAATTTCTGTCTATATGTCGCGTGATCGGAACTTCCGTCACAACTCCACTTATACGTCATTCTGTTATTTCTTAATGGAGTAGTTAATTTTAGTTGTTCTATTACATCTTTCTGAACTTCAGTGATTCTTCGGACAGTATGATCGACAAGAATTTGTAACGTTACTTCGGCAGAAACGTCTGTTACAGAAATGGATGATTCATTCGGGTAGCACTTTTTTAGCTTCTCGTAACACATCATGCTGGGTATATATTTGCATGTCGACTTTTTGCACCTGATTGCATAAGTAGTATGTAAGAATTTTTTGTGTAACCTCCATCGACATAAAGAGATAAGACTTTATCTGGAGTATATGGTACTGGAGCTATTCGAGGGCTGGATAAGGCCTTTTTTCATCTTAGCGACCCTGGTTGGTGAAGAAGAAGAAGATAAATCTTGCAGAACTTGCGCAGATTTAGATGTAGCAAGGATTAATTCGTCCGTTGTATTTTGCTCGACGAGAGGACTTACTTTGAAAAGCTGTGAATGATTGCTTAAGTCAGTGAAATTCTCTAAAGTTTCGATGGCCCCGCAACAGCTGTCAAATTGTTTTCATCATTAAGAAATTCCAGATGAAAAATAGCGTCAAGCCAATCGTTATGGCGAGCATCGAAAACTTTCATAGTGCGGCTTGAGTTTGACCATTTATCCGCAAACTTACTACATCAACTTTGAACACTTTAGCTTGCCTATATCTAGCATTCTGCTCATCAAAGTTTAGACCAATATTATTGCAAATGTGAATTAGAACTGCTGAACTTCGATTTGCAGCCTGATGTTCATTACACCATACTTGAAAAAGTTCTCTACGCGTTGTCATCTTATCTAAAAACAAGAATCAACATTTTCTTGGCAGGTCTTGGCAGCTAATTTTATGATGAACAATAGTGAATGAATTATATTTTATGGAAAAATTAAAATGTCGACCGGGTCAGGTGGGGTTATCTACTAAAGTGCTTGATAAAAGTTGAAAAACATGATAATAAGCAAAATTTGACATAATATAACAAAATTTAATTTTGTGCTAACCTAACAGGCATTCGAAAAAAGTAAATAATATTATTTAGATTAGCACTTACCACAACGTTAATAATTTGCCACAGTAGGCTTTGAACAATCACTTGCATAACGGAATCAATTTTTTTCAAACTGACGATAATTATGGGATTAATTCTGTGCGACCTATCAAGTTATGACTGGTCCGGTTTAAATATAATTTTTTAAATTATTTGACAGTTAATCGTTTTAATTTGAGTGACGTTAGGTCAGATAATTATTTCGAGTTAATTGTTACATAGAATTTTAGGAAGGTGGGATTTTTGTTTCACTAGATGTATGATATTACTCATTGTGAGACTGTTTGAAAACAAAAACCGACATAGGCGGTGAGTACATTCCTTGAAATCGCAGCCACCTATTGATTTCAATATGGTTGCCTACAATAATTATTAAAGTAATTTCAATGCGTTAACCAGACAATCACAGATTATACTATGGTACTTTTTGTGCTAAGACAATTTTTATTTAGTTTGCAGAACATTACTTTCAGTTAAGTAATTTTTATATACTTTATAATAGTGTCTATTATTGGGTATCAAAAAGTTAAGTATTATTTATCATGCTTTTGACAAAAAAATGCTTATTTTATATCAACAATTTTAGCAGTCGCAGGGTGCCTCAAAACTCAATAATGGGGCGACCCAAAATTTTAAGATTCGGTTTCTTTTAAATTAAAAAAGAATTAAACATTTACGCAACAATTTGCTTTATATACAATTTGTGTTGCTAAACATTTATTGGCTCAAACATCCTTGTAAAGTCAAATAAGTTTAATACTTACAAAATGTGTGGTTGGATCGTCATCCGCTTTAAAAAATGAATCAAGCTCCTCTAATTCATTTAATGATTTCATAGGAAATTTTACAGGAAAATTAATTGTTCCTTTTTCTTCAAGTTTTTCATGATTATGCCTTTCTTTTAGATCTGACAGGTCCATTTTTAAGTTTGCAAGAAAATTTAAAATACAATCCAATGTTTTATTTATTTCTGCTACACTTGCATCTGCAAACAATTGATCTCATAAAAACCAACATTTTAATTTGCATTGTCATATACAGGGTGGGCCCTATTTTGTGGGATATGGGAAAATAGAAAAAAAATTGACACTTAAACAGGTGTGGCACGACTTTAGCATGAGTTGTATTTATCATGTGTTCCGTATGTCCTATGTCTCACAAAATGGGTCCACAAGCATAACCATACACTAGTAGTTTAATATAGAAAAAAACATACCTGAAAAATAGCGTGGGAACCAAGGGAGGAACTAACAAAAGAGCCTGAAACAAAACCCATTAAATATTTTATAAGCAAAAGCAAAGCTTGACAAAAAAAATAATTTAAATATTTCTAAACACACGTTAACTATAAAAATGCATGGACATATAGTCTAACAATATTGGTCCTACTATAAAGTATGACAAATGATACAATTAGTATCATTTGTAGAAGAAAGTATTGCGTAGAAGGGAGTTTTATGTATTTATAGATATAAGGAAATATTTATTGGACTTAGACAACCCAAAAAAAAACTACAAAAAAGCAGATTATTTTGACACAAATACAAAAAAAAAAGAAAGAAACCCTCTTAACAATCTAGAGTGTTGCTTCCTGAATTCACATATATCAAGTTTGACTATTTTTTCCTTAAGCATAATAAATATATAACATAATACCAATTTCAAAATTCAAAAGTAAACAAAATTGATGTTAATGTAATTATTTATGTCTTTCTAAAGTACAGCTAAGGTAAAAAAGCAAAAGCATTTTGGCACATGCAGAATCACCTTTATAGAAGTATTTTTTTATCTAATTTTTATTTACACACCTTTATTACTATCAGTTGATATGCATTCTACGTTTTTGATCCCATCCTTAAATTAAAATGAAACAAAGGATACACTAATACCAATATACCAATAGAAAGAAATTTTAATACATCACGAAATCTAAAATAGCAAGTTTTGGTATATATTTTCAAAATCATACTTAAGTCATGGATGGCAAAAAATTAGAGCTGTTTAAGAACATTAAAAAAATTAAACGAAAGATCGACGAATGTACTTTTTATTTGGAAAATATTTTATCTTATACTAGTCAAATAACGCCTATACCTACATACAAAACAACAAAACATAAAACATACAAAAAAAAACATAAAAACACAAATTTTAAAATTATGTTAATAGCTTTACAAAACAGTTTTTAACATTAAATTTCTACATTTTTAAACAAAACAAGTTTAGTATGTAGAGTAAAGTGACCAAATATGAAATATCATTTTGATTTTTATTTCCAAAAAATATTTTGTTCGTAAAATTGGTTTGTTATATCGCTAAAGTCATTTATTAACGATAATCTGAAAACATTTTTGGGGTTAGAATAAATTATATTTCTCAAAACTGAAATTATGAGGAAATAAACAAAAAGTTAAAATATTTTTGTTCGTCAAAAAGTGAGCCTAATATGGAATACCATATTAAATAAAAAAAATATGTAAAATTAACGTTTTTTTAAAAAAATTTAGATACGTCTAACAAAAAACGATCTGCTTTAAAAAAAAACGAAAACTAAGCAAAGTACGTAGTAAAGTAAGTAATGTAAAATAACTTAAAAATGGCTTCCTTAAAACAAGTCACAAACAAAAGTTATTGGCAAAAATCACAAAGTAGTCTTCTTGTGCCCAATTATTGCAAAAAATATCCAGGTTTCTCCACTAGTGTCTTCTGCATAATTTCTGTAGCAAAACATGCATTCAATGTCGTTGTCGCCCGGAGATTTTGTAGGTAATCGTTGGATCGATCATCATCAGAAGAATCCTGTAGTTCAAGAGCGTCATCTGAACCATCTGATGAGCTAGATGGCAAACGTTTTCGTTGCTCTCTTTTGGTATCGGCTAATCCACTTGGCCTGTTTCATTTTGTTACGATGCATACTAAGGCTTCAATTAAACTCACCGACACCGTTTAATACTTGGTTTTATTATTATTCTTTGTTATAATAATATTACAACAGTTACATCACCTATTATATGTTTGGCGGAATATGTCACTAAACTTAGGTTATTATCTACTCTTCCTTATTACTGATATGGCAACAATATAGATCAAGGATGCTAGAACTTTAGGAAATTCTTAACACATTTATAATTCTTTTTTCATGGTTTTTATTTTTTAGGTTCTCCTCCTTTGCAAGATTTCTGGTAGCGAAGTTATCACAGCCGCCTTTCCTGGATTCCTCCCCCTAGATGAAGTCTTTTTTTTAAAGTGTTGGCACTGGCATTATTGCTTTGGGTGAAACATAATTAGGGTTATCTATGTTGGCGTCTGATGAGCTGTCCTCGGCGTTTTCCTCAGGTTCTAGCTGAGCCGATAGAAATTCTGATTGGTCAAATATATTTCGGTTGACTGGATACAAACCTTTTGCCTCAAATCCTTTTTTGGCACAGGCACTACTCTGTACCTTGAGGTAGGCTCTACCAAAAACTTCAGCAACATCAAACTGAGTAACTGCTCGTTGATACTGCCTCATAAAAATGCGGATCTCCTCCGAGTAAAATGTCTTTAGAGGACCCATTACAGACTTATCCAAGGGTTGCATTTTATGAGATGTATGCGGTGGTAGACTTAAAACGGTCACAGAGTTTGCCTTTGCCAACCTTAAAAATTCATGGTTTCTTGTGTGACTGTTGTGACCATCCAAAATTAAAAGTACAGGATCCTCCTTCGATGGTTTTACTTTGAAAAGAAAATGTTTAAACCAATCCGTAAAAATTGCGGTCTGAATCCAGCCACTTATATGGAAAAATCATTAGGAGCGGAACGAAAACGCCTCCAGCGCTCATGCATAAAACTGCAGTGACAAGTGAGCCGCGCTCAGCAGATGTTAACGTTCCTACCTACCGTTTTCCCTTTAGAGAAATAACTTCGCTACACGTAGATTGTACGATACTTAGGCCAGTTTCGTCTATTAAAATTTCTGTCTGGTGGATAGTTATGTTCATTCATTTTTGCCTCCAAAAGATCATAGAATCTGTCAACATCCTCCTTTGTAAATCCAAGAGCTCTAGCTAATGAAGTTCCAGTCGGTTTTCTAACAGATAACCTGAGCTGTCTCCGCAAAAAACCCTTTAGCCATTTTTATCCAGCACGTTGAATGTACTTTGAAAATGAGTGTTCAATTCCGTTTGAAACCGCTAATTGATATGCCAATCTCTTCACATCCATTCTTGTCAATCCAAAATAATGCTTTTCCATTTCCAACAAGTGCCTATCGAGCTCATCTTCCAATTGTGATGATAACGCAGCAGTGGCGACGCGTGACTTTTTCTAAAGTGTTACCAAAACCAGATGTGAAAAATCTTGTTTAAAAAAAAGTTTATTTTGAACCTCCCAAATATAAGTTTTTGCTTATTTTAGGTATTTTATTTAAACTTTTTTAAAATTATTTAAAGTAAAAATTGCTGGACTGGGACACTTGGTAAACCTTATTGTCTTATGCTATGACTAATCCAAGCCTGTGGGATAAAATAAACCACTATTCCTAAACAATATATAATACTATATAAAACAACAAACATGCAAACAATAAAAAAAACTGAACATACCATTCTACTACAAAAATAACACTAACGAACAAAGTAGGAAAAACATATATTGAAAATGAAAATTATTGTTTACATTTTAAGTCAATTCGGGGATTTCCTTTATTTGCAAAAATGTTCATAACTATCGTAGAAAAAGGGTTTTTTCATTAATCCATTTAAAAAGCGTTTCTCAGAGGAAATTAAAGAAAGTGACGACATTCGATCTTGCAATTGAATATTTCTTTGGCATGTCTTAATTCGCTTCATTGCTGAAAAACTTCTTTCAACGGATGCACTTGTAGCCGGATTTGTTAAAAATAAGTTTGCCAATTTAAAAGCTTCCGGAAATGCATTATCAAGCTCTGAAGATTTTAACCCTGCGTTAGTGTACCACAATAAAAATAAATAATAGGTGTTCCGGGGTATGTTATACCTACCCCACAAACAAAATTCACTTAAAATTTTGTTTCTTTATATCATCTTAATTTAATTATTAACCCTGCGTTGGTGCGGTGACTAAATGTAACATGTGTAGTGCGGTGGGGTTTGTGAAACCCCACACATAATATTCATATATAAATATAGAAAAAACAATAACCTGTTTTAAATTGATTTATTAAGCGAAAATAATAAAGATTTAAATATTTTAACCAAAATCTTGCTCAACTAACTTAACCTACTAACATCTTAAAAATACTAGAAATTAAAGTAAATGGGTTTTTAAAATTTACAAATATCCTACTCGTTATCGTTTTGCATCACGCATGTGCTGCACAAAGGAGCTATATGATCTAAACACAAATTCTTTTTGCAGATTTGACATGTGTACTTTGTTTTACGGTCCTGTGCTCTCGGGCATTCCGCACAGCGCTGCTGAGAGTACTGAGTACCTTCTCTAGGACGTTTACGTGAATTCGAAGCTTCGGAAATGTTGCAAATTGGATACTGTTTGTCTTAAGTTTTTAGGTATTCTAGGATTTACGGCGCTTTGTTTTAAACTATCAGCAATTAAATCGAGCCCTAGCTTTTTTAGAAAGCTCCGCCGAGTAACATTTTTTTTGTTGTTCAAATAAGAAATTACTCTTGCATATTTCTGCAATATTCATTAACCTAAAAAATACGGTCAAAGGCCATCTTCTGCTATTTCTAGAGCAATCGTATGAAATGCATAGTTGGTCTACAGTGTGAACACCACTTTTGGTATGATTATATAGGGTGATAACTTCCGGTTTTAATTTGTCACCAGTTTCCATATCTATAGCATCATCATGGTGCATTGTATTAAAAAGGATTACATTTTTTCCTTTTTTTGGTACATATGACATCGCAGTAATACTTTCTTGAAATGCAAAGACCGATGAATATTCTTTACGGGTTTTAATGTTTGTCAAATTTGGGGGAAGCTGTCTTTTATTTTTCCTGACTGTACCAACTATAGTCAAATTATGATGATTTATTGGGTCCAAAGCAAGTGAATAGCTCATAAACCAGTTGTCAACCGTTATATTCCTCTCTGTTCCAGATATAGGAGTAATATGTCTCTTCACAACTTCATCTGGAGAATTATTCATCTGAAAGGGCCCCTCTGGTTGTTTTCCTGTGTAAACTTCCATATTAGAAACATAAAAGGTCTTAGTATCAGCTAAAGCAAATATTTTAATCCCATACTTGGACGGCTTATTAGGTAAATATTGCCTAAACGAACATCGTCCCCTAAATGATGGAAGCATCTCGTCTGTTGTTACGAATTCCCACGGTGTATAACTACTTTGACAATTTTGTACAAAAGTTTCAAAAAAAACTGCGAATTTGTCCACAATTCTTCTTTCTTCCCGAGTACTGAGATCATCAAAACGGAGACAGGTAAGTATAAAACGGAATTGCTGGAGACTCATTGTTGCTCGAAAAATTTCAACTCCGGTTCCATCGGTTTGCCAAAGATCCTCAAGATTCTGCCGATTAGATTTGAAAATACCTGCTAGGTAAAGCAGGCCTAAAACACTCTTTATTTCACAGAGATCCGTATCTTTAGTTCGAAAGGACTCTTTATATTTTTCTTTTTACTTTTGTATGCATATATTCGTAGATTCGACTAAAATTTCAAGCAGTTCTAGAGTAAAAAAACAAGACCAGCATTCGGTTTCCGACTTAGCATTTTTTGCGGCTCCTTTAGGACCAGGAAGATGCGTGACTAGATTATGACTTCTAGTACGAATATTGGTTTTCGAAACATTGGTAAGCCATTTGGATTTGCCATCTTTTCCTATAAAATATTTCTTTGAAGACATACCTGCAGTAGGTGCTGAATTCTCGGATTCTTCATTTTCTTCTTCCAATTCTTGCTCATTGGCACTTTGCTCGCTGTCTGAAACGTGCTCGCTTTGTTCTAGATAGTCTTCGTCACTGTCAGTCTCGTCATCGCTATGTTCTAATGTCGTCTCGCTTCTATCGTGGGTATCGGACATAACTTCATTCATGTATTTTTCTGGTATTTCCTGCTCCTCTTCGTAAGTTTTACCACTCATTTTTGGTTAAAGGCTAAAAAAATATTAAATAACTTATTATCACTCCTTCTTTGTGAAAATATAATATCCTACCTTTACAGAATCTCACAAAGTAACATACGGCGCGGAACGCAAGTAAGTTACAAGAGTAGTGCGGTGGGATTAGTAAAACCCCAAGCGGAGAATATTCAATGTTACTCAGATAGCCGGAACAACAGAACTGACTCGGTTTGCCCAAAAAGTAGGTCGATATGCACCCGAAACGTACGTGCGGGGTTGCCGCTTAATGGCAAGTGTTTTCAGAAATATCACAAATTATATTTGGTTGGGGTGATCCACACCCCACCGCACTAACGCAGGGTTAAATGTGATTTTTTGCTTGCTCTTGAGTCGAATAAAACAAAAAAATATCAAGAGTACCTTTTATTTAAAATATTATTAATTCTGCACAAAACATCAATTCTGCTTTTCAAAAAAAAGAACAGCTAATATTATAAACATGATATTGCTAACTTACATACTATTATGTCAAACTTAAACCTATTTGTAAGACAAACGTCTAAGAAACAAAACACAACTTAAATTGAAGCATTATCGTTAAAATAAAAAAGTTATCGTCTTTCGAAAGTGGCACAATTTTCGCAGCTCAAAAACGCGTGCTCTAAGCACAGTGGAGGTCTTTCTGTCCTTGCTTCTCGCGCAAACTGAACATCTACTACTTGTCCTACGTCGTTTCGGGCCAGGTTCATAACGTTCCGCTGGTTCCAACTCCCGTAGTCCGCGTCGTAGACAGGGAGTCTGTTTTCGCTTACTTCTAAACTCTGATATCAGCTGCATACCAAGTTCTTTCAAAAATGCACGTCTTCAAACTGTAATTTTTCGTATTTTCTTTATATATTACCTGAGCATTTATTCCGGCGGTGTTCAAGAACGAGAAAAATAAAGTAAGAGGCCAGCGGCGACTGTTTCTTGCTACACTATAATTACCAGATGTATCAACACCGCCCTTCGTAGAATTATAAAAATCGATAACTTCAGGCAATTTTTTGAATCACCAGATTTTTCAACTATAGACTTTTTTGGAACATATGACACGGCCGTAATATCCTCTTTGAAGACAAGCATTGAACTGCGGGGTTCTCTGGTTCGTATGTTTAGAAGAGCTAATGGTATTTCACGTTTATTTTTTTTGACTGTTCCAACCGTTGTAAGCTGATGCGTCTTGAGTAGATTGATCATTAGAGGACAGCTGGTAAACCAGTTATCGAAAGTATGTTCCGTTTTTTTCCAGATACTGGCTCGATCAAACGTTCAACTATATCTTGTGGGTTGTTACTTCTATGAAAAGGGCCTTCTGGCTGTGTTCCAACGTATATTTCCATGTTCAAGCAATGGAATGTTCTTGCGGCTACGAGAGAGAATACTTTCAACCCATATTTTGCGGGTTTATTTGGGATATATTGAAGGAAGGACACCCGTCCTCTGAAAGGCTCCAACTTCTCATCAATTGTTAGGTTTTCACCAGGCGTATAATGCTTCTTACAGCTTCAACTAAATGTTCAAATACTCCTCGAATTGCTGCCAATTTGTCGATCTCTTTACGTTGTGCTCTGTTGGTGACGTCAAATCGCAGTGACTGTAGTAAATATAACATCTTTGCTGTGACATTGTTGTACGGAACAAATCAATGCCACTACCATCGGTGTTCCAAGGATACGCGTTATTTTGGCGATTTGCCTTATATAACCCAGTCAAATAAAGCAGGCCAATGACTGCTTTGATTTCTGCTTTATCTGTAGGTTTTACTAAGTACTGATGTTTATTGTCATATTTAGCGGCTTTACTTACTAATTTGACATTTGTGTAACGAGCAATATCATCCAGTACTTCTTCTGTGAAAAATAATGGCAAACAATTAAGAGGGGTATTCTTTTCTCACGCCACGCCTTTTACGCCGGGTAAATGAATACTATGTTTTCTGATCTTGTTCTTACATTTCGGTTGTTTGGAAGACTTGATCATTTTAATTTAGTTTTATCCAAGAAATACCTACTACTACTGGCAAGTGCATCATTTTCTGAGTCTTCCGATTCTACAGCATCTTCAGGCAATACCTCCAGTTCCTTTTCTGACTCTTCTTCTCCGTGTTCTATGTTTATTTCCACTTCTTCTCCTTCGGACTCACTGCCTATAACATCATCCTCGAACCCATCAAACTCATTCCATAACCTCTGAAGCCTTTGTTGCCTTCTTCGTATGACATATTGCTAAAATGTATCACGGTAACAAAAAAGTTTTGAGAAATACAATAAAAACTCTGTTATTTACCATTCAAAACGATGTACACAAAAAACTACGTAAATAGTGTTCCGGGATATATCATACCCCAACCGCCTTCGCCGAGACCTCATTTCAAACTAAAAGCCCATAGACAGACTAGCGCAAGCGTATTCCTGCAATAAATGTATAAACTTAAGCTACTGACTGCTAGATGTTTTAAGTTTACATTTACAGCTGTAAACAGAGGTAATGGGGTATAATATATCCCGGAACACTAACGAAGGGTTAAATATTGACGTAATTCTTGCATATTTTTTTGAACATAATCTGGATCATTATAAAGAGCTGTCGATTCTGTTTTTAATTTTACTGTGTCAAATTTTTGTCCATATACTTTACAAGTTGATGAAAGGCGCTATCTGGAATTTTTTTTGCATAATTTTTGAAATTGTCAAAATCATATAGTGCCGGACATTCTGGATGCTTTAAGTCAGACAATCTGTTTTTAAATTGAATAATCATGATGTCAAAAATTAAAAAAAAGGCAATAAGACGTCTCTTTATCATTGGTAATATTTGTAATTCGTTGCCTCTAGGTTTGGGTACATCATCATTTACAAATTTCTCTTGTTTTGACCACAGACTCAAAATTATTCCGATCTAATTGCAAAAATTCTAGAAATTCATTAGCTTTTCTCGTGCAAAACCCAATGTCATAAATTTTTGTCTGTAAAATATCAAACAAATTTCTGATTTTGGCTGATTAATCTCAAATAAGTTTAAAAAGAAATTAAAATCAAATTCTTGCAATGTAATGTAAAAGCCTTTCGAACAAATTCGTGTCTCTCCATTTTGCAAACTTTTGTCAAATGCAGAATCATCCAAAAGTGTTTTATATAGTTCTAAACCTTTCGTTATTGAATTTTCTGATTCACTGTAAGTCATAATTAAGCCTACCGGGAGTGCTGCGACCACTGAGGGACATAACATTAAAAAATTTTGCTGTTGTGTCGATCCATATTGCCAGATGAGTCGATAAACATAATTCTTCCAGAGGACTTTTATATTTATGTACTTGTTTCATCATTGGGGAACATAATGCAACAACTAAATCATCGGGTAAAATTTCTCTTAGCTGAAACCAGTTATATAAAAATTTTTTTTTTTATATATGAAAGCCTCCCTAAACACAAAATGAATTTTTTTTTCTGCGGAAATGCATTATTTTCATTTTTCCAACTTTAGAATAACTGAAACCAGTTATATAAAAACATTTCTGCTTTACCTTCTAAACACTTTTCTAAACATAAACACACGAAAAACATCATTTTAATTTTTTTATAGAATATTATAACCTTTAGAATAACTGAAATCATTTACATGAATGCATATTTTTGTTTCACATTTCACACATTCTTCTAAACATAAGCACACAAAAATATCCTTGCGGAAATTCGTCATTTTCATTTTTTTATAGAGAAAGGCTTGCGCGAAACGGAAGCCTTTCTTCACGCAAGTCCGTAATGGGTTAAACGAGACAAAACTAACCAAATGTTGATGTGTCAGTATGCATCTCTTTAAATAGTTCGAGAAACTCTGAACGAATACAAGAAACAACCTCAACGAGTCTACCAGCATAAATCCACCTGGTTGCTGCCACTTTGGGTAAACGCTTTTGTACTAATTTATCCAAAGCAGCAGCCCTTTTGGACACGGCCAACAATACATTCTATTTTTCTTGCAACCATATGACTAAGAGTTTTCACTATATCAACTAAATTTAAAATATCGAACTACTTTTTTTGATTCCTTTTTTAAATTTTTTAAAATAGGTGTTGGTCTTCCATTTTCAATGATCTCCTTTTTTTATTCAAAATTATGCAAGGAGAATGACTTTTCAAGTAGTTGATTGATTACGCAGCGGCACTCACCCATGCTTAATTTGTTTAATTGCATGCACACTGCAGCCGGCAGCCTAACGTTACAAGCGTAAACGAGTAACCAAAACAAAAAATGGTAACAAGCGTACATAATATCGCGGGGCGCCCACGTCTCTCGTGCTGGAGAATTCAAGCACTCGACCAGACACGAGGTGGCTCCGACGGACCATCACGCGTATCCACAAACGAAAGTGGTAACATGTAATCGAGTCGAGGGGAGGTAGCTTCATCGCGTTATAAACGCATAACCCGGCCGCGTATCGCCATTATGTAGTACAGTACAGAGCGCCTTATTTTCTGTATCGCACACCATTTTGCCGACGTAAACGGCCCATTATAATCCGCCAATCTGGCGCGCGGTACAGAGCCGCGCTTTTCTGTATCGTACACCACTTTGCTGCCGTAACAGACCATTAAAATTCGCCAATATAGCTCGCGGTACAGATCAAGTAAGCGAACAACAACAGAGCAAAGAGAATGAAACTAAATGGTAAGAGAGCTGAGTTTATTTATTGGAAATATTCGTACCTATGACACTACAATCATTACATTTAGCGCAGTTTTGCGGTTGTATGATTTTCCATAATATTTAATGAAAGGTTGTGCCTTCGTTTGACCCTTTCTTTATTAGAGGGTCGTCCAGCTTGAATTCTGCCAGATTGTGGTAATCCTCGCTGTTTACGACAAACCGACGTTGGCTGAACTTTTATTTTTCTAGGTCTTCTTCCAGTGGCAAGTATTTTCGTTTCCAAGAAATTTATTATCTGCGAAGGTGTTTTTATTTCTTGTAGCGTCTTGTTAAATTTGATCACCGTAAGGGTAGCTTGAGAACTTCGATTTTCTTCTAGTGTTGATAGTAAACGACCAATGTGACAACGCAATTGGGCAGGTTCTTCGTTGAAGTTCTCGTGGTTCTGATTGTTATCAAGATGAACAACATTTACTGAAAAATCCTCGTCATTCCCATCCATACTGTAGTAAAATTCGTCGGGAGCAGACTCGCCTACAGCTAATTTTGCCAACTGTATCCTGTCCGATGCGTTTAAAATTGGTAACGTCTTGAACAAGTATACCAAACTTCCTCTCAATTGCACATAAATGCTTGCAAAACTTACCACTTGCACCAGCGGGACAGTCACAGAATGCAAGTTCGGCGTTGAAGGTATATAAAAGATTCGAATCTTTTTCTGAAGCAACGTGAAATATGTTATTCTCCAGTTTATAAATAATATCGATGTCTTTTGCTTTACCACACATATTTGCATAATCAGTTCGTGGCTTCGAGTGTCTTGAGTTCGCAAATTCCAATAATCTTCACTGCACCTTTGGAGTACAATGTCTTTAAAAATTCTTATGGAGGCCTCCATGTCGTTGTTCGTATTATTGCCTCTCGTAATAATATTGCTTCGGTATGGAAGGCACCACTCCATTATTCGATTCCACAGGTTCTCCATATGTTGAAGTAACAGGGCCTTACCTCGTACAATTTTATTACATTTCAAAGAGTTGAAAAGTTCTTCTGCATCCTCTACCGTGGGTGCATACAGTATATCCCAAAACATGTTCATTACTGTTTTTCTATCGTCTTTTTTCACATTATGGTCGACTTGCCAAAGCCATCTCCACAACGCTTGGCATAAGTGAAAAATACACAGTAATATGACAGATTTCGGAAATACAGTAGCTAATGCATTTCTTTCAGCTGAACATTCGGAAATCGGCGAACACTTAGCCAGTTTGTATTTGTTGGTTTTGAAAACTCTTCAATCCAAGTACTGCACCTGCTGTCGTAATCGTCTCCTGCCAATGCAACCGCCAATCATCTCCTGCCATTGCAACCGAATTATATAATTTTTGGCGTCTGCTACCTTCATTTCAAGAACGTGCATATCTTCACATAAACTAGAGAGCAGCTCCTTAATGTTATTGTCAATTTCATGCACCATAATTATATTCTTATACTTTACTGCAAAGTAAGGTTAGATTTGCTCCAATCACCTAACAACCATTGGAATTGATTGGAATATAGCTATTTTAAACTACTTACCAAGATAACACAGACTGTCATAGAAAATTAGAAAAAATAAACACCTTCAGTACCAAAAAGCGAGCCGTAATGCGTACATGTTATTGACAACAAAACAGAAATATTTTATTGCATGTGTATGCATTCAGAGCTTACTACCGAATGTAGAGATGTTACGATGGAACTGGACCTATTCCCCCGGAATAGGTATCAGTCGGCTATTCCACGTACCTATTCCACGAAATCAGATAAACCTGTTCCGAGTGCGATGGACTTCGGTCTTTGCCGACGACTTGCCGATTCCGAACGCGACCACGAACGCGACTATTCCAACTCCAACTGTGAATTGAATTTGAATTTATCAGTAATCAGTCACTGTTACAGTGTTGAGTGCCGACGCCGCGCCGACCCGACAGTGCCGATACACTGTTGTTTAGCGCGGAGCTTTTTCAGTTTTGTATTAATGCTTTGCTAGATATGGAGTATATTAATTAATTATCAATAATGAAATTTTATTTTGGAGTAATTAATGAATATGAGGTTCTAATAAAATAGACAAATTGTAAATAAAAAGTAATAGGTGGGTAGGTTCATATAGGTATAACAACATAACAAGATTTTATTAAAAAATACAAAACCATTATTAAATATAACGAAACGAATATAGAAAAATATTCATATCATATAAAATAAAATGGAAACAACAACATATTATAAAAATAAAAAAATCTTTGGATGAAGATGATTTCAACACAGATAAGTAATAAAGTTTGCCGATATATATATCAACATTTCCTATTTACAAAATTTTGCATTAAAATTCAAAAATAATAATTTTTGTAAATTTTTGGACCTAAGACGACGCCGACGCCGACGCTCACTCAGTATTTCGCCTGCCTTTGAAAATAAACTTTCGCATGGCACTGAAGTCGCCACAGCACATAATTTTTCTTTAGCCAGAATACTTAAATTAGGATACATATATGCATGTTCCCTCCACCATTCCAACGGGTCCTTTTTGAGATCCAAAATGGCGTCTTCCATGTATCTCTGGATTTCTAAAATCGCCCTAGAGGTAGAACTTTTAGTTGGTATTCCGATTTCATTTTGTGAAGTAATTTTGTCGATCGTAGCCCAAAGAGAAAACGTAGGCTTCTTTGTCAACTTTTCTTCGACGTTACTTGTGGATGGTTGGACTTCAGATAGTTTTGCAGGGTCTTTTTTAAAAATAATTTCGCTCACGTCTCTTATTACGTTCTTTTTTACCCTTTCCAAGGCATCTTGATTTTCAAATGGCAGAGTCTTAAAGCGCGGATCTAAATATGTAGTTACTGATAATGAATAGCTATATTTCACGTTTCCCAATCTGTTTCGGAGGCCATGTTGCAATTTTTTGACTACTGTTTTGGAAGATGTGGTCATTTCTATTTTCAAAATCTCACTACAAACATCTAAAAGGCCCCCTGTGAGAACTATAACTAAAGAGGCTACAAGATATTGTCGTCCACTTATAACACGGGTAGCATCCTCAAATGGCTCCAAAATGACTTTTAATTCCTTAAGCATGACCCATTCCTCTAATGTCAATTGGGGCAGATTAGTATCTAGTACAGCTATTGTGCTGCGTATAGGTTCTTCTAGTTCTACGAATCGTTCAAGCTTGCAGTATGTGGAGTTTTACCTAGTTGCCACATCTTGAAGTAATTTTTTAGGGCTTTTAATGCCATTATTTTCCTGGAAGGCCGTCAACTTTGCTGATGCTTTCGAGCTTCTTTTAAAGTGCGAAACGATAGTTTTCACTTTTTCGATAATTTCCGTTACGTCGCTGAGCGAATCGCGAACTATCAGATTAAGAGTATGGGCATAGCATCCGAAAAACTTCCATCCTAGCCTATCTATAATTGCACTTTTTATATTGGCGGCGTTGTCAGATATTGCTAAAATAATCTTTTTATCAATACCCCATTCCTGTGTGATAGATTTCAGTTCCGCAGCTAGGTTGTCACTCGTATGGGACTTATAAAATACGGCACATTTTAATAGTATCGTTTGAAGAGCAAAATTTTCATCAATGAAATGAATTGTAACTCCCATATAGCTCTCATTGTTTGCGGAAGTCCAACAATCGGTAGTCAGGGAAACAGCATTTATATTTTTAACAAGTTCTCTACATTGAACCAAACATTGTTCATAAAAACTTGGCACTAATGTTCTGGAGATCACCTGCCTGCTTGGAAGCTCGTATGAGGGATTGAGGGCTTTTGTGTATTGTCGAAACCCTTCATCACTAACTACACTAAATGGTTGATAGTCTTTGTAAAATAATTTTAATAGCACATCATCAATTTTTTTCTTTGTGGCCGCGTTTATCTTTTTAGGTAAAAACGTGGACATTTTGGACTGACTTGTGATAATTTTTCGGCTTCCGGTTTTTGTAGCTGTTTGGCATATGGTAGCCATACTGGAAGTAGATGCAGTGTGTGTTGCATCTGCTGATGACAAATCAACCTTAAAGGAAAAGATATTGCTTGCAAAAAAATAGAAATATTTCAAAGAATCTTTAAAACAGAAAAATTCCACAGTAGAAAGTAGAACACAACAAAAAAAATTTAAAGCACCCCCATTTGCTGTTTGGTCTTGACGCATTCTAGTTATTTAGCTGGCTTTGATAAAATATCAAATACCATATATAAGTATTTTAAAATAAATGTACCTAATTACCTAAATAAAAACATGCTAATCTAATCAAAACGTACGTTTATCTGCCGCGATGTGGTCGCCTTATCATCATTCGCATCCATTATTACATCATCAGCAATTTCATTGATAAGTTGGTTATCCTCTTTGTCTCCGCTACCATTGCCCTTTGGAGTGTGTTCTTGTTCATGAGGAAATTGCACAGTCGGATGTCTTCTTATCATATGTTTTTTTTAAATTTGACACTGTGGTCTTATAAGACATATGAGTTTGACATATGTTACACTTTGCAATGTGTTTATTTCCATCCAACACAGAAAAAAAATCCAAACAACACTAGTTCGTTTATTCATGACTAAACGACTAATAAAGTTACTAAATTGAAATTAAATACTTATGTCACTAATTTGAAAATAGACAATTTCGAAAACAAAAATAATTTGCATACAGTAATAGCTCTGCTGTTTCATATGCTACTAAAACTATAAAACTAAAAAGCAACAAGCAACGGTGAACGTGAACCGTGAACTCTCTAAAAAAAACGACTGTCGGTATATATGTATATATACATAAAAGACATAAAATAGAGAAGAAAAATACATATTTGAGATCAATCCCGCCGCGCTGTCACGACGAACGCGCCGCCCGTTAAAATATAACCTGTGAATTAAGATTCAACCAGTGCCAACATCCAACATACCGCAGTCTCGGACATTCCGCTCTCCGCGTGTATCGGAATAGGTTGGAGCTGGAATAGGTTTTTGGAATAGGTTCATGTGTGGAACTAGAACAGATCGGAATAGGTACATTGAAAAGCTATTCCGTAGCACCTCTAACCGAATGTTCGCGCGGCTCTATACCGCGCGCTATATTGGCAAATTTTAATGATCTGTTACGGCGGCCATGTGGTGTACGATACAGAAAAGCGCGGCTCTGTACCGCGTGCCATATTGGCGGATTATATTGGGCCGTTTACGTCGGCAAAATGGTGTACGATACAGAAAATAAGGCGCTCTGTACTATACTACATAATGGCAATACGCAACCCGGCCGGACAGTATAGAGCTTATTATTTTCGTGCGGCTAATTGGCTATTTACTGAATTGCTATTACATATTGCTCTTGGTAGAAAATAAATAAAATTATTTCACAGTAGTCATAAAATATTTATTTACAAGATTTTAACTGTTACCAATGGCAACAGTGGCTACATGGACGCTTCGCCACTGTTCCTAATTTGGTTTTTAAAACATCATCGGGTCTGCCCTCTTTTTGACGCAGACAAAATAGCGTCGTTCTTGGTACTTGAAATTCTTTGGCTGCTTTTAGGTAGCCCAAGAGACATTAAGGCACACCCGCATGAACGCCAAAGCTTTCTTTGCTTCGGGCAGAGTATCCCCTTCAAGATTACTGCATATGTCTACATAACCAGTAAATTTCTGATCAGTCCACTCCACTTGACGCCTTATGGACATTTCGTCCATCACCAGGTTGTACAGTAATTATTGCTTAGATGAATCCTTTTGCTTTTGAATTAATGCTGCAAGCGCATCATGTGTAAATCCTGGTTTTCCATCTACTGATTTGTACCATTTTGATATGGTAGCCAGATGTGGCAGTGTGTTGTTAAAAATGTTTCTAACAAAGTTATACGCTCTGGCAGAGTAAAATGACAGTGTCAGAGCAAATGTTCTTATACTCTCATTGTATTTTTGCGTTCTTGGCCCTTTTCGCATTCTATCAAAGATATCTACTGCGGGACCAGAAAGCGAATGTTAAATTAAGCAAATGAAATATACCTAAATTTTTATAGCAACACTTACTCTAATAGTTGAATCAGAATCTTCAGATATTAATGCCTTTTCCTTTAAATAATTAATAATAATAATAATTATATTAAAAATACATAGGGGCGCCCAAGAGTACGCACTTAATATTTGTTTCCTGATCAAAATTACATTTTAATAAAAAAACGAATATATTAAATGAAGTATTCATAGATATGTATGTTTTCTAACAATTAGTGAAACTAAAAATAATCTAATCAAACAAACACGTATACAGTTAGCTACGTAAAAAAAAACGCAAACGCGAACTCTTAGGGACCAATGTATCAAAGAGTACGCATGAATGCATCTAAGAGTACGCATAAATGTAATCAACTAATAAACTTTTTGATCAACTATAAAATTTAATAAACGATCTAACTTATTATTAAACTAATGAGTTTTCTGTAGAACTCACTCGCGATAAAAAAAACACTAATTCAAACAAGCATCACATAAAAATTGTCCTTTCCCTAAATAATTTGAGCACAACTCATGCCACCATGTTTGGCATCCGTAGCATTTCAACCAATTTCCAGATTCAGAGAAAGACGTTTTGTAGTTTTCTAGGCAACCAGGACAAATGGCATCGGCTTCTGATGTTGACAATTGCTTATATTTCGATGTCTTCAAAGAACATGTTGATTTTTTCCACTTGTTGGGTGCTTCTTCCTTTGGTTGATTGCACACTTTTCTTTTAATACTTTTTAAGGCATCTCGTTCCAAATTTTGTAGCGAAGAATCTTTGTATGGGGTAGACGATAAAATTTCAGATTTTTTTTTATTTAGTTCTGCGGGTTTGTACATGCTTGGCTTCAGAAAGAGGTACTATCATTTTTGGCGTGAACGAGACCATGTTACTTCCATAAAATTTGGTTGTTGTAAATTTACTTAGCGGGCGATCATTATGCTTGTCGGTTGATGGTTGTAGCTGATTTTTTTTCGGTGGTGTTGTCTCTTCCTTCTGAATTTAGTGTTGGAAGTTTGACACTTTGCTTGTTGATGGTTCTGGTTCAAAGTTTTCTAAGGATTGTTTTTCAATTGGCATGGATTGTTCGTTGTAAAAGGTTTGGCTTGTAGATGGCAAATTAGTTTCTAAGATTTGTTTTTTAAAACTTTTGTGTGTTTCATATTGCAATTGATTGTTTCTGAATGTTGGTGTTTGCTGTAAAATTTGGATTTGCTGATCGAGGTGTTTGCTTGTTGATGGATGAGTAATGTTTGGTGTTGGTGGTCTTCTTGTGACTAGGTGTGAAAGTGGCACATCGTAATCACTCTCTCCGTCGCTCTCTGGCTTCTGACGATTTGTTACCTCAGCGGGCGCAAAATCTGCATCTTCAAAAACATCAGGATTGTATGGATATAATGCAGTTGCCTCAAAAGATTTTTCGGCTATTCGTATGGTGGCGACTTTAAAATATGCCGAATGAAATAAAGCGGCCATCTGTTTAAGATTGACAACTCTTCCTGGATTTGTTACCATCCACTTATCGCATTCTAACGAAAATGCAGATTTTTAATGGAGCGAAGAAGCCTTTATCCAGTGGCTGCATCTTATGACTGGCGTGTGGTGGTAATGACAACAGTGTGATCGAATGGTTTTGGCAAAATGTCACTGCTTGCAAGGAGCAATGAGAAATATGGTTATCTAGAATAAGAATAACTGGATCATTTGTACTTGATTTAACATAGCCCTGAAAATGACGCAGCCAGTGTATGAATAATTCTGTGTTCATATATCCAGATTCCGAAATTAATTTTAACGTACCGGGAGGTGCTCCATAACACAGCTCCTTCTTCATTCTTTTGCGAGGAAAAATGAGGGCCGGGGGAACCCAAATTCCCGATGCACTAACACAAGAAACGGCTGTGATAAGTTGTCCTCTTTCGGCTGACACTATCTTGGCTACACATTTTTTACCCTTCGACGATAAAATCATCGGTAATTTGTTTGGAACTGTGGACATCCCTGTTTCGTCCATATTAAAATTTCTGTCACGCTTGGTTCTTCTCATAACATTTCTTCAAATTGCCAAAGATTCTTTCTTTGGCATTGTATTCGATTAAAACCTATCGCTCGAGCTACACCTCATTTTTGTGGGTTCCGTAGAGATAGTCCATTTCGCAAAGCAAAATCTCTGGTTCAATGTCTGCCTGCCATTTTTTTTCCTTATTGAATCGATGCTGGATACCATTCAATTCAGCAAACTGAAATGCTAAGGACATAACGAGCTTGGGTCTTCTCATAACATTTCTTCAAATTGTCAAAGAATCTTTGGCATTGTATTGTATCCGATTAAAACCTATCGCTCGAGCTACACTGCATTTTTCTGGATTCCGTAGAGATAGTCCATTTCGCAATGCAAAATCTCTGGTCCAATGTCTGCCTGCCATTTTTTTTCCTTATTGAATCGATGCTGGATACCATTTAATTCAGCAAACTGAAATGCTAAGGACATAACTGTACATTTTATATATTTTCATTTAGATTGACTTGTAAAAATATTTGTGTAATATTACGAATAAATAAACTAAACTAAACTAAACTAATCATCTGCTCTTAAAACTATATCACATGAATTCTGGCTTTTATAGTATGGTTCACTAGAATTTTGCTGATTTTTCGATAAAATATAATTATGTAAACACACTATTGCTTGCACAATTTTTTTAATAGTAGATGAGATTGCTATAATTGGTTTGCGAAATATCCGGCATCTAGCAACCAGAATCCCAAAAGCTGTTTCGACCACCCGCCGAGCCCTACTTAATTATAGATAAAAACTTTTTTTCGCATGTCAATTTGTGTCCGGCGAGGATAAGGCCGCATAAGATACTCCTTTAAAGGGAATGCTTCATCGCCAATCAATACATATGGTAACTCATTTTCGGGTTGTGGTAAATGGTGTGATTTATTTTCAAAACCTTGACCTATCTGACTACACCTGAATAGACCACTATCACTTTGTCGGCCTTCCCCACCTATATTAACCATCGTAAATCTATAGTTAACATCTGCAACTGCAAGCAGAACATAAGAATGTGGTAATTTGTAATTGTAATATGTTGAACCAGAATTTGGTAATGCCTGAAAAAGAAAAAAATATATTTATTTTGTGCCTTTCATGTAATTTATAAAGAACTGTAATCACATATTACCTGCAAAACATGATGCTTTCCATCAATAGATCTAATGCAATTTTTAAAATTCCACTTTTCCTCAAATTCATTTGCGATGTTTTTCCAATTCTCTACAGTAGGCTCGGGAAAAACATCGTCTTTTAATGTGTCCTAAATCACTTGAGTAGTATCTGCTATAACTTTTGAAATTATATTTTTGGCAACACGAACATATATTGCAATGAAACCATGCTATATCCGGATGCCAAATATCTTAAAGTGATTTGCAAACGAATAGCTCAAGGAATAGCTGGATCTCTTGACTTCCTAATAAAACTCTGTTTAGCAATTTTTGGTCCTACCATTGTTAATAATTCATTGAACGTTTCTCTGAACATTCGGGAAAAGTTAAAATACTTTTCTTCATCATTCCCATACATTCATCGTATGAATAAAGTGTAGCAAATGCTTTTACTATACCACTGTCTCTTTTAATGCAGCAATTAAAGCATATGTTTATCTCAAAAAACTTAAGCAAAAGCATTTGCTTCTCTTTTATTCATATGAGCCATTGCTTTTATTAAATTATTGCTCGCACCCTGTAGCAGTCTTTGATTATGTATAAATATGTCTCTAACCCAGAATCTTCGCGTACTTTTCTCAGTTCTCTTAATTTTAAGATAAATAGTATATAAATTTAATAGCTTTCTACGACTTTCCTCATTTTTGTAGGTAAGTGAACCCCTTTTTCTTGAAATAAGTTCCTCTATAACTAATAAAAGGGACTTACTGCTTACTTCACTCATTATGTCTTTTTTGTCGTCTATTGCTTTTTCCCTTTTTCCTAATAAACCAAAAAAAATAACTTTGGGTCAATGAACAGTTTCAACCGTTAAACGTCATACAACATAAGTCAATGGTCAAGGTCAAGCCATCGATGCATGTATCGAGGAGACGTCTCGCCAAAAAAAACGTAAACTAGGCTCTTCCGTTCTTCCGCCTTTTTCCACCATGGGAACCCACACTGATTGCAGTTTCGGCACCGTGGCTGAGTCTATCCTTATTAAATGTCTTTACATTTTTTCCTCAAGAAGTTGACCGAAAACTCATCATTGTTTGCTTCGAAAACTTTCCCAATTTAATAAACGCAGCTCTTCTTTGCTTGGAATTCTACTACAACAAAATCTGCTGGTACTAGATTTCTGTCCATTTCGAATGTAAGAACATCCAATTATTCACTATCTGATATATCACTATCTCAAAACTACAGAAGATTCTGAATCGGAAGATGAGCTTTCTAAGACAACTACTTTCTAAGAGAACTCTCTTTGTTTTACTTGGAACCTTCCTTATTTTTGCTAGTTGATCTTTCTCCGGAGGCATTATGCTTTTTTCTTTTTTTCGATTTTCCTGGTATTTTTCTAGCAGCTGCTCATAAAGGTTGGCGGAAGTCTTTTGAAGAAAGAAATGCTTTACCAGTTCCAACTGGTGGCCTGATTCACTCAACACAACCATCCACGTTGTGGGCTATTTGGAAAAGTTTCTTCAATTTCAACTGATTGCCCAGCTAGCACAAACACATCTAGTGGTTAATAAGAAGAAAAGGCGGGATTTTAAACCTCGTCTGCGATGTACAGGGTCTTTCCTTATATTTAGACAGCGCCTACTGGGCTTATTATAAAAGATAGAAGAAAACTTTCAATACAAAAGTTGTAGGATTTATCCTAAATCGCCAGAAAATATTAGGTAAAAAACAAATGAATATCGCAAAGTAAGTAAAAAATACTAACTTGGTAATTTTTTAATGGAACACCCTGTATATTTTTCGCTAAAACGAAAGATCTTTTGTTTCTGATTTCAAAAATATAGGATGTGTTGATATTTGGTTTAGCCGTTTTCGAAATATTTCCATTTGAAAATTCAAATTATGTAGTTTTACCAAATCACACTTGCCATGGAAAAACAAATGTCTGGAACAAGTCTTCGCACTATTATTTAGTACTATGTCAAACATTTTTACATAACATAAAGAAAAAAGGAATTAACAATGTTAACGAAATTCATTTTTGAAAATTTATAAATGTTGGATGTGATCGCCATTCATTTCAATGCACTTTCTATAATCTTTCCCTAATTTGGATAAAGCATTCTGAATAAACTCGGGATGTTCTTCGTTCAAGGATTGTATACTTATTTTGATCCTTTGCCTTAAGTTATCCAAATTTTGGCTTCTTTCTAATTATCTAAAGGAGTGAGGTCAGGACTATTAGGTGGCCAGTTAATAGTCCCATGAGTCCCAACCCACTCATGAAACCAATTGTTCAAAAAAAAATCTTACTTCCATGGTATTATGAGGCGGTGCGCCGTCCTGATGCCATATGATGCGGTTATATTCCCCAAGAGGAAGCTCTTCTAACAAACTATCAATTTCATTGAGGAACTGCATATATCGTTGTCCTGTTAACCAGCGTTCAAATATAATTGGGCCGATTATTCGGTTTCTAAGTATACCGCACCAAACATTCAATGACCTACGACCCTGCTTTTTATTTTCTACATAACAGCGAGGGTTCTCTGTTGCCCACATATGTGCGTTTCATCGGTTATACATCCCTGCTGTAGTAAACGTAGCCTCATCGCTCTATAAAATCTTATTAAAAAAATCCTGATCCTCATTTTTTCTAGCTAGCATTTCATTACAATAGGTTAGTCTTCTAATTTTGTGATCATTTGTCAATTCTTGAACTGGCATCATTTTATATGGGTGATATCCATATTTATGTAAGACGTTTCCGATCTTTTTTGTAGATTTTCCAAAGTATTTACTGGCATCAGCAAGAGACAAATTTGGATTTTCTAAAAATAAGTATGTAAAATAATCAGATAAAATACGATCATCCCCTTCTTACCTTGAAAATACAATAAAATTTGTAGTTCGTCATCTTCATTTTCTCTACATATTCGCTTTTTTCTATAAATAGTTTTGCGCTCCCTCATGCTCTTTTCGGTATAGAACTGGCCTTCCGAGATGGATTCGCCGATACTCACGTTGCGCTTTTTTTTTATGGCAGTGGCATACACACTGAAGGGAGATCCTATAGCGCTCGACGAGCGGTGTGTGTGCGAAGATGTTGATTGACACGGTTCTTGAATATTTGTAGGTTGTAATTAGTGGGAAACAGATGTCCTGGAAGTGAGTTCCACATTGATGCAGTGCGCCAGACAAAGGAGTTCTGGTAAAGCGATGTTCTAGGTGTTTCTAGTTGTATGACGAACTGGTGCGCTCCTGCCGTCTGTCGGGACTGTCTGACAGGAGTTGCCAGGGGCGGGATTATGCGGGCCAAATCCTGGGAACATCTGCCGTGAAAGTATCTGTAAAACAGAGACATCTCGGCCACATGTCTGCGATGTTCCAGAGTATCCAGATTCTGGGTCAACTCCGGATCGCCGACGAGCAACAGCTTGAGCAACATTTATTATTATTCTTATAATATAAGCGTAGTATATCTAATTTTTCTTCTTCTGTGTAACCCATTTTACCAGTTTAATACAGAAACTTTGATAGCGAAATAAATTAATAATAATGACAGCGCTCGACTCGTTCAAGACATTTGTTTTTCCATGGCAAGTGTGGTTTGGTAAAACTACATAATTAGGATTTTCAAATGGAAATATTTCGAAAACGGCTAAACCAAATATCAACACATCCTATATTTTTGAAATCAGAAACAAAAGATCTTTCGTTTTAGCGAAAAACATACAGGGTGTTCCATTAAAAAATTACCAAGTTAGTATTTTTTACTTACTTTGCGATATTCATTTGTTTTTTTATCTAACATTTTTTGGCGATTTAGGATAAATCCTACAACTTTTGTATTTAAAGTTTTCTTCTATCTTTTATAATAAGCCCAATAGGCGCTGTCTAAATATAAGGAAAGACCCTGTACTTTTAATGTTTTATCAGCATCTATGCAACCGCCGAATGTCCGCAACATCGGGAGTTTTATGGTACGTTTCATAGACTTTACCAACCGAGGTTCAAGAAATCTTACAACGCGATTTTCGTAGCACTTCCCATAAAAGTTGCAAATGGAAGTGCATGTAGCCTCACTTTTTGACGTTGATTTTATAGTACGTTCTATAGAAGTTACCAACGGAGATTCAAGAAATCTTACAACGCCTGTTTCGTAGCATTTCCCCTAAAAGTTGCAATTGGAAGTTCATGAAACATCACTTTTTGACGTTCACAGAACCTGCCCATAAAAGTTACAAATGTCTGTAATCATATTATCTTCTTTTTTGCACAAATTGCAGGATGATGAGCACAAAAAATTGCACTTTTAAGTGTAAATATTTAACAAATTTCAATAAAAATAGGGCTATGAGGATGATGTCATTAAAAGAGCAATTTTTGGGCTCATCTGGCAATGTGTGTAAAAAATTGCCTAAGATGTGAGGCTAACGCTTGATGTGAGGTGGGAGATTTGTCTGCAGTTTATGCAGGTCGTGCAGTTTAGTTAGTTTTAATTGAGCTAATTAGAGTTGAAAATATTGGAGTTTTATTATTTTTAAGTCTTCGTATGTTAGTATTATTTATTTTATATTTTTAATAAGTCAGTTATGGATGGGCAGCAACAAGGTTTCAGAGGCGGTACCGGAACCAAAAAGCGGCCAGTTTTTTACGGATCAGGAGTTATACGAAATTCTAACAAGAACCGATAGCGAGGACGAATATATCGGAAATACGCAAAATGCCTTAGGCTCGGACAACGAGATGGACGTTGCCGAAGAGCCGGAAGAGCAAATATTGTGGATGTAGATCACGATTTTATCTGGGAAAAAAAGGGATCTTCAACCAAGAATATTTGCGTTTGATCCTACGGACGTTGGTTGCGAAATTGATGGGCTAACTTCTGAAAGTAATGCTGTGGAATTTTGTAAGGTATTCTTTACTGACGATTTAGTAAATCTTATTGTTAGAGAAACAAATAAATTCTATAATTATGTTTGTGAACATCAAGAAGTGTCCGCAAAATCACGTTTGAAGAACTGGAAAGATACAAATTCCAGTGAAATGTGGTTATTTTTTGGGATTACGTATTTGATGCCTCGCGCAAAAAAATTGCGCCTTACTGAATACTGGTCAACTGAACCACTGTTAGCTACCCCAGCATTTTTTGAGCTTATGTCGCGTGACAGGCATTTTCTAAGTTTGCGAATGTTGCATTTCTCGGACAACAATCTACCAAAAGAGGGCGATACTTTGTGCAAGATTAACGCAGTAATCAATGAACTGTATACTCGTAACTGGAACTGCCCCGTCAATCGATAAAAGTGAGGCAAATGCCAATGTAGGCAACCCGTAGCTTGGATGGATAGATATCTCTTTCTACCTTACTTAATGTCTTTAAATGTCGAAAGTGATAATTATAATATCGAGCTAAAATTTTGAATATATATATAATTTGACAGTGTTTCATCAGGTGCTTAACATTTTTGTGAAATTCTTTATTATCAACCATTTTTGGAATTAAAACTCACAATTTAATTTAGATTATAGGATATTTCATTGGCATACTGCATCAGGACAAGGTATTGTCATCCTTTACTATTACATGACATTAAAAAAATACTAAAGTACACTAAGTACAGATCCAGTGCAAAAAGTATAATCCAGTGGAATATGCCATTAAGTTGTAGGTACCATTTACCTACATATATAATATCTGAATATATTTTTTATGGTATATGGTAATAACATCAGCTTATCAAGAACCGAGTCTAAATAATCATATAATTATAATTGTATCTGATGGTAATATAACATCCTTTTTTCTTACCACTAGTCACATTTCGGAAAATCTCAACCTTATAACTTGGCCAACAAGTGTCCATAGATTGGCTTTTTCAAGCTTGCGTAATTTTTTCTGTGGTGAAAGGCGGTCATAAGCATTCAGCGATATCGAGAAGCCAGTTTGTTGGGACAGCTGCTACAAAATCATCTGCGGTAAATTTTATTACAGTCCACGTCTCTTTGTTTGGCTCCATCTAAACTAATGGCTCAAAAATAAAATAAAAAACCATGTTCATTAGAAATAATAATTGAAAGTACTGTACAAACATTGAAAATGGATTAAGTTTTGAGCGTAGGGCTCAATATGAAACTCATCTACGAAGCTTCATAGACAGACGTAACATAACGCATGATGAGCTACGGATTTTAACTTCGGCAAAATCGAACACCGTTTTACTATTATAAAGTGTCTATAATTGATGTGAAATTCATAGGCACTGTGACCCATAATTCACTAGTTGGACAAAGGCCTTAATATAAAGTCACCGTGACCAGTGTATTTTATCTCCATAGTAAGTTATGAGCCACTAGTCGACCAGTATCACTCCGTACACAATAATAACAAGTTAAAAATTATTTTTGAGTGAGTTTTATTTTGTATTTTAATTCGATTACATTGTTGGATAAAATTTTGTATGGCACACGTATGTTATTAAAGAAATTACCCCACTCAGCCCATTCTATTTTCTTTCATTATTTTCATAATCCCGCTTTCAATTTAAAGTACCCTAGTTAGACATTAGCAATTAGGTATGTCACGCCGTATCATGTCAGTTTATAGGAATTACTTGAAGAATTATTTCAGGATTACAATAAATGTATGACTGGAAAGACAGCAGAACCATCTTTATAAGAAAGGTTAACGTATTAAGAAAAAAAATTTTGATATCCCAACTTTCCAATAAATGACATATACTTTGTCTTCTAAAATAAATACCCATTTCTGAAGATTCACAGGGTGACTCATAAAATTCTTCTTTTTGTATATATTTGTGTCCAATAAGTAAATGTGTATCACTAGCTTTCACAAAAATTTTTATTAGCACAATAGTGTCATCATCCAAGCCACAACAGTTATTTGGTTCAGAGTTACTCAAAATAAAGTTTTTGAATGCCAATTTCATGAATTGTGTACTGTTTATTTGATTAGACAGAATATGTCCATCAAAATGTTGTTTTTCAAAGTATGGATGAGAAATTTCTATTTTCTTACTATTCATATTTTTTTTCATCTAACTCTTGTATTCTGTTAATTATTTGTTGCAATGGTTAATCTTGCTTTCTGATATTTCTTTTTAAAATCTGCATGTAATTTTCAAAGCAAAACGCCGTAAATGTATCTAATGGGCCAAATGTTCTAACATCAGCTGCAAGGTGCAGAAGATTATGAACATTGTGAGAAAGATGCTCTTGGCCATATAACGTTTTGAATTCTTCCACAAAATAGGACAACAAGAGCAAAACTGAGTTGTTGTAAAAACTCTCTTCGCGGAATCTTTGAATTAATGTTATTTGCAAGAAAGATTACGTATGAGTTGATACCGGCTACGTTTAGCAATGAATAGAAAATTACCAATGGTCACCTGTGGATATTTCTCGCACAGTCATAGACAGAACAAAGCTTGTGCACCATATCAACCCCGCCTTTTGTCTGATTATATAACATTATCATTTGTAGTTTGTTGGTATTTTCATTTAAATCATCATGCTGGAAACTAGTAACACATTTTTTTTTTGGTTTCGGAATACATGAAACTAAAGTACAATTTTGATGAAATGCAAACATTGATATTTTTCAGGGCGTTTTGTTGGGTTTGCAAATTCGGGTGGAAGCTCTCTTTTATTTTTACGTATTGTTCCTAATAACGTGAGTTTAAAATTTTGTTTCAAATTAGCAATCAGCTCCATGTTTGTAAATTGTCCACTGTAATATTTCTTCCAGTCCCTCTAATTGGTTCGGACAATCTTTCTACTACAGCCCCAGGAGAATTGCTTACTTCGTGTGGCCCTGCTGGTTGCTTTCCGACATATACTTCTAGATTTAGACTATAATAGGTTTTTGAATCGCAAAGTGCAAATACTTTCAAACCATATTTATTTGGCTTGCTTGGAATGTATTGGCGCCAACTACAACGTCCTCTAAATGCCTCCAGTTTTTCGTCAATCGTCACATACTCAAATGCAGTATATGCAGTCTTACACTTTCCTACGAATAAATCAAATACGCTTCTTATTGCTGCTAGATTATCAGTAGATTTTCGTTGTTCACGTGAATCACCATCATCGAATCTCAAATGCCTTACTAGAAATCTGAATCTAGAACACGACATGGTAAGTCTAAACAATTCTATGCCGGTGCCATCGGTTTTCCATAATTCTTCAGCATTGCCCTAGCACATTTTCTAACTCCAGCTAAATACATAAGCCCTAGGAGAGCCTTTAATTCTATTATAGTGGTGGGATTTGCATCTCGTTCACGAGAATAATTGTTTTTAGTCAAATCAATTTTTTTATTCGTATTTTGCACAATTAACTCCAACATTTCATCACTGAAAAAGTAGCTCCAAATTTCTAAGGGCGTTTTCAAATTTCTCGTCGCTGATTTCTGACCTGGACAATGTGTTACTAAGTTCTCCGCTCGAGTCCTTACATTTTTAGGTGGTACTTGTTTTCCCCATTTCGTTGTTTTATCTTTTCCCAGACAATATGGACCAGGCATAGTGTCTTCAATATTTTCGGGTTCCTCATCAGATATTTCTTGTTCCGTATCTGTATCTAAAATTTCAGTGGTCACATCGTCTTCCTCAGTTTCATCTTCCTCGTCCTCAAAATGAACTTTAGTTGGGTTATCATTAGTTCTTAGGCATTCTTCCATCAAACCCTGGAGACGCTCTTGACTTTTTTCATATGACCACATTTTGTGACCTAAAATATAAAAGAACTTTATTACATGGCGGTAATTTTCGATTTGTATTAACTCCAAAGACAAAACAATATTTAAAAACACGTGCAAATAAATTCAAACGTATATAGTCACTTTACAAATATACTGCAATTTATTATAAAATACAAATAAGAAATGAAAAACTTACCTCCAAGTCCAGTAAACAAGAAGATTTTTTTTTGTAACACCAGTGGTTGCTGCGGAATGTTACTCCGCAAAATGAAATTATTCAAAAGAATATAATTCATGTATTTGAGGTTGAGATTATTATTGTTTAATGATATTTTTATATTTTTATTTACATTTGCACGAGTAACACAGCAATGACTAATGTAATGCTGCGTATCTCTATATTGATGAATGTAAGTGCAGACCGAAACAAAGTACAAGATCCTTATGTTACATAGCTCCGGTGTGAACAACATTCTAGTGGAATACAATCTGTTTTTCTTTAAGATTGTTTTTAAGATGTATTTATGTACAGGGTGTCCCAAATTCGAGCCTCATCATTGGGATCTCGGAAACTAGAAGAGATACGAGGTCGGTTAAATTGAGGCAAAGTTGCGCAATTTGATGCTGATTAAATGCCACCTTAAAAGTTAAAAAAATCCGAATACTTCCGAAGATATTTAGAAAAAACCGAATATTCATTTTTATTTTTTTATGACTCTATTTGAATAGATATTACAAAATAAATTTCATATTCTCATTGCCACTTTTTCTGTTCTACAAGATGGTGTTATCAGATTTTCAAACCGACGTTTCGTTTTTGAGCTGCCATCATCAACTTTGGTTTTTTAAATACGGCCCTGGATTATTTATTACGGATTTTAAGAGCATCTAAAGTCCCAAAGCCAATGATGTATCGCACTTATTCGAATAATTCCTATTAATGACATTTTCCATAAGACCTCATGTGTTAGAGAGAGACAGAAAACATATTTTTGGTAAGATTTTACCAGGAAATCATTAAAATGATTTTTTCGAATAAGTGCGATACATCATTGGTTTTGGGACATTAGAAGCTCTTAAAGTCCTTAATAAAAAATCCAGGTCCGTATTTAAAAAAACAATGTTGATTATGGCAGCTCAAAGACGAAACGTCGGTTTGAAAATCTGATAACACTATTTTGTAGAACAGAAAAAGTAGCAATGAGGATATGAAATTTATTTTGTAATATCTATTCAAATAGAGTCATAAAAAAATAAAAATGAAATCGCGAATATTCGGTTTTTTCTAAATATCTTCGGAAGTATTCGGATTTTTTTTACTTTTAAGGTGGCATTTTAATCAGCATCAAATTGCGCAACTTTGCCTCAATTTAATCGACCTCGTATCTCTTCTAGTTTCCGAGATCCCAATGATTAGGCTCGAATTTGGGACACCCTGTACATACAATATTTAAGTTACGCAAGTCATTATTATATAGACCACCCCAAACCAATATACCATATGTTAGAATGGACTCCACAAGTGCCTTGTAAATCATTATTAACCCTTTCAATCTGGATTTATTTTTTTAAGATTATTGTTTTGAAATTTGGAATTCCTAGGTAAAAATAAACAAAAAAAAATAAATTTGTGGATTTTAACTTTTATTTTAAACGTTTTTTTATAAAAAAAATGATGGGACACTGATGTCCCAGCAGGGTTTTTTGGTGGGATACATTCGTCCCAACAGTTATTTAACTATGATATGGCGTAAAACAATCTACGCACAATGCTAAATCACACATCCTGCACAAAAGTTTGGTTCTCTTTTCAATTTTTCTTTAAGAGCAACGATAGCACCTTCTTCTTGTAAGCCCTGTTTCAGGTAAATGATCGCCAACATTACTATGTTCCGCCCATGCTTGAGAGTGTCTGTTAACTTTTCTGGTCCTTTTACGCTTGACACCAGTTCTACCATATGCTATGAGTGACTCCGCTAGTTTTACAACATACTGAATAAAGGTAGTGTTGCTGTGATTCGTTTCTTTGAATATGATAAAGGAGTTATGAACCGCCATCATAAGAGATTTGTAGTACACTTTTCGCCACCACTTTGCAGATTTTCTGTTGATGTCATATAAAGAAACCATTTGATCGGCATGGTCCACGCCGCCCATAAACTTGTTGTAAAATGCTATTGCTTCAGGACATGGAACTTCTTCACTTGATCCGTCTTTCATTTTTCTTGGAACTGTAGTTATGATTGCTTTATGGCAGTTGGAAATCAAAACAAAATCTTTGGTATCTTGCCATCTGATAGCTAAAGTTCCCTGATTACTAGATCTTATTTGAGATTCCCCTCTTGTTAGTTTTCCGTCAAATTTTGGCACATGCTTGCGACTCCTCATACAGGTCCCCACTGCAGCAAATTCAATCTCATTCATCAACTTGATTGATGTAAAGAATCTGTCAAAACACAGAACTACATTTGTTGTTTCGCGAATTGAAGAAGTCAGCTCTTTTACTACACGTTCGCCGAGGGTTCCTTCAGTGACTTCCGTTTCTTTGCCACTATAAATATTTAGGTCATAAACGTACCCTGTCAATGAATCACATCTTGTCCATATTTTAATTCCACGTTTTACTGGCTTTAGTGGCATGTATTGTTTCATGGTTGACCTACCCTTAAATTTGGCCATTGATTCATGGATACTCTGAAACGTTCAGTCACTTCTTGCCTGTGGAAAGGTTTTTTTGAAACACGATAGTACTTCATCCATGTAGTATGTTTTTGATGGATCGTTGAGTTTTTCAGGTTCGTTGAAATACAATTTTGATAAAAGCAATTGACATCTATCCCTAGATATAGCCTTTTTTATTGCCTCGTTACCAAGAGACGGCTTATTCGACCAATACATGGAAAATGTTGGTACTCTATTATAGTGCATTATCAAAGACACACCAGTTACTAGCATAATTTCTTTGAAATTGGTTTTTTAAATTTTTTTTGTTTGTAGATTTTTCGTGAATCTTTAGTCTTTGATTTGTGCAATGGGCAATATAAAGAAAGAGACTTCTTGGAAAAACCTTTAGAAAGCATTCTAATTCAGTACTGCCACGATATAGATCACACTGAATAATAGGTTTTACTTCAGGAGGTATAGTTTTTCTAGGAACAAAATTTTCGTGATTAGTAGACCACAAGATATTTTTATCACCCAGCTGTTGATTTTCCCCATCAGTGTTTTCATCTTCTTCAGCATTTCCCATGTTATTGTCCTCGTCATCACTTTCTTCTGACCCAGAAGCAGGTGATAGAAAATAATTTCGATCTTGAACGCTGTCGTCACTACTATATGGCTCGGACTTATCTGACTCTCCCTCACTCTCAATTTCATTTAAGTTTTCCGCATAGTACTCCAACTCGTCCTGTGTAAGAGCATTTTTTCTGGCACTCATGCTGTAACAAAAGAGAATGTGTAAACACAATATGTCCCAGTATAAATACCTGTTGGGACATGTATAACCCAGGTATAAACAATAGGATGAAGCACTGAAAAAAAATTATTTATTGTGGCATTATTATGTAAAAATACTTACTTTTGCACTTTCAGTTGCCCAATTTCAACAAAACAGCAATTGAAGACCTCCCTGGAATAACGTTGTAACCAACAAAATCACTATTTTTCAGGAGAGGACTTTTTTAGTTCCCGTTGCTAGTTAATTTTTTTTAAAGTTGGTAAATTAATTAGTGAACTTTATTATTAAAACAACTTGACCAAAAAAAAAAGCTACACATAAGAAAAAAAGTTTTTTATTCGCAAAAGAAATATAAATATTCTGGAAAAACGTTGTAACTGGCACACTTACAACGTTTTACTGCTAACATAGATAACGCATTTTTTAAGTAGATACATATTGTTTACTTTTCAAAAACTAAAAGACAATACTAAAATACATAAGGTGAGTAATACACACACGTAAAACGGAATTGAATGTTTAATATATTTTTTTTACTTTACTTCACTGGGTAAAGTTAGAAAAAAATTCTTTGCCTCATGATCTTCTATATACTTGCACATATCAACTAAATTTCCTTTTTTCTCAGCCTTAATTGGAAATGCTGTTGTGTATAACATTGGCAAGTTTTCAACTGCAGTAAGTGGAAGTATTGTTTTTCTTAATGTAAAAGTTTTCCATGACATAAGAACAGAATGTGATTTTCTTACAGAGACACATTTTGGATCATCTTTTTTAAATAACAACCACATTGCTTCTGTAACTTTAAAATCTTTTGGTCGGATGGTTCTCTTTTCAAGTACAGTGGTATCCAAAAAGTCTGATTGCTGCATAAGCTTAACAAGAAATGGTTTTGATGGACGTGCATTAGCTATAAGTTCTATCCACTGAAAAGGGTGAAGTATTCTTGCAACCTTTTTTTGCCTCTCGATAAGAGCGAAATTCCGGTCACACGGTAAAAAGCTGTGGCCGCTGCAAAGGAACTTTTGTTCTACTTGAGAGAAATAGTTCCACAAAACTAAATGGTGTAGGAGTGCAACAATTTTAAAGTTGTTATTTTGTCCGACACATCTGTCGGACCAGATGATTAAAGATCTCGCCTCACATCTCTCAAGCGGCTTAAAATTAGAAAGTATAAAGGACAGCAAACAGGAGGCGATTTCTGCAGATCCACGTTTAGCGGTCGTCTCATGCCAAACATGCATAACAGACTCTTTGGTGGCAGGATTATGTATGCAAAAGTTATAGGTTGAAAACTGGCGTTGGTAGAAGACATTACTGTGGGTCAATGTAGGAGAAAAGAGCACCTGTTGTAGATCCATACATATCACTACTATGGATGGATCATTTTTTGAACGCTCTGTATCTTCTTTCAAAGTCTGGTAACTTTTTTCGGCTTTTCTATGATGTAATTCGCTTTCTGCCTTGATACTTCTTCTTTCCTCTTCGTTTTCCGAGTTCACCAACTTAGTATAAAGTAAATCACATCTTGCGCAAGTGTCGGATCGGGGAACACCAAAACGAAGATTAAAATCTTCATTAAAAACCTCACGATAAAAATGAAGCTTTATTTTAGGCTCTCTAAACTTTTCCTGGAATAATTCAAACATTTTCTGCACATTGAGATTAAAAGACAGGCACATTTTTCCACATTTTTGTCGGCTATAGTGGCATTCTTCGGTTGGAAAAGATGCAATATGTTCTTTTATCATACTTCTTAGATTTTCTTGAAGTTTGTGAGGCCGGTTTAAGTGTTTACCTCTTTTATCCTCCGTAGAATGCCCACTTTTTAGTTTTTCCTGAAGTATCTGAATTCTTCTTGGTGAAACACAGTATATTGCACATACAGTTTTCTGACACACATCATATTTTTTCCCATTAAATGTAAGATTATACTTGAAAGAACAATGTCGTTTACTTACATTTTCTGGCGTTATGTGTCTTTTTATATCGCATAATTCCATGCAGGCAACCAAAACAGCATTCTGTTCTGAATGATTCAATTTATAAAACTGTCTATAAAGGAATCCCTTCGCAGCGTCACTTATTTCGCCGCATTTGTACTGACATTTACACTGTCGCTCCTAAAAACAACCAAAAACTAAAGTAAAGTATACAATCATATACAACGTTTTTCCACTTACCAGAATTGGTCCTTGTTTTGCAGGTTTCTCTTGTCCTTTTCGTGTTACATAACATTTTCCTGCTTGTCTTAATATGCGTCTTTTGTTGTCTTTCCATTCTGTGATATTAGCTTTTCGTTTTTTGCCTTTATTTAACGATTTTAAGCCGGCCGGTGACAACACAACACCACCTGCGCCGTCCATTTTGAAACAGTTACAACGTTATTCCACCAACGGGCAAAATCGCGCCCATGCCCCACCACTTACTACTCAACTTTAACGCGATAGCAAACTGCCGGCCACGTGCTTAGGTCAGATATAACGTTATTCCACTAAAATCGCCGATATGGCGAAAATGTCGGTTACAACGTTTTTCCAGGGAGGTCTTCAATTATTAATTGATACAGGTCACTAAAAATACATATACCATACTAAAACATGCACTGTCTAGATGTACGCACTATGATGTCGCGTGTTCAACTGATTGCAAGTTGTTGGCCCGTGTTGCCAACTCGCAAATTATTATCCCACAGCCATAAAACACTGATATATCCCAGTGGAAAGCGTTTTAAATACGTGAAACCCAGTTTAGAGATTTATGAAAAGCTGCTGGGACATATGTGTCTCTACAGCAGTGGATGTTTTTTGTCTAAAATTTTTCTAAGTAAATAGAATTTATGAATTAGCTTACGAATTTTGTTGGATAAATATTCAGTATGAGGTTGCCATTTGATGTGTTGCTCTAGAATGATGCCGAGATACTTAGTTTGTGTTGTTTCTTGTATGTATTGATTTTCTATTAAAATATTATTAAAAGTAGGTCTGTTCGCTTTAGTTAGTGAAAAGGCTACAAAATTTGTTTTTGTTAGATTTAATGTTAACTTATTGTTCTGAAGCAATTTTTTTATTTTGTTGAGACCAACAATTGTTTTTGTTTTTACACTTTCCGAAGTGTCACCAGAAAAAGTAATTAGGGTGTCATCAGCATAAGAATTTGCCAATCCATTTACATTCAGTTTCAAAAGTCAATTTATAGAAATGATAAATAGAAGAGATCCCAGGACGGTACCTTGGGGCACACCCAATTTGATTTTTAATTTTTTACTGATAACATTATTTAGTTTAACCATTTGATATCTATCTGATAGATAACTCTCAAGCAGTCTCCCTGCAACTCCTCTTATGCCACAATTTTTAAAAACTTCAATGAGCCTGCTACGGGGAACAGTTTCAAATGCCTTTGCTAGGTTCAAAAATACAGAAAGACATTTTTGTTATTGTTTAAGTTATTTACAATTTCAGTTATTAACCTGTGCATAGCATCCGTTGTGCTGCAGCCATCAACAAAGCCGAATTGATTAGGTGATATTATGTTGTTATTTAAAAAAAAATGTTTAGTCTCCTTAAAACATTTCTCAAATAATTTATTATTTTATATTAAATTAAAAATATGCAATAAAGGAATAATTATTTCTAAATAGGTTTGCTTAATTATTTCTACTTTAACATGCGCTGTTTTTTCTTAAGGATGCAACATGTTTGATTATTTCATTTTTGTTACAGGAAGTGAATTTGGTATTGGCTGATCTCTATGGTTGCCATTATTATAGCTTCTGCCAGTTCTATTCCAACATTTATGAAGTAATCATTGCAAAAATTAGCCATTTCTAGAGAATTTTTAAAACCTTCACCACAGTTATTTTTAATGTTAAAATATTCGTCGGCGTTTGTATCTTTTTCGTAAGTTGCATGTTTAATAAATAATCTGATAAAGTTTTTTATGTCATTTTTATTATGTTCAATGCAATTTTTATAATAATTAATTTTTTGTTTATGAATTATTTTTCTTAGACGGTTGCGATATTCTTAATATTCATTTTCGAGTTGAATGCTATAATTCGACTTTAATTTCTTTTTCATTTTCATTCTATTTATAGATGCAACAATGCCGTTAGTAATCCATTTTTTATCTATTTTTTTTGTTTTTAAGTGTTACTGTATATGTTTCAGTACCTTCTGACAATAGGTTTTTGTAGGCATTCAAAAAAGTTGTTGTGGCAATTTCGGGGTCATTCAGATTTGTGATATAATGTTGTAACTGTTCCTTGAAATTGCTTATATTTATTCTATTTCTAATTTATATTTTAATGTGTCACACGTCGGATGATATTGTAAATACTCAAGCAAGGGGTACTATTTTATGTCCCCTTGAGTTAACAGTTGAGTCTGGTTCGTTATCCGAGGCCTCAATCATAGACAGGAGCTACTTAACTCTATATATTTATTATATCAGGAACAGTGTTACCATATTGATATTAATGATTAATGATGATACGCAGTTACATTACATTACCAAATATGAACTCTAATCAGGTCAGCGTGTATTGCTAGGGTGTGCAATATATTTTCAAACGTGAAACATAATGATATATTTTGTTTTCTTAAAGCAAAAACTAGTTATCGCGCGGCAAACTAGATATATCACTTACTTTAAAACTAATTTTTCTTTTTCATGTTTTAAATTAAAGAAGCCATGAATTGCAATTTTACTATTCGAAAAGAGAACGAAAAAAACGATGTTTACAAAAAATTGTTATTGAATTGGTTGCAATGATTTTCATTATTTCTACTAGTCACAATATTTTTTTAATACTGTCAAATTTAACAAATAAAGCTGATATTTTTTTTTTGTTATAAATTCATAATATGAAATATGCACGGAGAGGTGCAATAAATATAGATAATACTATCAATCGTTTCGCTAATAATTGTTGCAGAAGGTGAGTAAAAGATTTTGCCATTTAAGGCTAATTCCCTTATCAAAATAAATATTTATTTTGCTAATTTCAAATTTGTTTTGTTTTGAGAGTATATTACAGTTATTTTCTTTTATTTCCACATGTTTCGGTAATTATTTACTTAGGCTTACCGTCGCCGATTTTAATGGTCTAGAGGGTTAGCAGAAAAAGAAGCGCAACGTCTGATTTGCTCTAAAACCGCCAATGCTAAATCAACAAACTTGTGGTACAACGAGGTACCTACAGAACGTGCTGATTTTTATAAATATACTTGCAACGTTGCAACTTTCTGGTTGTTACTGTAGAACTAGAAAAAATAATATTTGAAATTTAACAACCCCTTGTTTTATCAACCTTATTTTTATTTCAAGGTATTTTCCAAAAAAAAAGAAGATTTCACTATAAACTATATGGAGACGCACAGGTTATGTTTTCATTTTACTTTTTAATATGTATATCTATATACACTCTATTTTCATACAGATTTTCCTTGCAAATGTGGACGCTAAATCCGTAACTGCGTAAAATAACTTGAACATAAAGGACAGCAGTAGGTAACAGGTAAATCATTGCATAAAGCCCGGGAAGACATTGTAGCATGTACCACCTGCAACATGATTGACACTGAATCCATTGCGCGGTTATGTCTAACTGCATTTCTCCGCATACTACGCACCTTCCCGAAAGATCATCGGATTCTCTTAGAAGCATTTCTTTTAAGAGAACTCGTTGATCTTCCAGTTCGATACATCCATATAAGTTCGTTGGTCCTGGCTTCGCGAACTCTTCAGCGAACGTTACGACATGCACCCCGCAGTTCCAACTGTCCCTTTGAACTGGATGGTTAATGGTTTGTTAGTAAAACCGCATTAAAAAAACTGTCATTTTTCCTTTGGTTTCCCTGAGACTGGAGGTCAATAATGTTTTAGTGCTATATTACAGACCCCTAGGCACCAATGATTACCATTTTTTAAATAAACAAATAAACACCGTTCAACGGAACTAGGTAATTTTAAGGTATTGCTTCCTTTAGAAGCTAAAAATATTTTCGATGCCTCTCCTTGGGGTATGTAATATACTCGTCCATATTGTTTTTGTGTCATAAGGTACATCAGTATGTCAATGACGAAGTTGGACAACCAATTGTGCCCGTATAAAGTCTGGAAATGATCTACTTCTAGTTGTTCAAATGGAACTGTTGCTGAATACCAGCCAATTATAAATTTAAAGGGCTTGAAATTATAATAGTCAGAGTTAGATACAGTTCCATTTGAGTTTAAGTTCAATATGTTGCTTATTCCGTTGTGTCAGATTAAATAAACCGTAAATGATTAGTTTACTGACGTGACCTCTTTGTCCTTCAGATTTTTCAAATGTGGACTAAAATAAGTAGATAAAGGGTTGAAAAGTCACGCTTTTTCCTCCTTTTAGACCATTTCTCTTCCACCTCCAAAGTTAGAGTTTTATCGGCGTTTCTTTTTTTCCCTCGAGAACATCCCGTCTTGTCGATACCTAACGTTAATTGCTTGTGGATGCCAAGAACAAGCTCTCTCGCGAATCGGACAAATCTACCGCAGCGAAGACCTTTTCGGGGCAACACATTATTTTGAATTTTATTAAAATGATTTTCGAGTGGAGCATTACTTACTTACATTATTACAGTATCGGGAATGACTATTATCAGAAATTATATTGGTCCATGAGGGAAGATAGGTCATATATTATAAATAATTATATATATATATATATATTTATATTTTTTTTTTTATTTTTTTTTTTATTTAAATGATGGGAATTATATCGGGAAAGTAATATGGGTTAGTAGGCTTAGCTGTAGCAGATTTTTTACAGTTGCAATGGTTAAAAGTTTTTAAGAAATGCTGATAAAACTATGATTTTTCATAAAGGGTTGAAAAGTCACGTGATGAGTCAGATTCCAACAACTCAAAGTTTGAAAAATCATCATCATTATTATTATTATTCATTATGTCCGTGGCAATAGCAATTAGTTTCACTCGGGTCGGTAGTCGAAATGGCTATATTTTCAAACCATTTTTCAACTGACTTTAACTCTGCCATCATAAATACGGACGCAGTGGACGTTTTGAACACATGCTTTTGGATCTTGTTTTTGCCACAAATTTTGTTTATATCTGTTACAATAATTTTTATGACATGACAAATACACACTTTTATTATACAATTTACCTTTATTTTTTCTTTATCTAAACAATTATTGTAACAGATATTTAAATATTGGTTTAAATCTTCCAACCTATTCCATTGGTAATTGACAGCATTTATGATCGCAAAGCTAAAATCAGTGACTACAGTAGAAAAAGAGGCCACTTCATTTTGTTGATAATGCAATATGCCTGAAAGGCATAAAGCCAGCTGCCAATGGAAAAAGCATCATGATTTGAACTGATTAGTTCGAAAACGGGACAAATTGTTCGTGTTGGTTTGTGCCACACCACACCAGCATAATATAAAATTCTTTTAGGGTTTTAATATGCGGTAGTTGGTGAACAACTTGTACGGTCGCATCCAAATGCAAAACGACTTTATTATCGCTGTCTTTTTGAAACAGTCGTAATAGGTCAAGTTGTTTCGCACTGAATAAATAAACCGTAAGTGTTTCGAACACCCGGTATATATAAGAATTTTCTCGAGCCATTAAAATTAAGTCATACTTCATCTGGGTGTCTGTCCAATTTTGACATTTCCTTATGTTTTATTCGACGATAAACGTCTTCAGATTTAATATCTCTGATGTTTTCATGGACAATTTGAAGTTGCGTGGTTTCTGTCAAAACTGCCAACCGCCTCATAAAAGGAGTTTATGTCTTTAGTCCCTCCCCTAAAAGATGTCGTTCCGTTCTTCTGACATATGTGGTTATTTTTTCACCTGCTAAATGATTATGATTAACAGAAGAACTGTATACATGACATCGGACGCCCTCCGCCAGAGCAAACATTCTTATGATGAATATCTTACAATTTTCATGCGCACAATAGGCATATATAACATACACATCAAATTTGCTATTGCAGCTTGTTTTGTTGAAATTATTATCGCAAATATTATTAATTTCTTCAAATTTACGTTTTATGGTTACGTAATAATTGTTTAGTTTTTTAATCACTATCGATAATATCGAAAAGTTGTGAACAAGAAAGATAAAATGTCCCTTCGGAAACGGTACAGTTATTAAATTTCAATGAGTATTTGATTGTCGTGGTAGAATGGTATTAACTGCAGATGATGTCACATGGTAAAGTTTACTAATTGAATCGTTTCTTCTCGAAATTCTTGTTACATTTTTGGGCGATTCAATCCTACTATATTGTCTCTTGGGGTGATGACTGAGAAGACGGCTGCAAAGGCAGCGAAGGTGAGGAAGGTGCTTGAAATGATAACGAATGAGCGAATGAATTAAAAGTATCAACCGATGTTTGAGAGGACGAGGAAACGGAGATCGGAGATGAAGCGAAGAAAGTTTTTGAAGCTGATGTAATTGGTGATATTGGCAGGGAACGAGCTCCTTAATACTTAATTTTCGGAAAATATTTTTTGAGACGCCCCTGACGTTTGCCACCCCACCTAGTGAAACCCCACCTTTAAGGGACTATAACGCCTATCTACTGCCAAAAGTTCAATACAATTGGACTTAGAATAAGGATGTACCATTGTTTTATTTAATTTTCGGAAAATATTTTTTGAGACACCCCTCACGTTTGCCATTCCATATAGCGAAAGACCACCTTTAAGGGACTATGACGCCTATCTACTGCCAAAATTTCAATAAAATTGGAGTTAGAATAAGGATGTACCATTGTTTTATTTAATTTTCGGAAAATATGTTTTTTGAGACACCCTTGACGTTTGCCACCCTATCTAGCGATAGGCAACCTCTAAGGGACTATGACGCCTATCTACTGCCAAAATTGGAGTAAGTATAAGGATGCACCATTATTTTATTTAATTTTGGGAAAATATTTTTTTGAGACGCCCCTCCCGTTTGCCATTCCATCTAGCGAAAGACCAACTTTAAGGGACTATAACGCCTATCTACTGCCAAAATTTTAATAAAATTGCAGTTAGAATAAGGATGGACCATTATTTTATTTAATTTTCGGAAAATATTTTTTTTGAGTTTGCCACACCATCTAACGAAAGACCACCTTTATGGGTGTATTCACCAGGAGCGTCGTCCAAGAGCGTCGAAAATACGGCCACGTACTGAACGCTCGGGCGTCAGGAAGTCCCGATAAAAAATAGTTTTGTTATTATTTCAACGAGTCATTTCCATCAAATCCGATGCTGATCCACGTCGTAACTATGGCTTTAACCGAAATTATGCGGTATTAATTTCGGTTAAAGCCATAGTTACGACGTGGATCAGCATCAGATTTGATTGATTTAGAAATTTTTACGAAAACTCTTTCGAACATAAATTTATTTCTGTTCACATAGTTTCGAACAATGTCCTGTACTAACATTTCTCGCTTTGTTAGGGTCAGCCCTCCATGCATTGCAGCTTTATATAATTTTGCGACTCTCGTGGCTTCTGAGAAATGTTGAGAAATCCTAAAATGAAAAGGAAGATGTGTTTTTGATCTTTTGGGGGATATTTTCCCTATTTCTCTCACGTCTCATATCTACGCCTTTGAATTTTAAAAATAATATATATGCAAGATGAAGACCTTTCCAAACCTAAACATACATTCTAACCTCAATAATTGTTGAGGCTGTATATCCAAAAAGGTTTCAAACCTTCCATTAAGGTTGGATATACCCTAGTCGTCACAAATTTAGAATATTTTCAAATTTGGTCCCGAATTTTGGGAAATATTGGCATGGATATATCCATTTTCTCCAAGGTTATATTCTCTAGACTTTTATCACGATAGCCAACACCATTGTCTTGACGAACCTGAGGCAAAATTGTGTTGAGAAATTTGTCATTCTCGTCTAAATTGTCCATTGTTTGAACTACAAAACGCAAGACAAATAAATATATATTTGCATTTTCTAGACGCTTTTCTTATTACATTTTTGTACGAACTAATCATTTAAATTCGGCCCCATTAAGGGCGGCTACGATTTTGAGAACGAAGTACGTCTTGTTCTTACTTTAAGATGGATGCAGCGACAAGAACTTACCTCTGTCCTAGTCTTCATCCTCCACGCTTGTGCCATTCTCGGTGCACACACAAACCACCTTACACAGACAATAAATTGTAATCATTATATTAGGTAATAATATATATTTCAACGGAATGGAGCAACCATAAGAAAGCAATATAGATATTTTATCATGTCGATACTGTGCCAACCATCAACCTGATTTAACTCGAAAGGACACGCATGCGAGCCGAGCACCCCTGTCCTTCCAAACAAAGTCAACATAAAAAAGAATCGTTTAATTATTTTTTTTAGTACGGCTAGTCACTTAAAAATAAAACGAACACAACAACCGATAGGCTCATAACATTTTTTATTGCATCTATTGGATGGCGGGTTGAATCAGTCAAAATTGTATTAAACAGCTATTTAATACAATGTTTGACTGATTTAAGGCTGATTTTCAAATATATGACTGTGCACCGACTGTGCGCCTACCATACTGCGGCCGTCGCGAGTATTCTATTTTTTCACAATAGGATTGGACGGCCGCAACACGGTCGTAGCACAGTCCTATATGTTAAAATGTAAATAAGAGCTTCAGTGCGTTTTATATGGAACATACAATTTTTTTATTTACAGTGACAACGACACGGTAGGTGCACGGTAGGCGCACAGTCGGTGCGCAGTCCTATATATGAAAATCAGCCTTCAACGTACCATCCGACAGATTCAATAGAAAATGTTACGAGTCTATCGGATGATATGTTGATGTTATTTTTAAGTGGCTAACTCTATGAAAAAAAGGGTTAAACGAATTTATTTTTGTGTTGATTTAGTCAACAAAAAAAAATAGACATTGTTTAAAAATCGCTGAATTGATTGATTCAGCTCGACATTAGTTCAAATAATGAGGTATTGATAGTAGGTACGGTGCGCGGCAACAGTTCGTATCATATGGGAATCTTGAGCATGGGCACCGAACATTAACAAGAGACTAGAAGCTCCACTCTCAATCGGCCCTTTTGATGTAGCGCTTACACTTTAGACGAAATTGGGCGAAACGAGGGACGAGGCCTAAACGGTTAGCCAGCATTTCGCCAGGTTCCGTGATGAGGCAAGGAGAGAAATGCTGGGGGCTTAGAGTGAACCTTCTAGTCTATTGTTAATGTTCGGCGGCATGGGCATGCAAGAAACTCAAATAAAAAAAATTATAAATGAACCTATCTAAAAAATAATTGATCTTGGTAAAGCTGATTAACTGGTCCAATACATTGAAAGATACAGAACTAATTTTCAATGTTATTGGATTAATAAAAAACTGTTTCAAACTTATCTAAAAGTTCAATCTTATAGCCACTTATTGTATTTATCCAAAAAGGAATCAATTAATAAAAAAAATCGAAAAGATACCCAGTTTTTACTCGGTAAACTTTAGGACTGATGTATTTAAAAAGTTGTGGAATCTATCAAACCCGGTTTATAGATTCAGTACAACGAAATATAAAATCACTTCTAGATATTGTTGAATTTCTAAAAGACATTGTAAAACCTATCTAAAATTATTAAAATTTGTAATATGCCTTCTATCCCAATTTACTGTTATCAGTCCAGGGAGATTTTATTGAATTTATCCGAAACGGATTGTATTAATGCTAAGGTTATAAATATTACTAAATTTAGGACTGATATCCACTAAATAATGTTTTGTAAATTATATAAAATCGTTTTATGATTTATATCAAATTAATTCTCTCCGTGTTATTACTCATTTTTAGATGATTCTTTCCTACCTTTCGAATCTGTTAGCTATTGTCTGACTCTTTTACATCAATAACAGTCCAACAAGGGCTATAAACATGAATATTGTTACGTTTTTCCCGTGGGTTCTTAACAGAATTACAACTTTGCTAATTTCAACTAATACTTTCTTTATTCACTACCACTGTATACAATTTAACACTCTATACTACTCTTATAACTTTACAACTAATATCAACACTCAATGATTAACTGAACTGAACTGAACTAACCAACCGACTGCCTAGCATTCGCCTTAGGTCTGCTTATATATAATCTTAAATCTATCACGAATATTCGGGAAGTATTCCGAGGCCACTCTATATGATCTCGATGAGGCCATCGATATAATTCCAGCGATCCCGAAACTTCGCGTCTGGCCGGGCGATGAGTCATACAGACAAAGAAGCGAGGGGCACGGCGGCTAGTTGTGTTAAGGGGGGTACTCACCGGCGAACTGTAACTGTAACTGCAACGGTTACTGCAACATATTTACGTGTGTACGTAGTCGATTTTCCTTCGATCAAACGCCGAGATCCACAGTGACACAGCAAAGTTCGTGCTAAAAACATGTCGGTATCACGAGAAATGATTGCCAGTGCCGCATTTATTTTAATAGAGTCATTAGTTGATGATAGTAGACGGCCAAGACGATGGTGGCGTCATAAAATGTATGAAGAGAGAAACGGATCTGGATTACTCAGTGCTTTAAAATTCCAGAGTGTTAGTGGCCATTATAAGAATTTTACGCGAATGAGTCCGACTGACTTTGAATATTTTATCAATTTACTGGGGCCTAGAATACAAAGAACTAATACAAACTACAGAGAAGCAATTTCAGTACAAGACAGATTAGCAGTGACATTAAGATATTTGGCTACTGGCGATTCTTTCACAAGTTTGCAGTATTTATTTCGTATATCTAAACAAGCTATAAGCAAGATTATTCCAGAGGTTTGTGAAGAAATTATTAACGCATTAAAAGGACATATCAAGGTAAGTAGGTAAATAAACACAGTTCATATTCATACGGTTATCATTTATTATTTATGTAATATACAAATGCAAAACAGTTAGACAAGATCTTCCATATTTTCGGAAAACGGACTTTGCGGAGATGAGGATGCATGTGTGGTTGAATATGAATAAAGTGAAGAGGGAGTAACTGCTGGTGGTGATACAAGAGTGTGCATAGTTTCTGGATGGTGATAAGTACTGGGTCCTGGATGTGCTACTACAGACGAAACAGATGATATTTGATTATAATTCGATCTTTCTGTAGTGTCAGTTATCACTGTTAATGGTGTGTATGAAGCCGATGACTGTTGGTAATTTGATGTAGTTTGGGGCAAACTGATATAACTTGGTGTGTAATCATAGTTCGACTGATCAGCACGAAAAAGAATATTCATTATTTGTTCTTGAACCGAATTCATAGTTTGCCTATTGTATTTCTTCATTTTCTGAAAAATAAAATCGCAAAATGACCTTAATTCGGGATTTTCTACATTGTTTTCTACGACTGTTGCAGGTTTTTCTGAAGCAGACTTTAGTATACCAAATGCTTCTTTAAGCATCTGCAATTTCGGATCCGCCTTTGATTTTTTCAGTGGTGGTTCCACTGTTTTGGATGTATTTATTTCTGTATTTTGATCTGGATTATTAGCTTCGTTGTTTGAACATTCCTGAAAATAACGAGAAATTATTTTGTATTGTTTCAGATACCAACAACATCAGAAGAATGGATGGAAGTGGAAAATAATTTTATGAAACTGTGGAATTTTCCTCACGCAATTGGAGCAATAGACGGAAAACACATTGTAGTCCAGTGTCCATTTAACAGTGGAACAGATTTTTATAATTACAAATCTAACTTTAGCGTTGTATTACTTGCTGTAGTAGATGCAGAATATAATTTTTTGTATGCACACATTGGTGCTCAAGGGAGGATTTCGGATGGTGGGGTATTAAAAAACTACTTTAAACAGAATGATTGAAGAAAATACTTTGGGAATACCTCGACCTATAAAGTTACAAAACCGCGAAAAAGAAATTTCATATTTTTTTCTTGCCGACTCAGCTTTTTCTATGAGCCAAAATATTATAAGACCATATGCAGGAATACATTCTAAAGGATCTAAAGAGATAATTTTTAATTATCGTCTATCTAGAGGTCGAAGAGTAGTAGAAAATGCATTTGGCATACTTGCTTCAGTGTTTAGGGTATTCAGAAAACCTATATTACTACAACCAGAAAAAGTACAAATTATTTCAATGGCCGCAGTTCATCTGCATAACTTTTTAAGACGTAGTAGTACTTCAGGATCCTTTTACACGCCTCCAGGATCTATAGATAATGAAAATGATTTAACTGGGCAAGTTGTTCCTGGTAAGTGGAGAGATGGCGAAAATTTAACTTCATTTTTTTCTATGAGTGCCATTCCTCGCAGATCCGCATTACAATTTAAAGAAAATCGAGAAGAATTGGCCCATTATTTTATAAATGAAGGAAAATTAACATGGCAAAATAATTACGCATAAAAATAGGTAAAGAAACTTACCATTGTAGTCAATCCTGTTTTCGGAATATCCCGATCTTGTAAAAAATTTAGGGCACTGTAAGCAAACCATTTACTCTCCTATATTTCATTTCTTCCTGTAATAAATATACTCGTACAATACACATCAAAAACGGTGTACACATTTTTTTTTATTACCATTTCCTTAAATAATAAATTACCTTTTCCAGTTCCAATGCTATTCTTTTCTTTTGCTTTTTCCCTTCGCCAAGACGATAACACAGTCAGCATTTTCTTCTTGCATTCTTCCCCTGTTGTACCCATTGCGACACCTATTTCAGCCCAAGCATCGAATTTTAAATGTCTCTTGTAATAGTCCTTGTTTTTCGGGTCCCATATTCCCGGCTTTTCTTTGTACATCTCAATCAAATTAAGCACTTTCTCCTCGTCTCACTCTGTCATCTTGATTACAGTAACTAAACGCTGAGCGTACACACTGACGATCAATAAAAATCGACGTCCACAACTCGACTGAAAATCCCTTTGTGTTCGATGAAAAACCGACAACTGGCGGTTCGTCGCGAACAGTTCAGAGCGCGCGCGCAAACCAGAGCTGCAACGCGTCTACACTAATAAAATTTGGTTGCTGTAACCGTTGCAGTTACAGTTACAGTTCGCCGGTGAGTACACACCTTAGGGTGGCACAAAAACGTTCGGATGGTTGTTAGGCTAGCCGTAACAATATTATGCAAAACTTTGATAACCAAAATATAACAAAAAATAAATCTTAATGTAAAACAACATAAATAAAAATGTAACGTGTGTCTAAAGTCTATTTATTTTTTTGCGGTTTGCTTCCTGGCTTTTGAATATTGTATCCACTGTTTGACTGCCATAGCAATGGTCTCATCCGAGGTCTCATCGTATCTTTCGCCCGAAGGAAAATTTAACTTTGCAGCTTCTAAAAAAATATATTTATGCAACTGTTAGCCCAAAGTGATTTTCTCAAAAATTAAGATAGGTGTTTGCATTTTTTTGGAATACACTCTTTTTTACTAATCAGGTTTGCTATAGTTAGAATTCCGTTTGAGATTGCGCTAAATTATATTATAAATATCAACGTGGACTCCATTTAAAAAATGGATCTTGCACTATGCCCACACTTTGTGAGACACCCCTAAATTCAACCAATAAAATAAAGGTCAATTCTAGTCATCAAACTTATATATTAAACATTATCTTGTAATGCCACAAGTTACAAAAATAAGGGGGGGGGGGTGCTGCTTGGCTGACTCACACTGTATATGTATGGATACCAAAAAGTTTAACCCTGCGTTGGTGCGGTAACTAAATGTGTAGTGCGGTGGGGTTTGTGAAACCCCACACATAATATTCATATATAAATTAAAAAAAAAAACAATGACCTGTTTTAAATTGATTTATTAAGCGAAAATAATAAAGATTTAAATATTTTAACCAAAATCTTGCTCAGCTAACTTAACCTACTAACAAATAACAAACATCTTGAAAATACTAGAAATTAAAGTAAATGGGTTTTTAAAATTTACAACTATCCTACTCGTTATCGTTTTGCATCACGCATGTGCTACACAAAGGAGCTATATGATCTAAACACAAATACTTTTTGCAAATTTGACATGTGTACTTTGTTTTACGGTCTTTTGCTCTCGGGCATTCTGCACAGCGCTGCTGAGAGTACTGAGTACCTTCTATAGGACGTTTACGTGAATTCGAAGCTATGTACTGTTTGTCTTAAGTTTTTAGGTATTCTAGGATTTACGGCTCTTTGTTTTAAACTATCAGCAATTAAATCCAGCCCTAGCTTTTTTAGAAAGCTCCACCGAGTAACATTTTTTTTGTTGTTCAAATAAGAAATTACTCTGGCATTTATTCCTGCAATATTCATTAACCTAAAAAATACGGTCAAAGACCATCTTCTGCTATCTCTAGAGCAATCGTATGAAACGCAGAGTTGGTCTACAGTGTCAACACCACTTTTGGTATGATTATATAGGGTGATAATTTCCGGTTTTAATTTGTCACCCGTTTCCATATCTATAGCATCATCATGGTGCATTGTACTAAAAAGGATTACATTTTTTCCTTTTTTTTTGGTACATATGACACCGCAGTAATACTTTCATGAAATGCAAAGACCGATGAATATTCTTTACGGGTTTTAATGTTTGTCAAATTTGGGGGAAGCTTTCTTTTATTTTTCCAGACTGTACCAACTATAGTCAAATTATGATGATTTATTAGGTCCAAAGCAATTGAATAGCTCATAACCTAGTTGTCAACCGTTACATTCCTCCCTGTACCAGGAATAGGAGTAATAAGTCTCTTCACAAGTCTCTTCATCTGGAGAATTATTCATCTGAAAGGGCCCCTCTGGTTGCTTTCCTGTGTAAACTTCCATATTAGAAACATAAAAGGTCTTAGTATCAGCTAAAGCAAATATTTTAATCCCATACTTGGACGGCTTATTAGGTAAATATTGCCTAAAAGAACATCGTCCCCTAAATGATGGAAGCATCTCGTCTATTGTTACGAATTCCCACGATGTATAACTACTTTTACAATTTTGTACAAAAGTTTTAAAAAAAACTCGGAGTGGTGCGAATTTGTCCACAATTCTTCTTTCTTCCCGAGTACTGAGATCATCAAAACAGAGACAGGTAAGTATAAAACGGAATCGCTGGAGACTCATTGTCGCTCGAAAAATTTCAACTCCGGTTCCATCGGTTTGCCAAAGATCCTCAAGATTCTGCCGATTAGATTTGAAAATACCTGCTAGGTAAAGCAGACCTAAAACACTCTTTATTTCACAGAGATCCGTATCTTTAGTTCGAAAGGACTTCATATTTTTCTTTTTGCTTTTGTATGCATATATTCGTAGATTCGACTAAAATTTCAAGCAGTTCTGGAGTAAAAAAACAAGACCAGCATTCGGTTTCCGACTTAGCATTTTTTGCGGCTCCTTTAGGACCAGGAAGATGGGTGACTAGATTATGACTTCTAGTACGAATATTGGTTTTCGAAACATTGGTAAACCATTTGGATTTGCCATCTTTTCCTATAAAATATTTCTTTGAAGACATACCTGCATTAGGCGCTGAATTCTCGGATTCTTCATTTTCTTCTTCCAGTTCTTGCTCATCAGCACTTTGCTCGCTGTCTGTAACGTGCTCGCTTTGTTCTAGATAGTCTTCGTCACTGTCAGTTTCGTCATCGCTATGTTCTAAGGTCGTCTCGCTTCTATCGTGGGTATCTAGCTCGGACCTAACCTCATTCATGTATTTTTCTAGTAATTCCTGCTCCTCTTCGTAAGTTTTACCACTCATTTTTGGTTAAAGGCTAAAAAAATATTAAATAACTTATTATCACTGCTTCTTTGTGAAAATATAATATCCTACCTTTACAGAATCTCACAATCTAACATACGGCGCGGAACCCCAAGCGGAGAATATTCAATGTTACTCAGATAGCCGCAACAACAGAACTGACTCGGTTTTCCCGAAAAGTAGGTCGATATGCATCCGAAAGGTAGGTGCGGGGTTGCCGCTTAATGGCAAGTGTTTTCAGAAATATCACAAATTATAATTGGTTGGGGTGTACCACACCCCACCGCACTAACGCAGGGTTAACTTACCGTAAATAATATTCATAAGCCTAGTACCTTCTAAAGGTATCTTGTTATGGCGATCTTTCCAATTGAAAGTCATTCCAAGTTCGTCATTTATGAGGTACTTCATTATTTTTCTGGTAATTCCCTCTAGTCCAGATCCTCCCAAAGCAACCAAAGGTCTTCGTGGATTGTACTTCGAGGAATTTAATATTTAGACACATTTTTACGCTTACCATATATTGGTAGACAATTGGATCATCATTTACCAATTTTTCGCATTCTTCGTACTCCGAGAACGTACTTAATGGAAATGCTGGTAAATTTTCGGGAGGCATTAATTTGTCTAAGGCCAGCTAATTATTGTACCGTAAACCTTCATTAAGAGTTAGGAGTATTTGTTCATTTGTAGATTTTATGCTTGCGAATGCTTTCAAGACTGAAAATAAATTAAATCTTGTTATAAACGATATATAAGCATAAATTGTTAGATGTAAGTTCCGATATCTCCACATGCAGATATGGCATTAGCTAGTTTTCTTGATAACCAGAATTTATAATAACCACATAGGTACGTATGATTTTTTCATTTCAGTGTAGATAGATGCCACGTTATAACTTGAAATTAGAGAATTCTAAGGAAGCACAATAAAGAATTATCGGTCATGAAAATAAATTATTAATTTGGTAACTTTCGACTTGTCTTTAATTTACAAGATGTAAATCCACAATGGTGTCAGTAATCAACAACATATATTAAATTTGTTCTTGTAAGCACCAAAGGTCACTTGCGGTTAGCAAAAAAAAGTAGGAGAGCAAAATTCCAATTCCATATGAAAATATGCTGTACTCCCAGTTTATTTGTCAGGGATAAACATAATACATGCCTTGACGTTTGTTCAGCAACATAATGACCCATAACATTATTTGTGTTTCAAAGTTGCTGTCCTATTTTTAGCTAAATAATTGTATTTTCATACCTATATTATTGTTGTTATTGCTTTCGAAACCATTGTCGCTGCCACTGGCGACGGTAAAATTTGTTAAAGTGGAAGTCGATGTGGAAAACGAAGGTGTTCCTATTTGCGGAGAAGCAGTCATATTTTCGCTTGAAACACTTATGACGGGAATATCTTCAGTTTTTAGAATTTGCATCTATGAACGGTGCATACGAACAATTTAAAGTGAAAATTCTTTCGATTTGGGGTTGTATTTTCGCACTCAAAACTGGTGGCATAAAACAGTCGAGCTTTCCTATCTTGTCGATATAATTAATAATTTGATTTTCTTTTGGCGGGATTCTTTGTGCAATTAAAAACGTTGCCCAAACAAATATGTTTAAAATACGATTTTTGTTATATATTTCAGTTTTCTTGCGTATTGCTCAAAAGTGTATATTATGTACCTCTTTCCAAATATGAAATTTAATACGAAATAAATTAACACACATAAGATAATCTTTGAAAAACACAACCAAATACTCTGAAGCTTGTGGAGCTAGATAAGGCTATTCTTAATAATTAGTTACTATATCGGTAACTACACTAATAATATTATAAAGCATCCTTACCTTAACAAAAACTTGTTAGCACTGAATGACGCTAATTGTTAAACAAATTTTCGGTCTGTTCCCGGAGACAGCCTAACGCCACACGTGATCGTATCGGATCATAAGGCGACTGTAATATAGATATAGTTTTGGGTTAGTTTCGGAGCGAGCGAAAGGTACAATATGTCTTCGTGATGCAATCAATTTGTGGCAAGAGCACTCGTGATCGAGAGGTTTAGATGGTTGGGTTTGACCTGGACGGCCCGGGTTCAAACCCCGTTGCTTTTTTTAATATTTTTTTAAGATTATGTTTATAAACAGTTTTTTTCTTGATTTTGGGTATGTCTTGGGTTAGTTGGGGTTAGCACCTGCACCTGGTTAGTTTCGTTTTCGCTAGCCCCTGTAACGAGCGGAGGGCCATGCGGATCGACCAATAGGAGAGGCCGAATTTTGCATAGTGCTCTACTCGTGTAAAGGATCTTAAAATGCCAGGCATGCAGTGTATAAATATTTTTAAACGAAGCGTTTTCCTGATGATATGATAGTAACGGGGTACTATATAGCTAACATTTATATTGCAGTCGTTATATGGCAAGTTGCGATCACGTGTGGCGTATAGAAAAATGCTTCCCGGAGAACGACGCGAACGACAATTTGTCATAATCAACAATACGTACCGTACTACAAACTACACCCTGGAAAATGTTCGCAACCCTATCAATTTTCGGATGATGTTTCCTCTAACAAATAAAAAGTAAGCTAAAGAGGCATGTGATTTGTCTTGGGTAAATCTAGGTCGTAACGTTTTTTAAACGTTCTAGGCTAGAACGTTTGAAAAACGTTACAGATGGTGTATTCCCGCTTTGTTTCGGGTATGACAAGCGCAAGCGCTTAGGTCGGGTGTGGGGTGGCTTGGGTAAATAACATAATTTTAAATTTTAAGATCGTTTATAAAACGTTCTTTTAGATTTTAATAAAACGTTATTAAAAAACATTTCTAAAAACAATCCAAGGAAAGTTGATATGTTCGTCATTTAATTAATTAGTCGTAGTTGCATAATTATTATTTATTAATAGCTTCAAAATATTTTTATTTTGAGAGGTAGTAAGTACTCATATACGTTTTTAGGACTAATTTTCTAATTAATAATAATTAATAAGTTGTTAAATAAAGGAAATTTTTGACTCGACACTAAAATAATATGTTCACGTTACAGGAATATTCCTATTTATTTAGTCAAACATGCCAGTCTATGAAACGTGGTTAAATGACGTTTTAAAACATTTTCAAATCAACTCAACATAAACGTTTGCTTACCCTCAATATTATCCAATTACAAAACACTAAATGATTTTAACGTTGTAATAACGTTTTGATAGCAATGGTTTACATACCAAAATATAAACGTTGATTTTATAACCTATAACCATCTTTCAATTAATCAAACGTTACATATACGTTATACTAACGTATATATGTTTACTGGGATACTGTACTTACTCAATGACATATATGTAACAGGTGAATTACCAAGACTGGTTAATATCAACATTGATTCCAATCCCAGTAGTAAAGCTAAAAGATGCAATGATACCGATTAATCTCTTTAATGAGCCAGTATTTCTTAAAATCATACATCAAAGACTATACACAAAAATTGAGGAATTTCTTAGCGACACTCAGTTTGGGTTCAGGGGTGGATTCGGAACTAGAGAGGCGCTATTCAGTGTACAAGAGTGCTAATCCAACGAGCACGTGATGTTGATGTAGATACTTACGCCTGCTTTATCGATTATGAAAAGGCCTTCGACAATGTGAAACACAGTAAATTGATGACCATTTTGGAGAAACTAGGAATAGACGCTGCAGAACGACGAATTACAAATAATCTACTGGCATCAAAAAGTGAAGGTCAATGTGAATAATGAATATTCCAACTTGATAAATATTCAAAAAGGAGTACGACAAGGCTGTATTCTATCTCCGTTACTCTTCAACATATACTCAGAAGACATTTTTAACAAAGCACTTGAAGGGGTAGACTGCGGAGTATCGATAAATGGAGTGGTAATCAATAATCTACGATACGCAGACGATACGGTATTACTATCAAGTGACGCGGAAGGACTTCAAACATTAATAAACCGAGTGACGAGTGTTACTGAGGAATACGGGCTATCCTTATATAGTAAAAAAAAACAAAAATAATGATAATAAGCAGCAGGGAAATCAGAGTTACGATAGAAAAAGCAAGAAGTGCCTTTAACAATCTGAGGAATGTACTATTAAACCTTATCCTAGCTGTAGATACGAGAATCCGCGTCCTCCGCTGTTATGTCTTTTCGATCCTGTACTACGGAGTTGACATACTTTGGCCACATTATGAGGGGCGAAAAATATCGATTCCTCCAACTAGTAATACAGTGCAAGATTGATGGGAAACGAGGGCCTGGCCGAAGACGAATTTCTTGGTTACGAAACTTGCGGCAGTGGACTGGTGAGACGTCAACAAATTTATTTAGAGCAGCGGGCACTAGAAGAATTGTTGGTAGTACGCTAGGTCTTCCTGACCTCGCCACTCTTGCCCATAGGGCTTACGCAGAAGATTTTGCACATCGTTAATTTTTTCTTGTTTGACAGGAATCCCAACACATAAACGTTCCAGTTCCATGTTTTTCTAAGACTTGGCCTTTCTTCATTTAACTGCTATAGGTTGATGTAGCAGACTTATAATTCACTTTCCCTTTAACAACAATATTACCTTTAATGATTTTCTGCAACGATAGTCTTTTACACTGCGATAGTTTGAAATGCCAGCAGGAAGTGTTTTTCATGACCCGAGATGCTTCTCTTTTCCAATCGCTCACAACACATTCTGTGTCACCTAGTTTGTGAAGCACTCCTTGTTCTTCAAATAGTAAGTAATAATCTTCTGGTTTAACTATCACTTATTGACTTTATGGTAGGTGGTGATTGCGTCTGTAATGAGTGACCTAACATGCCAATAGCGGTCGAATTTTTATTTTGGCCAGGGCACCCATCACAATTCAATTGCATTAATGTCGTCGCTGAAGTTATATGTCTTTAGGAGATGATTTAGAGCAGAAGTTATCTCATTCGTTCCCTTAGGTCTTTCATTTTCTAACCATGTATTACTCGTACAGATTTGCGTGTCTGTGCAGATTTTGAGCCTCTAATGCAAACGGTATATTTATAGCAGTACATTTGCCCAGAATAATAGGCTGTTTGATCTAGTATTTTTTGGTGAAATCATGTTCTTTTGACAATCAAAGGAGAACTTTATTGTGTTTGGTAATTATTTTGGAATAACTTCAGTAAAGCACCGTGCTTTTAACTTGTGCACTCTAAGTGTAACCATAAGTAGATTTTTTTCTGCCTCCGTCAATTTGGTTTTAATACTTTCTTTAAGGGTCTGACATTCAGAACAAATATCGATGCTGGGGCTTTTAAAACTAATATTATAGTCAGAAATAAAAGCCACTGGAAAATAGTCATACTTTACTACAAGATTTGGAAAAACGGAGGCACATAGCTTTCTGATGCTTAGTTCTGAAGGAAAATATTTTCTTGTTGACTTATGTCTGCTGTAGTGGGACTCAACAGGTTGCAGTTTTTCAATAATACAAACTGATTTTCTTTTACCCTCATATTTTTCTGTATTTCTTCTTCCACCCCTTTTTTCTACTGGGCCATAGCCTGTTTCCAGATGTCTTTTGCATATTAATTGTACTCTATCTTTTTTGATACCTAATATCGACAACAATTATTGTTGACATACTTGATGCCTCTTAATGTCTGTACGAACTCTTACAAAATACCTCACTGGCAAGGCTTTTCTGGAACTTTCGAGTTTTTTAGCTCTGGATCACTTTGGTTGTTCCTGAGTCGTTAGCGCAGAATAAATTCGTTCTGTTCAATTTTCGTCTTATGTTTGTAAAATTGCTCGTGAAACCGCCGATTATCTGGCATTCCTAATTCACTGCATTGTAAAAAAATTTGTTTCTTGTGCTTACATGTCGGTTTTTTCGGTAATGTTTTTGTAACATGCCGATTCTTCTTTGCACGCTCACGTTTCCAATTTTCTACATTACGTTTACGTTTTCTGCTAATGATGGCTGTACTTTCATCCATGGATGCTATGATTTTATAACACAATTAAATCGAACACACTTTTTACCGAAAAGTAGAAAGAATGATACTCAAAGCCCGTTTTAAAGACGTAAACGCGACTGCTTTCAATAATAAACTGATACTTCGTAACGACTCGACTGCAGATATGAATTATCTCTTGCTCAGGCATACCGAACGTACAGAGTTATCAAATCTTGTTCCATGGTAGATCTTAAATATGTTTTAAGCGTTGAAGCGTTTGAGGGTTGAAAATGAGCGTTCCGTCGAACAAACTGTGACTGCCATAGCAACAAATATTGATAAGTCGATTTCAATCTTGGAAGAAAAACTACTTCCAAATTGTAAGATCATATGAAAATAGTACAGTTACGTCGCCAGTGTCGATATCGACGCTCTGAAGAAATTTGCTGGATTTATGGAAACGCTTTAATATTACCTCCCAAAAGACCGACCAGAAGGCACATCCGAAACGGATTAAGCGACTTTTAATCCCAGCTGCCTCCACATGAATCGTCGATTTTTCAGAAACGGCTTCTTCAATTGTTGTCAAAGCATTTAAATAATCGCTCCAGCTCGCACATAAGCTCATTAAAGCACCTTGTTCCATCGACCCGTTTTGGAACTTTAGCGCCGGCTTTTAAATTGGAAAATAGAATTTCCCAACGACGTAAGTAATCAGCGAGTCGTTTGCGATTTAAAATCCCTGCTTGCAAACCACTGTAACATCCGGACATGTTACTGGCGTTGGAGTTGTCGTAGGACTGTCCTGTGTTTCAATTCCAAATAGTGCTTCTCCAATTTAGAAATTATATAATTTTTCATATCTTCTGATTTATGTCCCACGTTTGGCAAAAAACCCACTGGTTTTCCGTTGTTTGAAACATATCTGATAATTAGCGATAATCGATCAATGTGTGCCATGTCTGGTGTTGAGTCAATTATAATTGAATAGTATTGTGACTTTCCAATTTCGGACCTAATGTGTTTTAGAACCTCAGTCGCCACTAAGTCGATACAGTGCCGCAACTAGAGCCCTAGGCGCCCGGGACAAATACAGGTTTTACCTACCCCCCTTGAATATCAAACAGTAGATAGTTTTTGATCGTTCAAAAGAATCATTAGTATTAATTATAATATAACATATACACAACAAAGAACTTTTATTTAAAAACTAATAATATAAATAAGGTAAATATTTGTAATATTTACACTTTTATGCAGACTAGGTAGTTCTAGGTCTATTTTTATTATTATAATTATATTACCTACCTAAAATGGCGCCACAAAGTCTTACGTTTTAAAAACAAAACCAATTAGGGTCCAACAGATCATCGGAAAACAAGTAAAAAATTAAATCTCTTGACAATAGAAATAATAATATACCTTTACTATTAAGTACTAACGTACTCAGCAGTTACGTTTGGTGCAAAGAGGAAAAGAAACCAAAGTAATCCAGATACTAATAATACTAAATAATAATTCTAAATACTGTGGAAAATAAAATACATACAGGTACAACATAAGGAACATACATTATTTATGTAAGGATTAATACTGCAAATATTAAAAATTAACTCGTCTTGCCTTAGCATTGGCGGAATTATCTTTCAGCTCTTCAAAATTTAAATTATCAACCATTAAAGATTCGATGGAAATTAACGCTAGACTACTAATGGCCAGTTTCTTAAAGTATGGATAACTTTATTCTTCAAATTTTTCCTATGACAACGATTGTTAATACAATTGTAACCATAGTAATTATAGGCTTCATAACTTTATACAATAGATATCTGGTACTTCAGAAACCAGGCATAAATCTTTCTTGCCCCACAGATGATCTCAAATAAGTTTTAATTAATTTTAGCTTGCTAAAGGACCGCTCACAAGACGCAGATGTCGCAGGGATCGAAAGAAATATTCTATAGCAGATAGACATATTGGGGTAACTGGCTATTAATTTATAATCTATTATTAGTTGAAACATATCCAAATGAGACAGTTTTTCAGCAAGGATACCTTTGATAGTTGTTATCATTATTTTAGCACTCACTACTTCTAAATATAATTCATTGCCATCAATATCCCTATCATATTTTGAAGAAAAATCGTGGATATTCTTTTTTAAGTCAGCGTTGCTTTTATTTATTAAAGAATGGCCAGAGAGGAAGTCGAAATCTTCATTTATGGCTTGGACATTTTTAAACCGCCATTCAATTTGGTTATAAACATTATCTAAAACTTCTAGGAAATTAATTTTGAAATTGTCATTTTCTGAAAACCGGTTTTCCTCGTCTTCTGCTTCATAGGAAAATAACCTTTTAATTCTAATTTTCCTTTTAGAAATAAACTCCAGTTTTTTCGGTCTTATCAATAAAATCTAAAAACCTTTCCGTGATTACACGCTTATTACCCTCTGCTACAATAACATAGCGAATAACTTGGGACATTTGCTCATTATCCGATATATCTAGTGTACAGTCAAAGGATATCGAGTAGTATTTAGCACATTGAATTTCTTGTACTATATTCTTCCTAACTGCACTCGCGATCAGAACTATAATTGCGTTGCCTAGCAACGCCCCCACCTGTCCTTTGTATCCCATCTCACTCAGGGCCTTCTGTACCATTGAACATAAGGCGTGAAGACATCCCCACATCTGATCAGTCGCATGTAGCCTTCCGCGTTTTCACCATTCAACACCTCGTTTCGCCATGCGGATCCCATTTGTTGTTCGATCAGCCAAGGGCTCACCATTGCAATCGGTAGGATCATGTTTAATGCCACTGCAATCATATCGAATTTTGAGTATTGTGGGATGAGGGGAATGAGTTCCCTTTGGACATTTCTCACCTCAATATAAGGCATCAGTACGAAGGCACGCATGTGCGGCATGGCTATGCTCATGTTGAGATCAGGTATCCCAAGAGCCAAAGGTCCATCTGCTCCCTCTCTTGCCCAATACATCATGTTCACGTATTGTATGTAGGACTCAAAGGTCTCAGCTTTCCCGTACCTGAGAGCCCAGAGATACGCAACTGCCTGGATATCACTCGGGTAGTACTGCCTAATTTGATTCATGTTTCTGGCAGCTAGTGCCACTACTAGCTTCCAATGTTATTTTAACATGTTTTAATATATGCCAATGACCAGTTGATCCAGAAAAAAAAAACAAAAATATTTCGGACCGTCCCAAAAAAATGCCATCATTTTGGAAGACATTTTTGCTGCATTAACCCCTACTAAATTTAATGTGTGTGCCGTAGACGGAACAAATATAGCCAGGTAGTTCTTTTCAATTATTCTAGCTTGAACTCCTTTGTATTTACCGGTCATATTTGCTCCATTATCATAGCACTGACTCACTGACCCCCTACAATTTTGATTGTCTAAACCATCCGACTCAAGTTTGTGTCAAATTTCGGTAGCCAAACCAGAGATCTAGTTTTTTCGGTCTTATCAAAAAATCTAAAAACCTTTCCGTGATTACACACTTATTACCCTCTGCTACAATAACAGCGAATAACTTGGGACATTTGCTCATTATCCGATATATCTGGTGTACAGTCAAAGGATATTGAGTAGTATTTAACACATTGAATTTCTTGTACTATATTCTTCCTAACTGCACTCGCGATCAGAACTATAATTTCGTTTTCAATTTTCCACGTGAAGTACGAAATCTTGTAAAGTGCGAGACAACTTTAATTACTGAATATGTCGTTTTATTTCTGCGTCGTATTTAGATACAAGTTCTATCGCGTCTAGGAAAATTCCGGCACTTTTGCATCCGGTTTTATTGGAGGTACCTCTTAAACCTAAATTATTTTTTGCGCAAAATACTTACTTTGATTACTTTGATTCCATTTGTCCCTTTCGTTTTGAATCTCATTCTGAAGGTGCTGATCAATTAACTTCTCGGTTCTGAAGCGATTTTTGGCTTTCGTTGCGTTTGTTTTCCAAAAACCAGGCAAGGAAAGCAATAAACAGAACCGGTAGTGCGGCTATACAATAACCAATCTCTACGTATTTGCTCTCCATTTGATAGCCTCTTAAAAAAAATAACTTTTAGAAAAACACCTGCGATCACTATTTATTGTTTTCGTGTAGTCAGCTGTTATATCTTGTTCAGGTCCATGTTTGACAAACAAATTAATAAAATTGGAATGCTATGGATATTTCCACGATGCTGGATCACTGAAACACACCTCAAGCTGGTCTTGCAGCCTTGGATTCTCCAATTTTTTTAAATTCTCCCGATACTTCCCAGGGTTCATTGTCTTCAGACCCAGAATGATTTTTTTCATATATTTTATTTTCCTCAACGGAACTAGAGCTGGAAGTGCTTGGTCCAGGATCAAGGTTTTCATTACCAGGTGTTTCAGCCTGAGTACCAACTTTTGATGAACTTGGTGCTGTAGTGCAAGTTGGGAGCCATAATCGTCAGTGGACGTGTTGCTTTTAGCCGTTATCTTTTTCCAATATTGAGCTAGCTTTACGTTTTCCGCCTGCCTCTTTTCTTTTAATTTACGGTAGTATGATCCTGGTTTTTTATTACTCATCTTATCAATATTTAAGTATCGATTTTTAGATGTTACACCTAGAAGAAAGTAAAAACTAAGAAATGAGCTAATCGACCAATTTTTTTTATGTTCTGTCGTCCATAATCAGTATCTACAGAAGCAGTAAAAACAAGAAAATGTATGTTAAAGTTTTTAACGTGAACGCTGCTTTGCTCTTGTGAGCAGATGCGGTACATCAGCAAAAATATATATCTTATTTTGATTTGCTGGATTAACAAACCAAGTTTTAGAAGGGCTAATGTTGAATTCGTTATGCAGGACTCTGTTTCCTCCGCCCAAATTGCTAACCTGTAAGAAATTATTATTTTATTATTACTGCAGGCTGAGTTGCTGGCATTTGTATTATTCCCAAACCCAGCATTTTCAGCAAAATTTATTATATCAAATAATTTATCTTCTGTCATTTGGCAATCAAAGGCAATCAATCCCCTCAGAATAGCTACTTGTACATAATTATACGGTTTTAATGTCTCATCATTTGCTTTGCCATACATATATACACTTCGCAATTTCATCTCATCAAATGAGATAACACACTCTTCCTGAAAAATCTGTTAGATTTGTCGTTTTTATTATATTGAAGACCTGAAAAAATTATATTTAGAACTGAAGAATTTGAAATGAGAAAAATAAGCTGGAACAAGTAAAAATTTGAGAATTAGCAAAATAAAATCTTACTGGTTTTAAAATCCTTGGCTCCAATTTAACTTTTTTTCACCATGCTCTGAGAGTAGATTCTGCAGGTAAAGGATACCCTTTTTTGATAAGAAACCTGTATGGTCTTGCACCTGCTGAACGGATAGCAATAGCTTTTGCTGTATCTTCTATTGTCCATGTTGGTCGTTTCTTGGGATTTTGCAATTTTTTTATTTGATTTGCTGTAAAAATTATTTCAAAGGCCTTGTCCTCATAATCTGTCTCGGTGCTAAAAAATGTGATGTGAAGTTCCAGACTGAGCGAGTAGTCGATAAATACAATAAACCTCGCAATAAACCTATTAAGTGGTTTACTTGAACTTAGGACATGTATCATAATTAAAATAAATTTCAGTAAAATTGTTAGAAGAAACTATAATATGATGTATTATCGGTTATTTTTAGGTCACCGGTATACCGGCGACGGTGATTTATAAGTCACCGTTTGTTTTAGCAGTGACTTAGGTCGCTGTTTCACTCTGCCAACCATCTGTACTTTGCCAGTTGTCACGGCGCTGCAGCGACTTACTATCCTTATCTTAATTATTCCAAGTACCGAAGAGTCGAGACACGAATATCATAACAATCACAAACACATTATAAATATTAACTATTAAATCAATAGCAGATATCAGCCGCCGCCGTGAAATAGTTTAGTTATTTAGAATACTATAGTTTAGACATTACACTTTGCAAGTTGGTAAAGGTAAAATTGATAAAAACTTGTGTTCGCTTTCGCAATAATTAATTATAAACTATAATGATAATGTGTCCATTTTATGCAGATGCGGAATTTAAGTAAATAATCAATCTATAAAATTAATTATTTTAAAAAACAATTTATTCACAGATTTTTTTAAAGAAAAGTTTACCTATACACTCTGCAGAACATAATGATAAGAATGTATGTAATAATCATAGAGCAGTTATAGTAGAAAATTTAGAAAAAAAAAGATTAGAATTAGATTATATTTTACAAATTATTATTATTATGTCAATATTACAATGTTGTAAATATTTGTAATAAGTACATATTTGTATACATAAAAAGTGCATAAACGAATGTCATATTATCTTAAGTTTTTTATACCTATGAAAAGTTAAACATAAGAAGTGTGAAAAACAAAGAAATAAAAGCACTTTCGCAAAAATGGATACAATAAATACTTAAAATATAAGAAAAAATAAAAACGGAAAATCAAAATATAAAAAAATAAATACCTTCATTGGCATTTAAAAATATCAACATGCTTGCTTTATTTGAATTAATTTGATTTCGGCGTTCTGTAATTTGTCCCGCCTTTGAAAAAAGTCGTTCACATGGAACTGAAGTAGCTAAGGCACAAAATATATCGCGAAAAATGTTTTCATTTCACCATTCGCAAGGATCTTTCGAACGCGGCACTAAATTGCACTCTAAATATCTTTGCACCTCAATTATCGCTTGAGAATTTGCTGTTGATTTAGGTTTTGAATTGAAAGAAATAGTTTTTTGGAAAGCTCCCCTCACGGATAGTTCTTCATCGGAATCGGAGTCATTATCAACATTTTGTCCTATTTCTTCGTCAGTAGCGGTCGTTTTTTCTTTAACTGACTGCCTTTCTAAAAGTATTGAAGTCACCATTCCTATTACTTTTTTTTAAATTAACTGCCAAAGACTCAGAAAACACCAACATTTTAAATCTAGGAGCTAAAAAAGTGCACAATGCAAGTGTATTATTAAGTTCGACGTTTTTAAATCTTTCTAAAAGGCTTGAATTTAATTTCTCAACAACTAGCCTTACATTTGCATTAAACTCTTTTTTTAATAAAGTCTGACATACTGCTTTTAAACCATTACTCAAGGGTATAACTAAAGAGCCGGTTGCATACTTTTCTGCACTAATAGTTTTTGTGACCCCTTCAAATGGCTTCAATACTTTTCATAGTTGGGAACATATTTTCCACTCTACTTGTGTTAAAATCGGTAAATCTTCTATCACTGCAATAGTACTTCGGATATATTCCTCTAAATAGACGAACCGTTTTAACATATAAAAAGTGGAATTCCACCTAGTAGCAACATCTTGGAGAAGCTTCAATGGTTCTTTTCCAGAATTTATCTGAATTGTCATTTGCTCTTCATTGGAAATGGCACTTCTTTTAAAATGACTCACAATAACTTTTATTTCTTATTTTATACGTTATGTCGGCGCTTACACCTAATCCATCTGTCACTACTAAATTCAATGAATGCGCAAAGCACCCAAAATATTTCCATCCAAGTTCCTTTGTGATGGCACTTCTCATGTTGGCAGCATTATCAGACACTGCTAAAATAATTTTGTCTTGTATATTCCAGTATATGGCAATTTCTCTTAAAGCCGCTGCTAAATTAAGGCTTGTATGATGAACAGGTAAAACATTACAGGCAAGTAATACAGATTTAATTTTAAAATTGTCTTCAATAAAATGAGCTGTAACACCAATAAAGCTCTCTGTGTTAACAGACGTCCAACAATCTGTAGTGACACAGAGTCTTCTTGCATTTACTAATAAAGATTTACATTGTAAAAGAAGTTCTTCATATTTTGCCGGGATTTTGAAATTGTATGCCTGTTAGGAATTTCGTATGAAGGGTTTAAAGCCCTTACAAAATCATTAAAACCTGGATCTTCTACAATGCTAAAAGGCTGATAGTCTTTAGTAAATATTTTTAGCAACTTATCAGTTATAATTTTGTTACCTGTCACTCCCAATTTTCTTGGTACAAATTTGTTGTTGTATTGGCTTCGAAACTGGAACAACTTTTACGGATGTTAACAAAGGTTCATCTTTGGAAGTGGAAGAAGAAGGGTCATTAATTATTGGAATTAGGTTATTATTCCCATTTGCATTTGAAGTTTGACGATTTTCTATAGGATTTTGATTAACGGAGAGATAAGGATGATTAGTTTGCATGTGCTTCCTCATATTAGAATTTGTTGTTTTGAAAGATTTTTTTTACATACTTGGCATAGTGATCAACATCAACCGTGAAAAAGTTCCAGATATCACTCGTTTTTTGACGTTTAGGGGGCGACATTTTTCGAACCAAAAACTCAAACTATTAAAATAACGCGAAGCGAACAAGACTCGGCCGGCGACGAGGATAAGCCTGTTAAGTAATTTTAAATCTCTAACTGAAAACTGAATTGAATGGATAATTGATATTCATCTCAAAATAGGTATCAAATAACAAAAACAAATATAAATATTATCACCGATTAAAGCGCGGCGGTTCCGTCAGCAATTTTTAAAATAGCAACCAGATTCACTGCTTGGCGGAGAATTAGGTCGCCGGTAGTTACAGTGACCATTTAAGTCACCGGTTAAACCCACCGGTATAAAAATATCGCTCATCACTAATATGATGTATTTTTATACATAAACATTAGAATACCATACCCAATTTCCCTCAAATGATATGAACAACTTGATGAACAACGAGAACTCTCATCAGAGTCTACTGATACTTCAGTGATTCTACATCAATGTTAGTACAACTCATGCTACTACTATGACTGTCACCCTCGCTATCACCACTATCAAGGCACTTACGAGCACTACAAATAAATAGAGAAGTCACAAAACTTAATATCAGATAAAAGTAAAGACCTTTGGTAAAGACTTATGTTTAACAGACACCATTACCAATATTATCAAATGATAAATACATTTTTAGACCTTACTTAATATTAATTATCTACCTCAGTTAGTGGTTAGTAATTGCTTAAACTTAGCCCTGTTTAAGTGCTGAAAATATGGCCCTCCACTCCAGGACTTAAAAGACAAAAGTAAACTAAACGTAAAAATACCAATCTTTTCCATCAGTTGTATCTTACAAAATAACATTTTTAACTAATTAAAACAGCTGGATTTACTTCCTTTTTTAAAAGGATCTCTTTCACTAATTTTGATTTATTTCTTTTTGTCAGCCGTTCTTTTCGCTGTTTTGTTTTAAGATTATACGAGGACGAGGGTTTTTTATAAGTGGTGCTTGGCAAATTCAGGAATGGTATTGCATTAGTCGTTAAAAGTTTTAAATTTTTTTGTGGAATAGAGATCACAGACTTCATATTTTAGATCCCTCTAATAGCTTTCCTCTGAAAAATGTTTAGAGCACACTCTGGCATGTTTTACATTAAATTTGTCCTTGCGTTTACAAGCGTTAATCCAAGTTTTTTGCACATTAACATCAACTGGAAACCGAAAGAATCTAGTACCTTTACTAAAACTTTTG
>MU182587.1:29836-43368 GCA_016904865.1 Pissodes strobi | reverse complement strand
CCAAAATGCGCGACAAGATCCTGCGCTCCTGATAGGTCAAACGGACAATGATGGATTTAAAGTGCCCTTAAAAACCATCCCCTTCCGTAAAAACGTGAGGGAGGTTAAATTGGACTTCAGCGGACCCTCTGGTATTGAAATAAACAACCAATTCGAGGCGCTATCGGACCTAGACGACGATGCGCAAAGCGTCATTTCGTCTTCAAACACTAGTAACAGAACTAAGAAAGCCCCAACCCGCACTAGTAGCCGCATCAAGCAAAAGGCTCAAACTACCCTTAAAATTAAGCCAGGACTACCACCCCCCGTAGTCATGGAGGGTAAGTTGAAAGCTCATGCCGCATTGCTTGCAGACCTGAAAAGTCTGCAAATAACTAAATTTTCCATAAAATATGCTCGAAACAGTACTATCTTCTATTTCGAGCACAAAAAAGATTGGTCAACTTTTAAAAGGGTAATGGATACCGAAAGTATAAGGTATCACACATACGCGGAGAAAAATCAAGAAACAAGAGCGTATGTGCTCAGAGGGCTCGACGGTGACATCCCCGTAAACGAAATAAAGAAATACATGAAGAAGACCCGTGAGCCACTATATCTTGTAGTTACAGAGGCTTCTGTAACTTTAAAGAAGATCCAACAAGATATACGTACAATAATGAACATTCGAATCACATGGGAGCATAGACGTAATACGCGCCCGATTATGCAATGCAGGAGATGCCAAGGGCATGGGCATTCCATGTCCTTCTGCACAAAAGCATTCAAATGTAGTAAATGTGCTCAAGCTCATGAGATTACGTCATGCAAAAGCACCACAGTCAAGTGCGCTAACTGTGGTGGCCCTCATCGAGCAATCGACCAAGATTGCCCTGTGTATATTTTTAAAATTAATCAGTTGCAAGCTAGTAAGCAACCCCCTAAACTACTAAAACCAGCCCCCGCGCCCGCCACGCCGGCCTGGCAGGGCCGCGGGTCTTCAGCGAACCCAGGCCGGGGTACAAAAAGAAGCACGGACCCTCAACCACAGCCTCAAGCTCCCCCGCAACGTCAACCCCAAGGTGGAAGAGCGCCACCCCCTGAAAACTGCGACAAAGAGTTTCCTAATACTTTAAAGGCCTCGCAACAGACGAGATCCGCGCCACAATCTAGTGGGGTAAGTGGCAATGCACATAATATGTTGACGAATCTTACGAATGTTGTCAATAAAATTAATTCTCTGGTCAACATATCAGAGCTATATTTTGCACTTGATGAATTCAGTAGTATGCTTGAGACCTGCAATGGAGACAAAGTAAAGATACTTCAAGGTACTTTACAGTTCTTTACTACTGAAATTCACAAGTACAACATTTAGATGGCTTGTTTTCGATGCTCCTTCTTAATATTCTATCCTGGAATTGCAATGGTATTAGAAATAAGCTCGACGAATTTAAATATTTCATGTACAAATCCAATTTTCAGGTTGCTTTCTTGTTAGAAACGCGCTTAGCTGCGGATTTTAAAATTAAAATTCGTGGATATGTAACTGAACGTTTTGATCGACCAATCAGAGAAGGGGGAGGCGTGATTTGCCTGATACACCGGTCGCTCAGATATAAAAGGCGGTCCTATATAAGATCGCACATTGAACATGTGAGCGTCGAGCTAGAAGGTGGCCTGTGTATCAGCGGCGCGTACGCTCCCCCTGACCTGCGTATAACGCAAGCTGATATTTTAGCATTTATGGAACCGGGCAAACGTTCAGTACTGATAGGTGACTTTAACGCCAAACATGCTGCATTTGGCGACAACTACACGAACCACAAAGGACGCGTTGTCCGCAATCTAATTGAAAACAACCTGGAAGTCCAATACCTAAGAACAGTCGATCCTACATACTACAGTGAACGTTACATCCCCTCGCACTTGGACGTGGCATTTGTTCGAGGGGTGGCAGGCGCCGCACGACCCAAGGTCATAGGCGATCTCAACTCGGATCATCTTCCAATCAGGATGAGTCTAACTAACGTTAGGCGGCCGGAAGCCGATGAAATCCGGCGGATTTCATATAAAAATCTTGATTGGAGGGTGTTTCGAGCGAGATTGGGAGACCTAACTGTCATCCCAAGGCAAATAGACTCCGTCCAAGAGCTTGAGAATGAAGTGAACACTTTAACCCGCAATATACAGCACGTCAGAGACGCTCTATGCCCGAAAGTCAGGAGGAAGCCGTTTACGGAATCTCTTCCTGATGATATCCTTCTCCTCATTAATCTCCGGAATCGAATTCGACGCAGGTGGCAGAGGAACCGCGCTGTAAACGACCGGCTAAGGGTGAATGCACTTAACGCCCAAATAAAGGAGAATATTCGTGCACACAGGGATGCGACTTGGATGAGCTTCGTGAATGGGCTAGGCACGGGGGATGGTTCCCTGTGGAAGCTCGCGAGACAGGTTCGCAGAGGCCCAACTGACATCCCCGCTATTCTCCATCGCGGCGAGGATGTAATGACCGATTAGGCCAAGGTCGAGGCTTTTGCGGACTTCCTTGAGGGTGTACACAGGGAAGCACCAGACACCGAGCCATTGCACGCTCATATCACGGAGTTCATAAAGCCGTTTTCGAACTGCAAGTAGCCAATTCCGCCCCCTGTTATGAGTAAACTCCTGGTCACTCCAGCCGAGCTGCGCAATGTTCTGAACCATCTGCCCAAGAATAAGGCTCCGGGGCTTGATAATATCCCCAACATCATCCTCAAAAACCTACCCCAAAAAACCCTTGTGCATTTAATGCATGTAGTGAACGCTATGCTACGCCTGCAACACTTTCCTAGTTCGTGGAAGATCGCGCGAATAGTACTGTTTCCTAAACATGGGAAAGACTTGAAGCTGACGAGCTCCTATCGCCCTATTTCATTGCTTAGTACAATGAGCAAAGTTGCCGAAAAGCTCATACTGTCTAGATTTAATGAGGCCGCCCTGAGCCTCCGTGTATTACCGGACGAACAGTTCGGAAAAAAAAATGGAATTTGTCAAAGCACTATTTGTTTCCAAAATTTCTCAAAAACACCATTTTTTATTTTTTTGCGAAATCAATACTTCTTAGGATGCTGTCTTCGCAAGTAGTTCTTAAGTTATCGTATTTTTGCATTTACCATCAAATATCACCAACTCCATTGACTTAGATTTTTAAAAATCTCGAAAACTATTTGGTGTTGAAAAGTGAGTCATAGTTTGTTTTAAAGGTCTTCTCGAAACATTTCTTTTAATGTGCCACATGAGCCATCATTCCAAAAAATTATAAAGAAAGAAAAACCATTAGTTCGCCATCTTGAAATGTTGAACTTGACTAGGTGATCGTGACAAATTTTCCACAAACTTCTATACGATCCAACCGTATCGTACTACTTGTTGGACGGCAACGCCACAGACTTGCATAGTGTGTGGGCCGTTTTTTAGATTTCACTCAAATAATAGGTGATTGTGTGCTGTTTAAATGTATTTTATTAATAACGTGATTATTAAAAAATGTGATTCTCTCTTCTTACTTCTTATCACAACCTAACCTTACTAACTTTTTATGGTATTAGAGATGGTCAAAGAGACCGATTTTCTTATACAGTAAAATTTGATAAATCATATTCTGTTTTACGCTTATTCATACAAAATATAGTGGAGAAAAAATAATTTTTATTATCCAAAATACATTTTGCTGTATACTCTATTAGACAAAACAAAGAAATTAACAAAAATAAATAATATTATTGGAACAAACATAAAATCTATTTTAATTTATAGGTATGCGTAAAAATAAAATGGAAACAAAACTTGGTTTGTCTAGGGTGACGCACGATAACAATCTTCGCACATTACTAGTACGTGCTCCAAACATAGAAATATTGAGCAGTCGCGGCAGTAAAAGCGAGTCTTGCGATTGGCTTTTGAGGTACACATTGTACATCTTCCTGTTTCTCCTTCTCTGCGCTGATTCCCTGGATTATCTGGAATGTGGCAAATTTCACGAAATCTGCTTTTTAGTGTTCTTGGTATATTTTCCGTTTGTGCTCGCAGACGTAGGTGTGGATCGAGAAGGTCGAATGAGAGATTACGCAAAAAACCAGCCTTTGAATGTTACTCATAGGGTTATTCGAGGTATATACAACAAAAGCATTGATGCCTGTTACATTCAAAATCGAATACAAAATACTTTCGGCCATTGCCTTGTGTTTCTAGCAACACTATAATAATTCGTGCATCACCTATCAATAATGTATATCCCTCCTTTTCTTCGATTATAGTCGATTATACTCTCTGGCTTGCCGGTATTGCTGTCAATATTGTCGTCGAGGTGCAAGGAAGACAATAATAAAACGTTCTTTTTTTCTTCGGTGTATAAGATACCAGAGTCATATTCTTTGTGAAAGCGAACATACTTTCTCCAGGCGGATGTGTAGGTCCGGAAAATTCCAGTGGCAGTTCCGCCTTATTTTTTCGGAGGGTCCTGATAACTCTTAGTTTGTAGTCTTTGAGTAACTTCTCAACGAGTGGAATACTGGTAAACCAGTTGTCGATTGTCAAATTTCTGCCTGATCCTTTGATTACGTCGCAAACTCTTTCTACAACCGCAGATGGGCTGTTGCTTAGGTTATATGGACCTTCAGGCTTTGTCCCTACGTAAACTTCGAAGTTACTTGTATAATATATTTTTGCAACGGTGAGGGCGAATATCTTTAGTACATACTTATTAGGTTTAGAAGGAATATACTGCCGAAAACCACACCTCCCTCTAAACCCTTCAAACTTCTCGTCAATTGTCACATATTCTGACAAACAGCAACCGTTCTTACATTTGTTGACAAACTTTTCAAAAAACTCTCGATTTGATGCTAACTTATCTAATTTTTTTTTGCGTTTCTCGGGTGTTTTTGTCGTCAAACCGCATGCATCCCAACAAATTGAATCGTTTTATGGACATAGTTAGCCTAAATATTTCAATTCCGGTGCTGTCTGACTTCCACAGATCCTCAGTATTTAGTGGTGTGTCTAGCATCCCTATCCCTCTCATAGTTGTCTGCTATTGAGTCAATATGGGCATTAATTTGACGTACAATAAAATCGATCATTTCATCGTCTATGAATTATCTAAATATTTCTAAAGGAGTTTTCAATGATCTGATAAGTAATTTAGAACGAGGAAGTCGAATTGCTTTCTTTTCAGCTCGAACCCTAACTGATTTTCGGGGTACTCCCTTGGACCACAGAGTTTTCTTATTTTTTCCAATAAATGTCAGTTTTTCATTAGCTAATAAAAAATTAAACCTTAAAATAACGTCTATCGGACCTTTTGTGCTATTAGGGCAAATTGTCCCACTATTTCCCCTAATAAGCAATATCTTAAGGCTTTCTTAAAATATTTAAGTCACTCTGTTTTTTAAAAGTTTAAAAGTTACCAACTTGAACAAGGGTACCTTGCAATGCTAGTCAGCATAGGTATAGGTATAATATATGTTTTAGATCAGTTTGTTGGCAAAGTGTTTACCTTTTATAAATTGGTTCCAGAAAAACTAGCTTAAGTATAACATCACTAATTTTTGTGCAAAACTTTTTAGGTAGCGAAAACACTTAATATACATATATTTTTAGTAGAGATTCTTGTTTTATTTCTTAACCAGACTAATTTTATTTTAGATAGGTAAACGTTATACAATGGGCGCTTAAAATAGGTATGTTTTTATCAATCAAATAGTTTTGTTATTCTGGAAAGTGCTATTTTGGATTTTGATATCGGTCATTTCTTTTAATTTTCACTGTTTGAATTATTTCTAGACATATTTATATTGGTACACGTTTAGCAAACCGAAACCTTGGGTGCGGATTTCAATGCATATAAAAATTAATTTTGAAATTTTTTAGGCGTCCATATTTGTACGTCTTTTTGACGTCATTTATTCGTCATATCGACTATTTTAAACGACCCCATTCACTAGCGAACGCAGTCGCACAACATGGTTGTTAGAATGTTGAGCGCTCATTCACAGTTTAAAAAGCATTGTCGGCCAACATTCAGTAACTTTGTGTTGCGAGCATGCCATTAACAAAAAAGCAAATAGCAGCTCGGGTTTTAGTTATGGAAAATGATGGTGAAACAGTGAGAAAGAAAAAAAAAGATTTGAATGAAGGAATGGTTAAAGCAGAGAGATGAATTCTCAGATTTAAACTTATTAAATGAACTGGAACATCAAGCCCCGATGATTACAGACACTTTTTAAGAATGAATGATACTACTACATTGGTCAAATTATTAGAAATGGTCAGACCATATAAATCAAAACGTGACACAAAAATTCGGCAAGCTGTAACCGCAGAAGAGAGATTGGTTGCTATTTTGAGGTGAATTATATCTAAGTATACATATAATAATAATAATTATAATTATATTTATAATAATAATAATAATAATAATAATTTACTTATCGAGTTATTTATACAAGATAGATAGGTATATCTTTATTAGTAAGCTAAATTGAAATTAAGTGTCAATAGATTCCGGCAACTGGTCGTTCCCTTGAGTGTATGAAGTTTTCAACTATAATTTCGCCCAGATTGTTAGGAAGAATCATTCCTGAAACATGTGAAGTAATATATCGGGTGTTACGAGAAAAATGAATGAAGTTAACCAATTTTTTATGTATGTTTTATATATTAAGTACAAAAATAAAAATAACCATAATTTTTCAGAAGCTTAACACAAAACAGATTATAATTTTTCATTCAACATTTTTCAAATACTTAGCACATAAGAACTTAATCTCACAGAAGGATTTTTAAATTGAAACAAGAATAAACTTAAATCATTCCTCTGGGTTAAAACTGTTTATTAATAATAATGATAATTTTTCAGAAACTTAACACAAAATACAGATTACAATTTTGCATTTAAACAATTTCTGTACCTATATAATATTATGTTTCAAATGTACAACATAAACATTTTTCAAATACTTAGCACATAGGAACTCAATCTCACAGATGACTTTTAAAATTGAAACAAATATAAAATCATTTCTGTGGGTTAAAACTGTTTATTAGTTCGTTGGCATTATGGTATCGTTGGATTTGGGAAGGGTCCTAGTTTTTAGATTGGGTAGAACCATCGTTTTGGGATTGGGGAACGTCACAGTTTTGGTATTGTTTTACGATTGACAAGAATGATGATTTCGAGGTTGGCGCTGCTTATACTGAGGAGCCGTATAAGATTCAGGGGGGGAAATAGCAATTTCGGGCGTGGCAAATCGTTGAAGAAGGGTCTGATTACTTGTCAATCGATCAAATGCGTCATATAATGTAATAAATGATTTGGGGGTGGGAGGGGGGGGGATTGGCCTGACTGCTTAAAATTGAATTAATCTTAAAAGTTTTGGGAGTGGGGTTTGAAACATATTGTTGAGGCGTCGAAGATATTAGTGGTGAGTTCAGTAAGCTGATTCAAAGCGGCTTTAAATAATGCTGTATTAATGATATTTTCACAGTAGAGTCTTTGTTGATCTGATAGCTTTCTCAATTTGGCGGCCACTGTAACTGCATACGAATCATATTCATCATCATTAGCTAATGTCTCCCAAGCCTTTTTCAATATTTTATCTTTTTGTTTATTCTTTGATATATTTGACTTCCTTTTTTGAAGGGCGGTCCTCCGAATTAACCTAAAATATTCTTTGTTTTAGTTTTCAAATACTGAACATGAATGGTTGGAAATCGCAAGAGACTTTGGGGAAAAATGGAACTATTGTGGTGATGCAATAAATGGAAAACATATTCGAATAAAATACCCACCACAAAGTGGGCCATATTACTATAACTACAAGTATTATTCTAATGACAATCGTTAATGCAGATTACGAGTTTATTTAGTTTATATTGGGACAAATGAACGAATGTCCGATGGAGGAGTTATCTTTCCACGAGAAGTTAACTAGAAGAAGTCTAAATATTCCAAAACGTTCATACTTTGAATTTCGTTTTTATTGCGGATGATGCATTTGGTTTGCACAAGAATATTTAAAAACCTTTTCCCCAAAATAATTTGACCCGTGAGCAAATAATATTTAATTACCGTCTCTCACGAGCTAGGCGGATAGTAGAAAACGAGTTTGGTATATTAGCATGCAGATTTAGAATATTCTTAACCGAAATAAATCTCACACCTGTAAAAATAGATAAAGTCATTCTTGCTTGTTGTGCACTACACAATTTTTTAAGATCGGAGAGTGACAATTACATATGTGCCACCTCTGTTGACAACGAAAATACAGAAACTGATGAAACTTTACATAGGGAGTGGAGAAAAGATTCCCAAATAATTCACGGCCTGAAAAATACGAACAGCAAACATCCCTCAAATGACGCTAAACAAAGAGAAATAATAAATATGAAATACTACTGACAATTTTCTTTGGCAGGATAAAATGATATAAATAAAAATTTGTGATTTCAATAATATTTTGTCATTTACCTGTACCTCATCTTCATCGTTAATATCATTCTCCCTGATTTCCTCTCGATCCGCTGTGAAAAGCAGTAAGTTGTAATACCAAAGGGAAGGCTCATTTTTCTCAGCTTCTTCACCGCTCTTTCTAGATTTAACATTTTTTTTTTCTGAATGAGGATCGCAAGGAAGATATTTTTTTTTAATTACATCTTTAGTAACGGGTTCAATTTTATGTTTCTTATATAAATTCATTAAGGCTGCATAACTCTTATCTTTTAAGGGTCTATTGGAATATTCAGGAGATTTAATTTTCCAAAGTGTAGTATGCTCCTTATATATACTAATAAATTCTGTAATGCAATCCACTTCATTCTGTTTTCTTTGAACCATTTTTTCATATATCGAGTTCAAAATCTTTCAAAACTGTTGACTCGCACCACAAACTTAGCAACAAATGGCGAGCGCAACGACGCGCCCAACAAGGATTTCAATTTGAACTGAAATCCAGCTAACCAAGCTGCGCTCGTGTTGGCGCCAGATACACACTAGCAAACATTTTAGGAGCGCAACCTTGTTGTACGACCGCGTTCGCCAGTCAATGGGGCCCTTTAGTCTATTTAGTTTCAAATGAGACGTCCAATGGACGTCAGAATATGACGTCTTTTGGATGTGACATTACGGCGTCTTTTTGACGTCATGTTGGACGTATGTTTGACGTCATTTGGACTTATGTGATGACGTCTTTTGACCGTCATACAGACGTCATGTGCTACCTGGGAAACTAGAAAGATCTATCACCGCTATCCTGATTATTTTTATGTTTTCCCTGTCTGTGTTGTTTTGCATATCGTAACCAGTTAGCAGCATGTCCTTCAAATTCTTTGTGCGTAGTTCTTGTACTTTGATGTACAATCCCTACAATAATAATTTTTCTGTCACAAAAAATCATTTTCCAGTACAATATATTGAATTACCAAAGATTTTAACTTCAAGAGTGTAAACTTTCCAATCTCAAAATTATATCTTCTCCCAGTTAAAAGCTCTACCAGAGAATTTGCCATTAGCTTTGAAAAAATTCTATTGATAAAATCTCTGGGGTCATGTCCTCCGATGGTTTTCACAAATTTTACCTGAAAGAAATATAGAACTATTTTAAGAAAATGTTGTCCTTTGTTAAAGGAATATACAGTATTATATAAGATGTCATTTTGAAAACTTCCTACGCCTATTATCTTAGATCTAGGACAAATTTTAGAAAAACTGGGAGACCCGTCGATTTTATTTTTAAGGCGAATAATTTTTTATCTAAAAATTAACACACAAGTTACTGCTTTAAACTTATCAAAATTTAGCCCCATGGCTTCTAAAGAGTAAATTGTGTAGTATTTATTAGATTTCTTATTGCTACCAAAATATTTGTGTTAACTTTGACTGCAAATTTAATTTTACTAAGCAGAGCGATTTCATTTTGGTTTTGGTTTTACTCATTATTTCCACTGTGAAGCAGCTTTGCATTCAATTATTGATTTTCTTAGCTTTTGTCTTGGCAAAATGCTTTCATCAGAATTTACCAGTTCTTCTAACTTTTCGAGGGCTTCTAAAGACTCCATTGGGAAGCTTGTTAGAAGTCGGATCCAGTCTTGGTTGATTAGATTGTATCAAACTAGCTCCTTCTTTTAGATCGTCCAAATCTATTTTCATGTTTGCAAGTGCACCCAAAATATTATCAATTTTTGTGTGTGGATGAGCTAAGTCGTCTCCTGAAATATTAAAAAGTATTAATTCAAAAACTTTTTAATATTTGTATTCTTGAAATACAGCTGATTAAATGATAAACATAGCAAAAATTAAGACAAAAGTATCATGATTTTGAAAAACGCATAGTTCATTTTTTTAGCTGTCTATGGTATTTTATATCTTAAATTTATTTATTACTTAACAAGCAACTTACCAGGCACTAATGACAGAACGGACCCTAAACATTAGATTTATTAATGGATATAATACAGTCTTAGTTTAATAAAAAGTCTAAAGGGAAATTAAAAATGAAAGTGTTAAGAACAGATGAGGCTATACTAACAATTTAATTTAGCTGCAAGTTTAGGACTGCTAGAACAACAGCTAGTACTAGTTGTAAGTTTGTAACTTTCATTTGGAAAAGTTGAAGTTGAATATTGAAGTAGTGTGGTGTTACTCTCATTCTGGCCATATTATGCTACAAATTTCAAATTAGTTTTCATTGGATTGATATAATATAAAAAATCTCACAAGAATCTATTATTGATCAACTCTTGGTACCTACGAGATAATGTATACAGCTCGAGCATCGTAACTGTAAGTCTTTCAAACATACAATTCCAGTATATAGTAGAAACTGGTGGCATTCATTCAGTATTCTTTTTTAACCTTTTTACGATATCTTGAGCAATTTTAATACAAAAATGTTTTCCAGAAACAATACCTCTACTCACGTTTCCAATGTGAAAGTATATTAACATTAGCAATAATTTATTAAATCATCCCACCTTCCAAATGCACTCAAGTCATCGGCTTGGCCTTGATTTCTTGCATTTGCATATGTACTGAACATACTTGTCGCATTTTGAATTAAATATGCTGCATCCGATTCCATTGCAGCTCTTTTTTTTTCCACTTCTCTTTGCAAGAGGGACAGTTTTTGAGGTGCTTGCACCTGGGCTGCAAATAAACCTTTTCTCAAGTCCGCTTACATCTCCTTTATAAATTACCTCCGAATCTGGATCAGACTGAACATCTATGTCACCTTCAGTCGAAACAGAAGTTTGAGTATCCATATTGGATAGATTTGATTCAGATACTCGTACTGGGTCCGATTTAATCAAAAACTTCAAAGCCTCATAACACCACAGCTTCGAGGAATAAACATCAGTTCCAGTTCCGCTGACTAAACTTTTTCTTATTTTATTATAGTCCTTAGAAAATTGAGTTCTTAGACCATGAATTTTTTTATTAATTTCGCTCACTGGCACACAACCAATTCTCGAAAAGGACTTCTTTAATGACCTAGTACTATTTATTCCTTGTTGGACTGTTACTAAATGCTTATCCCATCCGTCATGCTCATCCCCAATACAAGCAAATAGTGCTTTTAATATGGTTCTATTCAATGGTTCAATTGCGTTTTTTTTTACTTGTTTGATCTTGTTTTTGTTGCAAAATTCTTCAAACTGTTTACCATCGAATCCTGTTCCTCTGTCGGTTATTACTCTTTTTCGAGCATGAACTAGCTTAATAAGTTGTTCCAAGGTTTTACAAACTTGGTGACTTTTAGTGTCCGGAACTGGTTGCAACCAAACAAATTTTGAAAATTCGTCAATAATGGCTAAGTTGTGTGTGTTTTGATTAGGAGTTTTACAAAAAGGTCCCACATGGTCCAGATGCAAAGTATGGAATTATTCATTGACCTTCTCTATAGGATGTAACTGTATTCTTTTTTACTTGTTGGGCGTTTAGGTGACATACAGGAAATTATATAATCTGAGTAAATCCTGGCCTTCTTGGTACTGCTTTGAATGTGCCATCTACAAATGTATATTGTGAATCACGAAAGTTGCTGATGAATTGTGCGTTGCCAAAAATAACTGCCCTATGTCCATCTCTAACAACTACAGCACCTGAAAAAAAAGTTCCAGCTGTACCATTAGAATATCTAGGCCACTCACCTGTTTGTAAAATTTCAGCCACTCCTTCAAGATTTTCTGGCACATTTGGTGTTGTTGCTCGTCTCCATCTTTGCATAGATGTCCTAATTGAATTATATGGTACATAAACTGCACCCTCTCAATCCCTGAAATGAACAATTTAATAGTATAGTTGACTAAAATTTTTATCATAAATATTTTTTTAAATGTTCATCAAAAATATTAAATAAGGTATGCTTTCAGTAAGAATTAAAGTATGCAAAAAATTAGAGGACCTGTCAAAAAAATACTGTTTTCCCCATGTCATAATACCCACGCAAAAACATAATTTTGGAGCCCCCAACATATTTTCATGGAATGGCCACTAGGCGCTATTTAAGGTAAAGGCACCAGTAATCGACACTATTAGAACTTCTTGTGGCGATTTAATGTAATTTTGAGTACAGCAGTAATCGACACCCTTTCCCGAGTTATCGTCCCTCCAGTTATCGGCATAATTTATAGAAAACAAAAAAAGGTATTGGCTTGTTACTTATATGAAAACAATTAATCTTAATATCCTAAAATATCTGAGCTTTTAGGGAAAATGTATTTGAGCCTATCCCCAACCAACGGTTTGTATCAGAGGCTGTGGCAATTTCGTCAAAATATCTCCCACCTTGATAGCAGAGATGTCACTGTCGATCATTCGAAATACCGTCTTATCATCGCTACAACACCAAGGACATAATTTCAATTTATCTATTTTCAAGTTTACTCGGAATGACACAAGCATAATACTCCCCATAATACTCCAGTATCGACAAGAGATGTCGAATACTGGAGAATGTTATGAGTCTGCATACCCAGTAACCGACACCCTATTTTTTTATAGTACCTACCTTAATAAATCTCTTTGGAAAAAACGAAACTTACGGGCTCCATACAATATGCGCCATTTTGTTGCCGCCAACTAAAATTGTTACCTTCAAGAAATTTGACAGTCCTGTCAGAGATATTACTCTTTCGTCCTGGCAGAGAATTATGTACTAATCAACATATGACCTTATTAAGAAAATTTGAATTTTAAGTGTTGATTATCGGTCCACCGTCGATTACTGGTGCCCTTACCTTATTTATTTATTTATTTATTTACGGGGTTTCCCCCATTTTTTACATAGGAAAAGATATTACAACAATAAAAACAGATAATTGCAAATGCTTACATACTAAATAACAACCTGTAGTGTAAACAAACACAACCTACAATAAAACTATAACAGATTCAAAAGTTGCCTAGGTACGTTAAAAATACCGAACCGAGTGTAAGTGGGAGAAAAGTTAAGATTGTCAGATGGATTGTTAGCCAGCCTGGTGGAACGACAAATATAAGAGTTCATAGC
>MU182587.1:0-19836 GCA_016904865.1 Pissodes strobi | reverse complement strand
GATTTCGCATTTTTCAAAAACCTATGCCATGTTCCTTACCTACTGTCTATAAAATTGTTAAGGCTTGTTGCGCATTGCACAACTGGTTAAGAGAAACATGTGGTAATCGGTACATGCCAAACAACTCTTTTGATGACGAAGACATTGATAATGGACGCATTAAAGCCGGATCTTGTAGAAGTGAAGTAGTAAATAATCTCCCTTCTATAACTAGGATGGGCAGCAATCATTCATCAACGCATGCTAGGCAACTAAGAGACAATCTTTGCGAATATTTTATTAAGAAAATAAATACTTACTGTAAAATTCTCTTCCGTTTGTCTTCACATGACGAAGAAATTCTTTCACTTCATGAAATCATTTTAACGGAGACACGTACACACTGTCTGTTCCAGTGCCTGATTTCTTTGAATCATTGACTTTTTTTAGCTCTTGAGAATATGTAGAGCGAAGTGTACGAATTTTATTTCTTATTTCGTTCACTCCAAATCCTTCAATACCCACAATTTGCTCTATTTGCTTATAAGCTGCGTCCCGAGCCTGCTTATTCTTATAAATGGGTAATGCTGTGTTCTATAAACATTCTCTGTCCCTATATTCTTGGACAAATTTAAGTGTTGTCTCCTCACCCCAACGTGAAGTCATAATATTATATTATAAATGAAAATTAAATAAAAAATGTGAAAAAACCGCACGCCTACGTTCACTGAACTTCAACTAAACAAATCTGTCTGTACGTGTTTAGTAGTTGTTTAGCGAACATCTTTTTATGGTGGGGGTAAGCACTTGAGTAAGTAAATAGGATGGCTTTCTATTCACAAGCAACTAAACAGTCTACTTGCTCAAGTACTAAATTAGGTGCTTATACTATGCAAGTAACTAAATTTAGTTACTTGTGCAAGCTACTTAACACGTGAAAACGCACCTTTAGTATTAAATACCTATACAATAAATCAGCCAAATGTTGATCAATAAACATATAATTTTAGAAAATTGGCATGTTCGTATATTATAGGGTGCATAGGTCTCACCAATTGGACCATGATTTTGCGCGAATATTTTGTGTCGATTTTTATAGATATTAGGTTAGGTATACTTCCGAGTGAAAATAAAATATTTGTTTCGAGAGTCGCATTTAATACATATTAGTGTATATTCAATGTCCTTCAACATAAAAGAGATAAAATATCTACTCACATATTAAGGTAACTTGTTTTCTCCTATTTTTTATATTGATGGATTGCCATGATGCCATCATGCTTTTAAAAAGCGCTTAACAAAATCGAATACAAATATCTTACTTATCTAGTTTTACTACGTCCTCGTATGAAGCAGAATTATCCACTTTACAATATTTACTTTTACTTTTGAATTGCAACTTAAAGGTAGGCATTTTCCACAAAAATATACCACAAAAAATCAAGGTTAATGGCCGTAACGTGCATGGCTCTGTTCTGTTCTGCGTTGCCGTTTGTCGTAGTGATCCGTGTCTTCGTTTCAGGCGAATGGAGTACTAATGGAGGGTTAACTTTACACTAAGGAGTGTTTACTTTGTTATTCGTTGTGGCAATAATTACCATTTTCAGAAAGATTTTACACTGGCGCCATGAAATTTAATCGCAAAAATACTATTTACACTCATGAAATAGTTTTTAATAACTGCAAATATACATTTTACACCCAGTTAACTACTTTACCACCGAGTTAATAATAAATACTTGCTTAAAATTAACCACGACTATAGGTTCATTTGAGTGTACAATAATGTTAATTAACATTTTTTGTAAGGGTGTAAATTTAACACTTTTGACTTCTACCACTCAAGAGATACTTTTAATAGGTTCATTTGAGTGTACAATAATGTTAATTAAAATTTTTTGTAAGGGTGTAAATTTAACACTTTTGACTTCTACCACTCACGAGATACTTTTAACGCACAACTTTTTTTTTATTGTGTGGAATAATTAAAGGTAATTATTCAGGTGATAACGTATAGTTTGGTGATAACACCCTTATGTCCGTAGTATGAATGAGCCCTAATTAAACCCAAATATATTTATTTCACCCCAGGCAAACAACAACTTGTGCATTTAAAGCATTGCATTTCAGTGACTCATTAGTCCCAACCTGGTTTGTCGGTATAATAGATTCCGTTATATGCAACCATCGCCTGAAAGCAAAATGTCACTTCGTCAAGGAAATCGTTATTAATCGTTCTCAATTTAATATATCTTTGTCTCTGTCAATGTTGTGTAAACAACAATATGTCAAAGAAAGAATGAACATGCTTCTACCCTCTTAAATGCATCCGCTCCCGCGCCTTTTCCTGTTTTATTGCTTCCTGCCGCGTCGGAAAGAAAAATTAAATTTTAGTGCCTTACAACCACTCAACCGTGATGCATCGATCCCAGTCATCGCTCTGCATGGATTTGGCGCCAAGTACATCTACTCAATCGTAGCTCTGGCTGACGCCCAGATATTTAGTAGTTTTTCTCATTTGTTTGCACAGATATTTAGAGAATATCTGTGTACTCTCTGTTATCTTTGTCCAAGCTTGGATAAAGACCTCCTTTGGGCGTTTTAACGCATTTTCTAGAGACACGTAGCGTCTCTGCTGTTGAAGAGAGAAGAATAAAATGGCGGATGGAAATTTGTAGGTAGAAAAATCCATTCCTGTCTCGAGAATCGAATCAAATATTCGAAGTCTTATTTATATCTCTGGTGAATTAAAGTTGAGGGAATCGAAGAAGACGGGAAGTACAAGGTATTTTGTGTGGACGAAGGCAGTTAGTTGAAAAAGAACGTTAATTAAATTCAGTAAAGAAAGAACTTATCTAGTTCTTGTTAAATCTAAATAATCAAGTTTTGTTAAATATTTAATAATAGTTAACCATATGTACAGTAAAGTAAGAATCAACTAAGAAAAAGACACGAGCGTCATATCTGACAAAGTCCGCAAGCATTGAATAGAAATAATCTAAAGTGAGACAGAACGCGTTTTACGGATGACGCGGTGGCCTTATCTTAGTTGATTCTTACTTTACCTATTTAGTTTTATGTGTGACGCCAGATCATGCAATTGTGATATTTATTGTTGCATTTTTTGATGAAAGAGATTTTGACTTTGACTTTGAATACTTGAAAATAGTTAGAAATTATTGTATATATTTCTCATATTTGATGCAATTAATTCTTGCATTATTAAAGTACGTAATACCTAGAATACATGTTTCAATTCACAGCCTATGCATAAAACCCCCACCACCCTATTTTAATACAGTCCACTAATTAAAGTGGTTAATTATAAAGTTAATTACCACCCTCACCTTTGTGGTCATAAATGATTTAAGAAATAATTGTTTATACCGATCAGAAACACTAAAAAATGCAGCATGCGAGTCGCAAGCAATCCAGTACAAAAAATGCACGTATCGCTCAAGAAGATGCTAAAAAGCTTCTGACCTCTTAGCGCCAATTCATCCTGAGAGTCCAGTAAAAAACCCGCCAATGTTTTTGAGTTGATCATTATTTTTCACTAATCACTTTATATCAAACACAAACACTTTCAATAAAAGCCGATAGCATGAAGTATATATCGTCGAAACCGTTTAACTCACCTATACACAATCAAAAGAAAAACAAAATACACAGACATCTTGACATTTCCGCAATATTGCAACATATTTTTTGCATATATAATAGTTGACTCCTAGTTTCGTCAATCAGATGATATTAATATAACTTGATGAACAATTTTTTGGTTGAATTTCTCTGACCATATACAATTATGAATAGGCAAATAATAATGTAGTTTTAATATACTTAGCACAAAATGTACGACAGGTTTAAAAATGGAAATATACACTACAGTTACACATACACTTAAAATTAATTAGAATTACATCTAAATTTATTAGGTATGTGGTTTAATAGAAAATATATTACAGAAAAGAGACAGCACACATATGTAGAGCACGTCATTCTCAAGGTTGTTGTGAATAAATAATTGTGATAGAAATAAACAAAAACCAGAAATAACTGTTTCATGTTCGCTATATTAACTCATACATAATGAGCACTGTTTCGACCATTTTCCTACTCTTATATTTTAATAGATTAGACCCATTTTTTTATGTTCGGCACACACAAAAGGAAAATCCTATGTCACTCAACGGGTGTGTGGAGAAGATGATGATGGACGTTGGACTTACTCGGCAGCTTGTGTTTGACGGGTGTTTCTGTTTGGCAAAACTCTGGGTGCCAGCTCGTTAGAACACCTTCCGTAGTAGTATCGATAGTAAAGCGTCCACCACTTTTCTTCGATATTCAAGGCTATCAAGGTCTTGAGTCAACTCTGGGTCATCCACAAGACGGGCTGCTCTCCTCTCTATGGAGCCCAATATCTTGAGAAAGTTTTAAGTACCTCCGAGAGATGTCCATCAATACCAAGTCGGATGCTTCGATCCCTTAAGAAATTGAAAAGCCATAGAAGCAGTGGAAGTCCGTATGCTGTTAATTTGCTTAGCAATCCGTCATGCCACACCTTACCAAATGCTTTGGATATGTCGAGAGCCACTGCACGAGATTCGCCGTAGCTCTCGATGGCTTTGGTCCACAGGTAGGTCACGTAAGTGAGGAGATCTCCCGTTGATTTGAGCTTGCGGAAGCCATACTGGCGATCGCTTATGATGCTTGTCAATTCGAGATATTTTAAGAGCTGTTCGTTGATCAGTTTCTCCATGACTTTCGACATGATGGATACTAAGGCAATTCGACGGTAGTTATTTGGAATCGTTCTTTACCCTTCTTCGGGATTGGTTGCACTTGAGCGCATTTCCAGCTAGAAGGAAAGCATGCAGTTCTGTATGATAGGACGAAAAGCCTGTATAGTGGAGCTGTTAGTTCAGCAGCACATTTCTTAAGCAATATTGCTGGAACGCCAGCCGGTCCTGTAGCCTTGTTAGTGTCTAGGCTTTTGAGTATTCATTTCACTTCGCGTTGGCGAAGTACCAGACCTGGCATTGAGGAATTCACTCTCGGTGTAGTTGGGGGAGTCTTTCCTTGATGATCTAAGGTAGAATTTGATGCAAATATTTCGGCAAAAATGTTCACCTTTTCTTTGGCCGTTTCCGCTATTGAGCCATCATCTTTGGTCAGTCTTTGATAAACCCTGATTGACAGCTTTGGCAACTGACCAAAAGGATGTTGATCCGTTAGGACAGTTGAGAAGCTTGTTCTTGATCTGCTCGTTATATCCCTCCTTGCTCTCATCAATGGCCGCTTACACTGGTTTCTACTCGTGATGAATATATTTCGGTTTTTGTCGGCGGCATTTTTAGCATTGACTGCTCTTGAGCAGTTTTCTCAAACCATGGTTTACTGTTTGAGATACGTTTCATAGAAGAGGGGATGAAAGCTTCCATACTAGCTAGGATAACTTGAGTTATCTCATCAGCAGATTCAGGGGGTTTTTTGATTCCTAAAGCAGACATCTTTCCAAGGAAAAGAAAGATAAAACTCGCGAAGATCACACCACTTTGCAGATTTGTGGTGCCAAACCTTTCGGGGTACCTGTGGCTCCTCTATTTTGATACCAAGTTCACAGGTTGCGGAGATAAGATTGTGGTCTGATGAGCCCAACGTAGGTTGTGCAGTTACGAGGTAGATGTCAGGATTAGTTGTTAAGAATAGATCCAGGAGGTTAGCAAATTATTTTTGATGCTCAGGGATCCTGGTAGGTTCGTCAACCAGCTGAGTAAGTTGTTACGCTTTTTCTGTTTTCTAATTTTTCTAGGCGCAATACCTGCACTCCAGAATTAGTGAAACTGGCAGTGAATAAAATTGATCACTAAAGGAAGCGTAAATCTGTAAAAACTGTCGCGAAAGCGTATAAATTAGGCCCTAGCTCAAATATCGGAAAGTAGGGGTGGGTATTTATATGGCGCCGCTGCTTTTATGACGGATAAAAAAACAGAAAATCCCTAAGTTGTGATGGGAGTTCGTAAAGATTGAAGCTTCGCAAGACAAAAGAAAATGATAATAAAATAAGTTAGAAATTGGATCAGATTTGAATGCCAGAAATTTATCAGTATCAGCAATCGAAAAATAAAACAAATACTCAGGGCGCCGAGGAAGTCCCTGCCTTCTTCGGCAGAACGCCTGTGTTCTGCAACTGCAGTTTTTATTGTTTTAATGTGCTCTGTGTCCTTAATTACGGCCAGGGTTTAGACTGCAATATATTCGCGACTGGTTCCAGCAAGGATTTGTATTTGTCTATAATACATAAAGACAATACGAAAGAAGTTTGCCTAAGTGCAGATAACAGTTGAAAAGCCGCTGTTCTTGTCCCGGAATTTCCTTCTTGAGTAAGCTGTTCTAAACCTTTAACAATTTCAACAGAATGCTTATTAAATAGTGAAATGCTTTTATATTTCTGTGGTCACCTTGTCTGACACAACAATGGGATTTTTGGTGCACATTTTAGCCGCAACACTGATGTCCTAAAAAAGTTAATAGTATCTTTGACAGTTTCAATGCAGTTGCGGATCACAAGAACTTTATTTAGGTCGTTAACAACAAGGTTTAGTTTGTGGGAGGCGTACTGAATATATAGACCCTTCTTATATGTTTCTCTCAATATTTTTTGGACACCACCATATTTTCCCGACATCGTAGCACATCCGTTGTAGCATGCATTTGTTCATGCATTGTTCTACCAACTTTTGTTGGTAGACCGTAAGATGGTTACTTCATAAAGTGTACCTAGGTTACAAAGACAAATTAGACAAATATAGGAACTAGGAATGTAAAATCACGAATCTAGCGAGCACAACTGCAACGAAAACGGAACGGGAACGGCAGTGAGGGCAGATGCGCGGCCGTAGCACGGTCCAAGGTCATCCGGTCAAGTCTTAAGTAGGCCTACTTTGGGATGGTCCGACTGTAATGGTATAAGTATATCCCTGTATATCTACAGAATATTGTCATTATTAAATATTATCATAATACATTTTATAAACTGCATACTGTTGCACAGATAGCAAAACACGCTGACCTGATTAGGGTGATCTTTTGTAATGTAACGTGACTGGGTTTAATTAAGATCATTGATACCATTATTGTAAGATCAACCATTATACTAAAATATACATAGAGTTAAGTAAGCTTATTATTGAGGCCTCGGATGAAAGAACCTGTCTCAAACTATTAACTTAAGTGAACACGATATGATTGATGTCATTACACGACCGTAACCGTACTATTAAAAGGGATGTTACATTGCAGTATTATTAATATAGCCTTAGAACTGAAGATTCATTTGCTTGATTGCTGGACAATTATTTTATGTATAAAATAAGATAGAAGACAGAAGGTAGATAAATATCAAGATTTTTTGGCAAGGGCAGCAGCCCCCCTCCCCCCCACTCAGTACGCCCGTTAAAATGCGTGTTTATTTTTCAATATTAATATTTATGACTATTGACTGGTGGTACAAAAATAGTGTATGCAATTCACATTTTAATTAATAGTCATTAACACGTTCGCTGCCTGGCTGGAAACATAATTAGAAGCCGACTACGTTATTTTTCATAAAAACTATAAAGTAGTGTTAAATATGTTTTCCCATGTTACATCTCAGTTCTGTTAGATTTCGCTAGAAATGTCTTTTTTTAAGTGTCACGCACCAGCGCGGGATTGGCACTGAAGCCAAATTTCGGTGCTAATGGCCACATCCCGCGAGCGCCGCCGTGGTAGAAAAATTGTAGAAAAACTCAAAGAAACTTTATTTAAATATAATGTTTATTACAAAAAATGCAAGGAACTTAAAAGGTATCACAATAAAGCAGTAACTAACAAAAAAAGCTATTCAGCAAATAAGAAAAACACACACAAATTGTTACGGTAATTTTAACAATTCCGTAACATCAGGTTTTTCCGAGTTTGCTTGTGTTTGTTTTTAATTTGAAATAATAAATGTTCATCTTCAACCTATTTTGAATTGCTGTCTGAACCGACCTGGTAGCAACAGTGTGGAAAATTCCGCATTAAATATTACGAAAATATTATATTGAATTTAATAATGAATTTTTATGTTGTCCATCGAGTTCGTTTAAAACTAATTTTTGTCTCTTAAATATATCAGTCGATAATAATTATCTAGTTAATATAAAATGAAAATTAATATTATGGGTTGGATCTACGTAAAGACAGCAGTAGAATATATTATAAGCTTGTGAATTTCTGGTATTTGGTTACTATCGTTTCGCATACCACGTTGCCTTTTGCCGTGTGTATGTTTGTGCCTGTAGGTCATGTGAGATAGTTTTTTTTTGGGCTTTAGGCTCTTTGATAAGAGAGAAAAAAAAAGGGACTTGATCCTACAAAAGCAAGGGTTATGAAATTTCGGATTTAGTTCAGCAGCCCAACTAGGGAATCGTTCAAATTGGCCTATAGGGCTCATATCTCGGTTCTAGTTAGAGGTAGCAATTTTTAGAAATTAATAACTAAAACTGTTGAGAGTATAGGATACCCAGTCTAATTTTCTCTAGTACCGTTATCGGTTGGATTCAAGCTTAGTTAGTTATTATTTAACCTATGTAAATATTTTATCGTCACGTCAGATATTTAAAGAGCGCCTTCTCAAGCCTTCTCGACCGTGGTGGGTACAAGATCTTAATAACTTTTTTTTACTTATTTCGATTTAAATTTGTCATTACCTTTATCTTTGAATTAAACTGATTTTTGAGTTGAAAAGTGGCTTTCAGGCAATAATTAAATTCTGATTACCTGTTTAAAGTTATTGATTTCATTTTTGTTCTTACCTGATTATTGTAATTGTTTTTTATTGAAATATTGTTCATTACGATATTTTTCAGCTTAAATAGCTATTCATTTTGTTTATTATTTGTAATCTGTTCACTGTTTCATTTAAAAACACAATTATTGTTTACAGTCTAAACAATTCTGTGAAATTTGGCAGAGGCATATTTAATTAATTTAAATTAAATTTCTCCTTCAGTGTGTTTTGGCATTTTCAGCATTGTTATTGAGAAGAATTATTTCTAGTTCTCTCCTGTCAATTTCTGTATTAAAAAAACTAAGCTAAGGCAAGCGACGCTCTCCGCCAGATTGAAACAGGGTTGTAACAACATTCTTGGTGAACTCTTTAACTGCCTTGTACTGTTTTTTTTTCATGCTACTGAGTCCCCACGCACTCGGCCTACCAGGACAGTTTCCAGTGACGTCACAGGACAGATCTTAGGCACTACAGTAAATTCCAGTAGCCCTCTCCAGGAAGCTCGGAGGAACCACAAGGTGATTAAGGTGTAGATGTCACCAAGATAGTTCAACAGAATTCACTTACGTTTGTTAGAAGGAAATAGAATAAAGATTGTTTTTTGAAATTTCTAATCTTTTATTTTGCGCTTTTAATCACTACATCACTTAAAAAAAACTTTCAGAACCATGCTCCTTACCCAGACTCCCTGAGGTATCTTTCAGTTTAAACTTTTAGTAAATTAAAGTAATAATTTAAAGAAAAGTGCATTTATAGTTTATTGTAACAAGTTGGCTTTTTATTTGAATTCTAGTACTTATAATAAGGCAATTGAAATTATATCTTAACAATTTAAAGTTTATCTTAACTTATTAAATTTTCTTGTAACAAGCAATATAACTTTTCGTGTAATAAAATTAGTAAAATTGCCTTTTTTCATAACAAAATAAGGAAAACGGAACAAAACAAAAACCTCAAAAGGATCTAGTAAACAAGATAATAACACATGTAAAGTAACAAGTAGTGTCTGGTTATACATGAGTAATATTTGCACAGTCTAGACAATAGCCTGGATTACCAGGGCAGAAGGAACACACATAGACAGTGTCTTTTCTTCTTTTTTGTAGATAGTAACTTTTACATTGCTTTCTCACTAGTTTTCCTGCTTTTCTGTCCTCTCGTATTTTTAAGACGTGTTCAGTAAGTGGTCCGCAACCCGGATTGGGTGGAACTCATAAATTGACACTCGGTTTTCTGATTATTTATTATAAAGTTGATGCGCATTTATCATCATCATCATCAGATATGTACAAACATTTTGGAATTCCACCTATGCATTTTTCTTTCACATGGATGGTACGCAAGCATTCGATCCTGCCTGTCAATGCCAGACATATACTTATTATAATTGATTATAGGCAGTGGCTTAGATTTAGTTTCATGTCTTCCCCTTTTACTTGCCATCTCTATCATATCATTTTTATATTGATTTGAGATATAACAGACGTCTCGTTTATCTCTCCATTTCGCTATCATAATGCCATTCGCATATTTGGCTATTGTTTCGTCCTTTTTTAATTTCTTATCCCTGACTTTATTTGGAAATGTTTTTGTTAGATCTCATTGTTCCTGTGCAGTGCGTTTCTTTATCAGACAGAATTATAAAAATTGTCCATGTATACGCTATGTCCGGTGCCCAAAAACCCGTCCAGCAAATTCAAAACAACTTTATCTGCATGGCCTTTTCCCCCACAATCATCTAACATACCGGTGTATTATTTGCAAATACACTCAATCCATCAGTTTTCCAGTAATCTTGCATTCGATTCAACCGAATATTGCCCATATGTAGCGTTAATTCCAAGAAAACCAATAATTCATCCATAGTCAAATCTTTCCATGAAGTAATGTGAGATTTTTCTTTTGCTCTGGGTTGGAGAAATAATTCAATAGCGTACCGGTTTGTTTGCATCATTATTTCATCCTGGTAACTGTCGGTCACTATATGCCTAAAATAATCAATAGGATTACTTCCAGCAACTGGTTCTAGTAAACTTTCATATTTAGTGAAGTCAAAAAAATTCATTGATTCTGAATCATTCTTCCAAGATATTTCTTCTAACACAGGACCCGCTTGAGGCACTGGTCCATCTGTTCCTGTATTTTGCACATCATATTCGGTCTCCGAATTTTCAGCATCAGAATTTACATTAGGCACGTCCTCGTCGTCGCTTCCAGAATCAAAATCGGTATCTACATTGTATGATAATTCTTCCAAAATCTGCAACAATTGAGCTACTGTTAGAGGCCTATTTTCGTCATTCTTTCGTCGTTTGGGGCGTGAGGGTCCTGGTAATTCGCTATTTCCATCGGCCATGTTTAATACGATGCTACTATTCAACGAAAAAATATTTTCTAACACAGCGCACGTAAAAAAGTCACTTATGATATTCAGAAAATGCCGCTACAACCGCACGGACACGATGCTAATGCCGAACTAAAATCAGCGTATTCATTTACACTAGTGGCTAGATCGCGCCGGTCTAAAAGCGTTCCCGACACGATTGTGTTATGTATTGGCGAAAACACATGCAAGCTGCTGTATATTTCGTAAAAAGTGCATAATACGGACACGTATTAAAATAAGTAATATTTCACTTGTCGCATGGGGCTCAAAAAAAGGAAACTAACCAGGGGCTAACCCAAACGTAACCCAAGACATACCAAAAATCAAGAAAAAAACTGTTTGCTAACCAAAACTAATCCAAGACATACCCAAAATCAAGAAAAAACTGTTTAGAGACTTAACCGTAAAAAAAAATAAAAAAGCAACGGGGTTTGAACCCGGGCCGCCGCCGATAGTCTCCGAATTGAGATCTAACCGTCACGACCACGAGGGCTCTTGCGACAAATTGATTGCATCTCGAAGACATGACGCGAATACAATCGCTCGAGTCCACGCCACATACACTAGATGGCGTTGGAGTCGTAAGAGAGAGAGGGAGGCGTCGCACGCAGTATTTCGTCATCGGGAACAATTTTAGACCGGCGCGACCTAGCCGCTAATGTCATTTACTACTGTACCCATCCCGCGCGCATTATTATAAGTAACCGACAATTCATCTATTTCCAAATTTCCGAGACGACCCGATTGATGTGATACTAAGTAACCGCCGAGTCAGGCTTATTTGTCGGGTAGATATAAGTATTTGCTGAGCTATTAAAATGGTATTTAGTAACCCATGATTCAGCCTGACTCATCGGTTACATAGAGGTGACTAGTCTCGTAGTAATAACTGAATAAAAACACAATGATTCATACAAATGCCTATACTAGTAGTATACTACACTAAAAGTAGAGTTATTCATTTGTTTTTTCTTAAATAACTTTTTCTGCTTTGTATCTCCTATTGACTGGCCCTTTAAAACACAGGTATTCAAAGAATGTGCAGCTTTATTTATATGAACCTTTTCACCTTCCGAAGGTCTCCCTAATAATCTTCTTTTGCCTGTAATGCCTACTTATCGCTGTCGGCTGAACACCAATCTTAGTACCCCTTCTGGTAGTTACTTTTTTTACAATGGTTCGATAATAAGTGTCCTTTATACTTGAAAGAAGTGTGAAATCCACTCAGCAAAGCAGAAATGGATTTCCCATACTTGCTAGCGTTATCGAGGTATGCCGTTACTGCTGGGATAAAATTAATAGCATCATCAGTTAAATTTTTGAAAACATGATCTGTGTGTTGCTCCCATCTTGCCCTTAATTCTCCATTTTTTCCTGCCGTATCTAACAACTCAGTGGTATTATTCTCATCAACGATTTTGAGAATATCATATGAGCAATAATCCCAGTAATAACGATTACTGGGGTTGGTTTTCGTTGATATGCTCTGGACTATTTCTAAATGTAAATTGTTTTCGTCAAGTAAAAGTGGCAAAAACGTTTTTTGATTTTCTATATTTCCCGTTGCTAAATGAAATAGAGAATTTGTTATGATATTGTATTAATCGTGAAAAGGATGTTACATTTTGAAATAACTATTGCCTGATGCTTACAGTGTTTGCCATTGAAACCGTCAGCACAAGTATACTTGGCATAAAATCATATGGACAGAGTAAATCACCTCGTAATCTGAAAAACTTTCTACAAGGAATTGTTGATCACCCAAATCCTTTATATTCGCTTCTACTTTTGTCTCATTGGGCATGTACCTTTCTTGGACAAGTTTACAAACTCTCTTTAAAATGATATCTAGTATTCTTTGAGTGTAATCACTTTCAAAGCTGGTACAAATAAAATCGGCTAGCTGAGGCAAGTTAAAAGCCTTTGTTCTTTCGAGCGGTATATCCTATAAAAGTCTAAACATCACTTCTGTGTAGTTATTGGTATATGATCTTCTTAATGGAAGGTTTTGTCGGTAACATATTGACCAGTCTTTTATACGAATAAATAATTTTTCAACATAGGCCCGAAATTTCATGTGTTTGTAGTTTGAATAGAAATATTTATTTGCTTTTTCTAATTCACTTTCCGATTTAGCACACACAAGTCTTCGAACAAGCTGACAGCAGATTTGCTTGTCAGCTTTAAGCACACTATTCTTCGACATATTTAACCAGCGCCAGCATGCTTTGAGGACATGAAAACGCACAATAGTAATATAGAAGTTGGAAAATATTACTTATGTATTTTTCTTTCATTGAGATCATCATCTATCATTATAACTTTAGGTTGTAATTTAACGGTAATGGAATCAAGAAGAGCTTCAACCGCAGCATCAAAAACTTCACCCTTTTGGATGCTGCTAAGAATACAGGCAACAGCACCAATTTCTGATTGGGTTACAAAAAAATAAGCTTTGTGATCTTGTAAGTCATAATTTCCTGCAGCATCTACAAATAATATTTCCGATGCTTCTGGAAGCTTTTGAGCTCTTTGCATTAATGGTGTAGATATGGCGGCTGCATATACTGGTCTCCTACCGTTACTATTTTAAATAAGATTCCATTTTATGTTGATAAAATTTCTTCGAGTTTTTCTAACATGTTAAAACTAGCTCGTTCACCATACTGCTGCTTGAACGTCTTTTGCCATAAGTTTGTGACATCTGATTTTGTAGCAAAATAGAAGCGATCAAAAATTTTCTCATAATATTTATTTTCATATATTTCCATTTTAGTTGTATAAAAAGTGTGGTAAGCAGAACTAGCTGAATGACCTTTCTGAAATAAATGTAAAAGATCTTGTTTGGCATCAGGACCCAAAAGCCTTTCCCTAAGAGCGTCTGCAACATCTACTCTGTGATTATAATTGTTACGTAACTCTACCGTACATGGATATTTTTTTATCAACCTTTTCTTTAGATTTTGAATTTTCGTAAAAACGTTTTATTGTTACGAATAAATTAGCTGGACACTTTATATTTCTTGACTTTTTATCTCAGTTTTTTTTTGTATTTTTTCTACAACGTGTACTAAAGTGGCATTAATATATCCTTTTAAAAAGGTTCCGCGTCTGCTTATTTGTTTGAAAGTTTTATGTATACTCCAGGTTACTTTCGTAAGCTGCTCAAGATCCAGTATGAATTTCTGAAAATAAAATTGGAATTACCCCTACCGCTAAAAATTTCTATATTTTAAAGTATCTAAATGATTATTAAAACCGGGTTTATTTAAAAAGATATTTTGAAATAAAGGACACATTATAACAGCCACTTTTTCACCTCTACAAAATGGCGTTATTGATTTTAAGATTCGACGTTTTTCCGTATGACGACCATCATCACTGGTTATTTTAAATACGGGCCTGGATTTTTTTATCAGATTTTAAAAACTTCTGATGTCCCAAAGCCAGTATTATCAATTATGCTAAAAATAATCTTATTGGCACTTTCCATAGGAACTCAATGTGCTAGATAGAGAAAGGGGACAGGACCTCACCAGAAAATAAATTTAAAAAAAAATCGAATAGGTGCAATACGTCACTGGTTTCGGGACATCAGAGGCTTTTAAAATAATTTAATATAAAAAGTTCAGGTGTGTATTTCAAATAAAAGTTGATGATGGCCGCTCAGAGATAAAAAACGTCGGATCTTAAATTCAATCACGACGTCATTTGTAGAGGGGAAAAATTTAATGAATTGTGTGATTTTTTTTTCATTTTCAATATTCATAAGTAAATCTTTAAAATGTACTACAAAAACGCAAAATAATTTACGATTCGAAATTTCAAACTATTTTTTCGAATACTACCCTGTCCTTTATCCAAGCTGACAGTTTCTAGGGCGTCAACTCATATTCTTAGATTAGGAAATGGTGTATTCCGTTTCTATTCCATTCCTTGTCTAAGCTCATATTGGTATAAACACTAACCTAATACAAATTCGTGGGAAAACCGTTAAATTTTAAATCATTCATATTATGGACTATATTGTGTACAATAAACTATAAAGATACATATTATCATGCATAACAAACACCATAATAACAGTGTGATTAGTGTATACTCGTTAATTCTAAATTTACAACGATGCTTTTTAAAAGTCTTCTCTCCTACGATGTAAAACAAGAAAAAATGTTTTTAAACTTACCTCAACGTCTTCCTTTGAATAAATTTGAAATTTGTAGGTATTATCTGGTATCTTTTTGTATTGCACACTGTCAGAAAATTCCATTGTAAAATTGTATTCTAATTATTGACATTTATGAAAATGAAGAGAGAAAAATGTGAACTTCTGTGCCTCGTGACCATTCAACAAACAATTAATAATGTAGCCGACAATTGAATCTGAGTGGTCGCTTCCTTAACACTTTGTTAATCGATTTGCGCCAGAATATGCGAATGCACGGATTGTCGGTTACTTATAATAGTGCATCCCGCGCTAAGGCGAAATCAGTACCTGACGACATAGCCGCATCGCGCGTAGGCGCGGGATCGACAGCGAACGTGTTAAGACACTCGATTCATTAGCATACCCGGGAAACTGTTATGGGCATGACAGATCCTTGACAATAATTCACACACAGGTCGCAGAAGGGCGCTATGCGCATTATTTTAAACTGAGCATGCGCTAAAAATCATGGACTGACAAGGACGAAAGAAGACGGAAGACGCCATTATTATTATTTCTTTCGTGTTTCGTTAATCGTTGCATTTAGAGAGAGCTTTTGTCGTTATTTTAGTGATTATAGAGATTTTCTTACATATTTTTGAGTTATTGATTTGTGTGTGAGTGTGATTTTATATCCGAAAACTGAACTGAACTTTTTAAAACTGTATAAAAATGGTTTATTTTTGTTGTGTACCTGACTGTAAAAACACCAATAAAGAGTGCCAAATGCATACCTTCTCCAAGGAACCAGAGGTAAGTTTTACAATTAAATATAGCTATATATTAAAAAATGACACAAAAATAGAAGTGTAGTACCTACAAAAACACATTTAAAATTTTTTTGACCATGTCACTCATCCAAACTGTTCAATCCTAACCCACATTTGACTTTTATTTAAAGTTAAATTGATATAAAGCTGTTATTTGAATGAATTCAAGCTTTTTCTTACCACAAAAAGCATGTATTTGGTTTTGTATGTTAATAGAAAAGAATAGACAGAGTTATAATTCTTATTTATTACACTGGATTTAAGTTTACAGACAAGTAGGTACTTACTTAACATAAAATTAAAATAAAATAAGGGCTACTATTTCCTATAGTCTGTCTGTCTGACGTGATGGTTGTGACAATAATTTTTACTCTTGAGCAAGACATGATGTTTGAAAATGAGGAATAACTGGGTCCTATTTCTTGTCAAAACAACTCCAAAAAGTACAATCTTTCATTGTTTCTTTATCATCTGCATACTAGTCTGCATCAGTGCAATAATATGTACAATTTTTGTAACACAGGTACAATGTTATGTCAATACTATGAATCCTATTCTTATAAGGTTTCATAAGGTGCGTTCGGGATGCTCATGCCATTGACTCCATGCATACCTAAAAGTACTCCAGCTGTTCGGGTAAAGCTTTTTGTGCAAATTGAGTAGCTCTCTCAGCGTTCGACTATTACAGAGTGGGATAAAAAGAGTTTACTCCAAAAGTTCCACCTCGCAGAAGGAAGATATTGGAGTGAGCCTGCGTAGTTTGAGAATCGAGCGAGAAGTGTCATTTTTTGTCTTGTTTATTGAGAATTATAATTTTGTTTGGGTCACATGCACAAATTTTGTGGCCATGTGTAGTCCAAGATTATAAAAATATGGAAATAAGTAAATATCTACATTGTCCTGTTGTAGACGAGGCCGGTAACCCAGTTATATTTAATGGATCACTGGTACTGTGTAACAAAACATTAATAAAATTTGTAATTGAGCATACATTGTGTCCGAATTCTCTTAAAAAAACACTTCCTGAAAATTGAAAATAGAAAACAGCTGTCTTGAATCCGTCAGTAATCTGTCGTTCCCAGGCCCAACAACTCCGAATCATTCGACTATACATTTTGACACATACGCTCCAAGATTACGTGTCCGAAAATCCAGTTTTACTTCATTTTAATACCCGAACCCATCTCTAGTGTCACCGTTATGATGTAACATTGTACCTGAGTTTCACAAACCATATAAAATATCATTAATGAGTGTTTTTTAATTTCAGCTACACAATATCTGGCTTATTAAAATTGGGAGACATGATTTGCAAGAAAAGTCGATAGAAAGGGTTAGGAAGTCATACCGTGTGTGTCACATACACTTTGGGCCAGAATCTCTTTTTATTGGAAGCCGAAGAAACTCGCTTATAAAAATTGATTCTGTTCCTACATTATTTTTATCAAAGAACGAAGCTGATGGTATGTTAATTTTAAAAATGGTATTTATGAAAAATATATAAAAGAAAATTTTTTACTTATTTCAATATTTCTAAAAATATTTTATTAACAGTTGAATGTTGATTGGTGTATTATTATGTAGAAGCCTTTTACTGTAAGTATTTATTTTTTTTTTAATTATTCTGCAGAATGAAGTACTTCGGAAATGGCAACGGGAGAAGTGATTCCTGCTTCATCCAGTAAAATTATTGAAAATCAAGACACTGTACTAGCTTCAACTTCTGGAATTATTCAACCAAGTAGCAGTTTTCTTGAATCACCTTCCCATGCTGCTGTTTCACCTAAAGGAACTCCACATAAAACATCTAAGGGAAAATGTTCTGTATCCATGTATCATGTATAAAGAGAATTCAAATATATGAAGTGTGTAGAAAAAACTTAATTGAAGGTGATAGGAGTCGAGAAGAATATTTTCTAATTGAAGCTCGAGCTTATTCTCCAAGAGCCCTCCTAGCACCTTCAACACATTTTAACTCATTCTTCCAGAAATGTATTTATTTGGTTGCAACTATTTTACCAGAAATATGTTCTTCCTTAAATGTAACGGCAATTTTGATTTTTTTTTGAAGCATTTATGGAAAGATGACGTTTCCGTATTTAAATGCAAAAATCATGATGTATTGAAAATGCTGTTTCATTATATATCAAAATTTCATACATATATATGGCTTAGAAATGTTAACGACATAATGAAGGGGAAGCGCACTATTTCTTCCTCAAATGATAAAATAAAAATGTATGCTTTAAAAAGCATGAGAAACATCAAAAATACAAAGAAAGGGTTGCAAAAATGAAAAATTTGAAATCATAATTTTAATCTAACAATTTTAAATTTCATGTTTTTTGATATTTTATTTTTAGGAATAGAACAAACAGCAAAAGTATATTTTATTTTGTCTCTATGATCTAAATTTCTGGGAGTTTTAATTGACAGTGAATTGAGCTTTAAGCCTCATGTTCTGTCCCTTTCTAAAAAAATTGCATCTGCTTGCTTTGCAGTTAAAATAACTGCCATTGACTTTGGACACTCATTGGCAAAAAATGTATATTTTGCCCTATTTGAATCGAGACAGATATGGGATAGGCTTTTGGGGGTTTTGTAGCCAGTATCTTATGGACTCTCTTTTTGTTCTTCAGAAGCGTGCCATTAGATATGTCTGTGCAGCAAAAAACGAGGATCACTGTAGATCATTGTTTAAAGGGGAGAAGATCTTGACTCTGTTTGGTCTATTTATTTTAGAAACGGCAACTCTCATTCATAAAAATAAACAGAACTTTACCTCGCAAAATCCATCTTATGTAACTCGTAATGTCACTATTATATTTATTGTTACCAATACCCCACTCCGCCTTGATTAAAAAGTCAATCATATACGAAAGCATTAAAATCTTAAACCATCTTCCAAGGCATTTAATATCTCTTCCTTCTCTGAAACTGTTTAGGAAGAGAGTCCGGAATTTGCTAGTTGGTGGAGCGTATTATAGTCTGAATAAATTTTAATGCGATAACTTTTAATGTGCTATGGTTTTTGATTCTCTGTGTGTATTTTTATTAACAAATTGTTGTTAGGGTTAAGCTACTTTGTTTCTGTATGTACATATATTTTCATTATTGTAAATACTGCTTTGTCAATGAGACACCTGTCTTTAAATAATAAAGCTTATTTTGACTCTGACTATGATTAACTTTTATTTACTGTTTTAAGTTCCATTTTTCAACATTAAATTTTGTTTACTAAATATTTTTTGTTAAACCCTAAATTTTCTGTTTTAAGTATGAACAAATATTTAAATGCATTTGAAAAAGTGTGACTAGACACATAATACCTGTATTAAAACAAATTCAATAAATCCATTATAAATCTTAAAAGTTTCATGTAAAATATTGCAATTTAAGTTAGAAATCTCATTAAAACGAGGTGTTAAAACAAAAAAACAATATTTGCTATAGGTACCTATTTATTTCAAATTCATGAAAAACATGAATTAAGTTGTTCAAAAGCAATTTTTTAAAAGGATTAGCCACTTACTTTATTGAATTGAAAGTAAATATCAAAATTTCTTGTTATTTCCGCTTTTCCTTAATAATACACCTAAATTACGATAATTTGGTGGGTGCTTTGAGCTCTTAATATTTATCTTTAAATTTATTGAATTTATTTTATTAAATATTT
>MU182586.1:297363-316616 GCA_016904865.1 Pissodes strobi | reverse complement strand
TATTACGTATAATTCACCTTTGGTTAGCACTATCAACAAATTGTACATTTTCAATTTAGAGAATATTTAGTTTTATCTGTATGTATGTTTTTCAAATATAATTTCATATTCGATATAAAAAAAATGAGGCAAAATTACGAAATTGTACGACAAGCCGGAACCTTTTATTAGTTATGTTTTAAGAACTTTAAAATATAAAAGAAAAAATTGTTGCATTCTGTGGATAGGTCAGACCACAACCCGTTAATCGGCGGTGTCCAACTGAAATTAAAGAGAACTAAAGAACCACTGATGACTGCAAGGATAAACACAAGGAAACTTATAGATGAGACCATCAAAGAAAGTGTCCAACAAGCAATCCACGACAGCCTTTCGAACGTCAACCTGTGAACCGAAAATATTGAAAAGCCGGGGGAACCCCCCAAAACCCGCATTCCCCCCCCCCCCCCCCTCTGTCAAGAGTTACTAACACCATCCAGAATCAAAGAATGGTTTACTCAGGAAATTTTACTTCTGTTGGATCAACGAAGGAAATATCAAAGGAATCCAGGGCAAGATAAGAACAAAAGTAAGGGAAGCAAAAGAACAATTCTACGAAGAAAAATGTAAGGAAATAGAAGAACTCCAAGGCAGATTTGACTTGTACAACCTACATAAGAAGATAAAGGAACTGGCAGGTCTCAGAAAAGGAAAGGTTGCTACAATCCTCCTAGACAATCACACTGCCTCTGTTGAATTAAAAAATCACAGCCAATTTTTCCTTAAAATAAAATCAATTTTTTGTATATATTATGAACTTTGTAATGTGGTGCTAAATATTTCATTTACGTGCACATATTCACATAAATGAGTTTACATTTAAACAATTTTAGAGGATTCATTTCGAGAAAAACTAAATTAAATTATGAATATTATAACATGATATAGCGTAGAAGAAAATTTGGCAATCCAATCTTTTTACTTTTTTACACCGAAGAAAAATGGTTTGAAATCCCTATAAATATTACACAGAGGCTTTGTGGTTTTCAGTTCAATCTATATATTTAAGGGCGCAATCTTTCCTTTGAAGGAATGAACCGCCTCCTTCCCTAAAACTCGATTTTAAGGATACGCCGAGATTTGCACCTTTTGAATATTAAATGGGGGTTAAGGCTCTGCGGAGTTTTTATGATACATGAAAAATAAAGTAGCTGTGATATGCCTGTTTTGGGTTTTTTGCAAGAAAATTTTCTTTTGGGAAAGTTGTATCAACATAAACGAACAGAATGTTCGTTTGATACCTACCCTTTTATCTAAAAAATCAATAATGACAAAAAATAAATAGTTTAGTTAAAGTTGGGGTTGTGGCGTTCCAATATTTACTGCTATATTGTTTGTTGTGGTATTCACGGCCACACCTGAAGTCTGCAAGGTTTTTGTAACTGAACAGAACGAATAGCAGAACTTATAGGGGGGAAGCGCTTAGTAAAGACGGTTTCTTGACACCTGCTGCAATAATCACCAAGTTCATACAAAGTATACAGGTTGTCCCAAAAGGAACAATTGTGTAGATTGAAGCAACATAATGAGAGAACTTTTTATAACTTTGTAGCTTATGTCCTCACGTACCTACATTATAGCTAAATGGACTAGCACAACTGGCAGCCAGATAATCCACTGGATCTCTTGGCACACATCACTAATACTGCCTCCATGACTCAATGTAATTCGAATAGTCCTCTTAAGGGCCCGATGACATGAAAACTTGGACCTTGTATCCGAATTTGCAATTTGAATATTGAAGGCATAAGCAGAACGAAATGCCAGCTGCTTCAAAAGATTTTATTTGAAAACGATATTGACCTGGTCGCTGTCCAGGAGACACATGCAGAAAATGAAGAACAACTTAGCTTTAGGGGAAAAATATCCTGATATGAATTGCTAGGTGCTACGTATGATAGATATTATGGAATAGCAGCTTATGTGCGTAGTAACATAGAGAATGCTTCCCTCTCGTCCTTCTCCAGTGATAATAACATACACGAGGTAATAGTTAGAATCGGAGAAATTACACGCATCAATATCTATGCCACCATCTGGCCACCACATGTCGTCAAAACATATACATACCCGTCTGCTTATGTGGGAGACTTTAACAGACATCATGAACTATGGAAATAAAAATTAAATGACGAAAATGGCAATGCGCTATTAACCTGGTCGGAAATAAATGACATCCATCTTGTTTTCGACGCGAAAGATCGAGGAACTTTCAGATCGGCAGCTTGGAGACAAGAATATAACCCGCACCTATGTTTTGTATACGGCGACCAAACTAACCTTTCACTAGCAGCATCACGAAAGGTCCTACTAGACTTCCCAAGTAGCCAACACCGCCCAGTTATCATCGAGATTGGTATCACAATTCCCTTAGTGAGATCAATTATTCGCCCCAGATGAAACTTCAGAAGAGCAAACTGGGAAGCCTTTTCCGAAAGCCTAGATACATACTTCGACTGGATTCTTCCAAAAAGTGGAAATTACCAGAGGTTTGTAGGAGCAGTCTTGAGTTCGGCAAAGAAGTCGATACCTAGGGGATATCGCAGGGAGTATATTCCTGGGTGGTCGGAAAATAACGAAAAGTTGTACAAAGAATTCCTCGAGAGTGGTGAACGTGAGATAGTGGAGGAATTTCTGCATCGCATAGATAGTGCGAGATGGGAAAAATGGCTCGAAACAGTCAAAAATCTGGATTTTAAAAAATCGAGCATAAAAGCGTGGTCCCTACGCCGCAAGCTGGGTTGTGGCACTCACCTCCAACGCCACTGAAATTCCATAGACCCCAACAAGATCGCTTCCCATATTGTAACCATCTCTAGAGTCGCAAAAGATAACGCACGTACGAGAGAGATGAAACGGAAACTCACAAATCTCAAGCGATCATGTACAAGAGAATCTGAATATTCCACTCCGTGCACCAGTGAAGAGATCACAGCAGCTCGCAGAGATACGAGAGCAGGTAAAGCTCCTGGCTTCTATGGCATACACCCAGAGTTTCTTCTGCACTGTGGTAGATAGAGAAGACAATGGTAGGCCCGATTCTTCATAGATATCATACAAACAGGCAACATTTCTAACCTTCTTAAACAGTCAAATCTCATAGCGATATTGAAACCGAGCAAACCAAACAAAATGCCACAAAGGTATCGCCCCATCGCACTTCTTTGCACGATTTATAAGCGTCTAGAAATGCTCTTGTATAACAGAATCAACCAGAAAATGTTGGATAAAATTCCCATTGAGGAAGCGGGTTTCCGCCCCAACAGAAACTGCACGGATCAAGTCCTATCATTAACTTCATTTATAGAAGTAGGTTTTCAGAAACAACTAAAAACAGCTACCGTCTTTATAGATTTGGCAGCTGCGTATGATACTGTATTGAGATCAGGCATTATTTATAAGCTCGTGCGAGTAATACCCTGCAAAAAAACATCAGATCTGATAGATGCCATATGCCATATGCCCTCCAACAGGTACCGACGGGGGAATATTACAGAGGCTTCTGGAGGAAGCCCTGACAAGGTTCTCACAGTGGTGTAGGGATAACGAACTCAGAGCGAATCCCAGCAAGGTAGAGATGGTCATCTTTACCAGAAAAAGGAAGTTGGAGGTCTCTCCCAACATCGCGTTGGAAGGGACCCCTCTTGTGGCGAAGAAATGCGTCAAGTATCTGGGTGTCTGGTTGGACTCCAAACTGACCTTTCAGGAACACATTCGGCTCAAGACCGCGGCGGCGCTCAGTGCCCTGTGGGCTTGCCGTAGGGTGCTGGGAGGGACCTGGGGACTTGGGCCGAAAACTATGGATATACAGGACGATGATCGCTCCGATGCTCATGCACGGATCGGTTGTTTGGTGGCCAGGATCCATGAAAATGGCGTCCAGACTAGTGCTGGACAAATTACAGCGACTTGCATGCCTCTGCATCACCGGGGCTATGAGGACGGCACCCACAAGGGCCCTGGAGGTGCTGGTGGGGTTGCCCCCGTTGACGGACCGTGTGAGGCACGAGGCAGCCAGGGCGGCCATGAGATTGGCTGACGTGGGGATGTGGAGGGACAATGGCTCCTGCGTGGGCAAGAATCAGAATCCTTGGCGTGACGTCGATCGAGCCAGATTCAGTGCGTCGTGTTAGTCTGAAGGAGATGCGGGCTTTCTTAAGGAGGACTGGCATCCTGGAGGTTCTCTAATGCGGGCTGGGGGCACAACGGCCCGCTAGGGGCCACCCCTTCCATACTGATACTGATACTGATGCCCTCCAACAGAAACTTCCGAGTTCTCTTGGAAAATAGTATGAGTGGGGAGAAGAAGCTGAACAACGGCTTACCGCAGGGATCAGTTCTTTCCCCTCTCCTGCTCAGCCTGTATATTGCCGATATGCCTGAGGCTAGATCGAGAAAGTTTGGATACGCAGACGACTGGGCACTTGCTACAAGACATAAAGATATCGAAGTCACGGAGGATGTTTCAACAACTGATTTGCTGACTATTGGGCAATACTTACGCAAGTGGAGACTCGAACCAAGTGCCGCCAAAACAGAGACTTGTTGCTTTCACCTGAACAACAAACTGGCTTATAGGGAATTACAAGGCATTTTGAAGGTGTGCTATTCAAACACAATGAACAACCCAAATATTTAGGGGTTATTTTAGACCGAACGTTGACTTTAAAACACTTGTCGAAAACAGCAGCCAAGATCAGAACACGAAATAACATCCTCCAGAAACTCTGCGGCACAACATGGGGCTCATCAGCCTCTATACTGAGATCTTCAGCCTTAGCTTTGGCATATTCAACACCCGGCCCCAATTTGGCTTAACAGCACCCACACTAGTCTAGTGGATACCCAGCTAAATCAAACAATGTGGCTCATAACAGGTACGATTAAACCAACACCTACTCTCTGGCTACCCACGCTCAGCCACATTGCTTCTCCACACCTCTCGCAGAGAGCACGTACTTGTCACGGAATACAAGAAGATCATAAATAATCAACAACTGCCGATCCATTCCGATATACCTGCCCTCGAAATTAATCGACTCCGGTCCAGACATCCCCCCCTCAGAACTGCCAAGTCACTGCATGACGCTGGTTTTGATATAACTGCCCGTTGGCGAGAGGAATGGGAAGACAATGCTCCGCTCAGCTTTCACAATATGCCTTGCATATCCAGAAAACCTTTAGGATTCGAGTTTCCACGTAAAACATGGCCAGCACTAAATAGAATCAGATCGAAATGTGGGAGATGTGCCGACTCACTTTTTAAATGGAGTAAAAACCTTTCCCCCCGTTGTGACTGTGAAAACGATAAGCCAACTGACTGCTCACTGAGGGCCTATACCGGCCAACCATATGACTTCCAGATAGCGACTGAGGAAGCAAATGAATATATAGATAAATTAGATGTTTGTTTGTGAACTTATTATTTTTTTCTGTGCATTGTTGCTTTTTCTTGTTTTTAATTCATCCCTATTATTATTTTACAATTATGATGTGATTATGTCAAACGCTGAATAAATAAATAAAATAAAATTATAGCTCTTAACAATAATAATTAATGAAAATCGATTTTTAATTAATAATTTTTAAAGGGCGTATAACACTTACTAACATAATAATTAACAATTTTCTTGTGTGTGGCTGCGACATGCATGCCCTAAGACCATCTAGAAAGCCAAGAAAAATTACTGCCATATTGGCAATTTAGCCCATCTTTTTTATATTATTAAAAAAAAAATCGTTTTTTTCTACTACCGTGCATAAAATACTCGCTTTACGCACCCTCTTAGATTCGTAAAATATACCTTTTTTATGCAGTGCGTAATATGAATTATCTTACGCACTAGTGCGGGAAGTAATTTACCTACTGCTGTTTCGACTCTTTCAAAGGCATCATTTTTTACAGAAAAAATAATATATGGAAAAGCACATTCTCGGTTTCGATGCTTGCTGGCCTCGGCTGCTCTTTGTCTAGAAAATTTCACTATGGATAGTACGAAACGAGTCAGTTCATTGGCCTATCAATAGTCCAGACCTTGCTCCAATGAGCAATGTTTTATGAGGAAATATCAAAAATCTACTTTCTAGTCATCAATTTAATAATACTGACGATATTAAGCAATTATTAATATTCTAAATGAAAATAGATATATTTTTACCAAAAGAGCCTTAAATCGTTTGGCGGCTTGTTGCCAAATATATCTTCAAAATCAGGGTGGACATATAAAGCAGCATTATTAGAATTTATGTTTTTTGGATTTCTTTGTTTTGTATCCTAGTTTCTGTTTATTAGTAATAAACAAATATTGTTTATTACTTTTGTAGTAAGCATTGAGGTACTACTTTAACAATCAAATTACTAAAATATACCTCATATATACCTGGTCATAAACCTCTAAAAATTCCTTATCTTTATCCTGACATGCTGATGATTCTGACTTATAGAAGACATTTAAAAGCCTGTAATAGGTATTAGTTTAAGTCTTATACTACGTTATAGGAAAAATATTGAAAATAGTAAGCAGATTCCCATGTTTGAATGTTCCATTCAAAAATATATGACTTTAGTTTTTAACTTATATTTAGTGCACCCTCTGTTATTGAAAAATTTTATTCTATAAACAATACTTTTTGTCTGAAAAATTTTTTTTAAAAAATCTAAAATCAACAAGCTAAGAGGGTCGAGGCTTTATCATTGGTCATCCGGTACAGATGCTTCCCGAACCACTTGCTCTGCCGCGGCAGAGCAGTGGTTCGGGAAGCATCTGTACCGGATGACCAATGGCCGCTTCGATTACCTGCTTTGACCACTACGTCCCTGATGGTCTGACACTTGAATACTCAGTACGTCTTTCTCTGGAATTTATGGCTGCCTGTTAGAACTAACCATCACTTCAAGGAAAATACCAGGCGTACAAAATTAAGAGCTTCTATTTAGCTGACATAGGCTTTACCATAAGGATGGCGTGACTATAGCCCAATTAGTGTTAACCTTTGAATATTTATATGATTTAAATTAATCCTAGTGTTAAGGGGTTGGGGTTAACCTACTGCTGTAACAGCTAGTTTATTGCGAAGGTTACTGTCGTAACAGGTACCATACCCAAGGGATGAAGTTAAAAGATAGCCTACTGTGGTAACTGGTACTTTATTCACAGAAAAAGATTAGAGTGTCAGACGTGATTAAACACTTGCTTCGATTTGTGTGCAAGTAGCACAACTTGGATAGAAGTGACGCGACTGTTTGAAGGGCTACTGCACTGTGTCTTAGGTTGTTTTACAGTGTATGAAGAAGGAGTATAATTTATCGTACTGCAGAGTCGAGAAACGTGTGTGGCGCTATTGCCTGAAATAGGTGGAATATTCTATTTACCACTTTAATAGGGAATAATGGTAACGAAAAATGATTAAGCGAACTAAAAAAATATTAGGGAGACTTCACTGAGCTGTATAGAATACACATTTACGTTTCTGCAATCTTAAGTCGAAAGTATATTCAAAGAAAACCGTAGGAAACACTGTTTTAAATAACATTTGGACGTCCATTTGGTATGCTGTATAGCAAATTGTAGCGTATATGAACCGTTTAACTGATAAGTGATGTTATGCCGTCGCGTTGCCCCTATTTATATGCGTTTACTGCTGATATTGCGTTCAGCTTGATCTAGTCACGCTTACAAGATGCAATGTAACTGTTAGTGGGTTTATGAGCGTACCAGGTACCAGGTGAACTAGTAATGTACAAGAGCCGGCAAAAGCGTGAAATAATGCCCGTATCCTTTTAAACATTTGTCAAATTAAAATATTTTTAAAATAAAAATATATATAAATTATTTTTTGCCATATTTTAGCAATATCCGATTTGTTTATTTTTAAATGGCAACACATGTTTTTATTTGTTTTTCAAATCCACACTTATATAAATATTAAGTTGTGGCATAATGAAATTTTCGGGCAAAATCGAATTTTCAGTTTTTAATTAAAAAAAAATGCAAAAACTATAGCAAAAGTTCAACAAACTAATTAGAAAGAAATAAAATTATCTTATTAAATGTTTAAAATTTCTGCTATCTGTACACAATTCTATATTATCCATGAAAGATTAGCCCACGCCTACCCTGGTTACGACCTACACTCCCGACTTAGACATAAGTTCGGAATATGCCTTTTTGTCCGAAGGTACCGTTCGTGTTCCCGCGAGGAAACAGTCGTCATGTGGCTCCGAGCGATAAAGCCTACAAAAGCTTTTTTTAGAACACTAACTACCACTTTTGGTTCAATACAGATCGACCAATTCAGAAATAATCGTTCTGAGAGATTTCAATGCCCACAACATTAACTGGCTCAAACATCACAACAAGATCGGCAAAGAAGGTAACTCAGCTTGTAAACGAACCAACTCGGATCTCAGAGAGGCGCGAATTTGCCGCCCTCCTGGATCTTTATATAACCAAAAATCATGAGAAGTACACCATTACAGTTGGTCAGCCATTAGGTACTTTCGACACAAACTTATTACAACTTTTTATATACTCGTAGTGCCACTCCTACAACTGGGACGATTTAAGAGAGTTCCATCTAGATTTTTCTTCAAATGAAAGCCCTAATTCGACGGAAGATGCGAAAGAGCCAATCAGACCGCCGAAAATCGCAATTATTATGCCGAAGAGGGAAACGAATGCAAACGTGTTATTGACGAAACTTAGGACAAACACAATCAAAGGATCAGGAATAAACTTTTGCAGTGCCCCAGTGGCAGACAGGCTCGTCAAATGTTTTATCGCCCTAAGGCCAGGCTCTCCCCATCATATTCAACAGCAACTCTACCAGGGCAGAAGTTGAGTTTCATCACCGTGATATCCTGAAAGAATTAGATACACAAAAGGCATCAGGACCGCACGGAATACCTGCCATCCTGTTAAAGAACTGCGCCACTGAACTAACACCCATGTTTGCCAGACATTTTTCTCTGCCTTACCAAAAAGGGATTTACCGACCTTCTTGGAAAGTCGCTCGAGTGCAACCTGTTCCAAAAGACAAGAAAACCAATACCTCTAACTACCACCCAATTGCCTTGCTCCTAATAATCTTAAAAGTCATGGAACGTGTAGTCAATCAGCAACTACTCGAGTACCTAGAAACCAACAGAATAATTAGCGATAACCAATACGGCTTTCCCAAAGGAGATCGCTGTGAGATATATTGACCTATGCAACTCATAGTAGAGCAAAGTGAGAACTACGGAGAATCTCGAGCGATTGCGTTCTATATTTCGAATACATTCGACAGAGTTTGGCATGATGGATTGCTAAAAAAGCTACCGTTCTTCGGACTGGCAGAGTGGCGACAGAAATTTGGTCCAGTTCAATGCAGCAAAAATTCAAGCAGCCACGTTTACCAAGACATCCAATATGGCGGTCCAGGACATCATTGTGGCTGGATTGATCATTCCTTCATACTCATCAATGAGGGCCAGCGCTAGCAGTTTGGACGCCACGGGCAAAAAGGTAAAATGCCGTCCCTTTATAACAAAATTTAGAAGATAACCTAAACCCTTCCCACGCTTAGTAGTTTAATAAAAAGTGAGCAAAAAAATAGCTATTAAAACTGTTGAAATTTTGTTTTGCCAAATATACATATTTCTTGATTTATGATTTTGGCACTAAATTGAAATTATGGATGCACAGAAAAAAAGGCACAAATCTAGTATATAAAAAAATTAGTAAAACAAATTATAGAACCACTAAAAATAAAAACCTAATTATTAAAAATACAGTTAAACTTAAACGTGTTTTTTCTAACTTTTAATTTTGAGAATGTTTTGATAATTTTTTTGACTTCAATTTCTTCAGCTAGCTCATGTTCAACGGCTAATGTTGTCAAGCCATTTAGCCGATCCTCGGTAGTTGTAGAGCGCAAAATATTTTTGATTAACTTTAATTTAGAGAAACTTCTTTCTCCACTTGCCACACTTATTGGGAGAGTAAGCAAGATTCTTAAAGATTTGGACCAAAATCCAGCTTTGAAATTAGTTTTAAAATATCGATTGGACTTTCTTTTTTATTTATTAAAGCCAAGATCGATACTATCTCGTCTACCAGGTCCAGTGCGTTTATATCTGATGAATCCCCATCAGTTAACACTATTTCTAGTTCTCCTACATGTTCCGGTAAATTAAAACACAGGGCAAAAAATTCTTTTGTAGCACTTTGTGTGTGTGTCCATTTATTTAAATTATATTAATTTTAATTTTCATCCAGTTGTTTATTATGCTTGTGAGCGGTTTCCTTGAAATATTTCGATATTTTATCTAGATTGCTCGTATTTTTGGTTCGGTTTTAGATGTGATCTTTAATAAACGAAATATCTACTCATTTATCAAAACGTGTTTTTATTTAAAAACTACACATCTCAACCTTCTTATGTCGTTTTCATGCTTGGGGATTTTTGAAGTGAGGTGCTATCTTTACCTTAAAGTTTGTAAGATATATTTAAAGCAAGTTTTATTAAAATTCCACCTATTAATTTTTCATGTATTCAAATAAATGTTGGTTTGTAAATTTTCTTCATAAACTAGTTAATTTTACAGCCCATTTGCCGCCCCCTAAGGTTGCCGCCCCTGGCAGGCCCTGCGTCAATCGGACTACCGCTGTCTCGATCAACAGCAATATGTTATGGCATGACCACGCTGCTAACATAAAAAAATCAGCCTCACAGAATCTTGGTGAACTATTTCGCAACAAAAAAAACTGTATACGCCGCGCCGCAGCAGATGCTCTTGCTCTGCAAAGCGCAAATAAGACCGTGTTTAGAATATTGCTCACATATCTGGGGTGGAGCATCTAAGCACACAGGAAAGCTGCTGGATTCCATTCTGAAGAGAGCCGTGGATTGTCTGAAGCACCGCAAACATGTCCCAAAATTTAACCCGTCTCATCCTGCCCACAGCAACGTCTGTAAAACTGTCGCGACAGATGGCAAGAGCATACCCGTTCGTCGTACAGCTGGAAACACCTAGAATATCGCTTTATAAAGACTCTTTTGTCTGGCGCACTGCATCACTCTGGAATTCAAACCCACGACATATTTTATCCTCCTAATTATAACCTACCAAGAACCGTGTCAATCAACATTTTCGCACACACACCGCTCGTCACTTGTTTTAGTTTCGGACCCTATTGCGCATTGAAAACTCGACACTTTTTCGTATCTTGTATACCAGTTTGCATGAAAGACTTGAAAAATATTAGTAACTATTTATATTACACAAACTACGCCTTTATAGTTTTCAGTTTAAAAATATACCGATAAATAAGTATATAAGTATTATATTATTATAAAGTTTATTTAAAAATTCGCAGCCATCATCTATCTGTATTATTAATCAACTTATTGTTTGTGTTTTTGTACGTGAAAACATATCAATATGGTGAATATCCACCTTCATTACTTGTTTCAGTTTCGGACCCTATTGGGGCGAGCCCTGAGGGCTCGCCGAGTTTGTATATGTAACAACCTTTTACATTAAAAAATAAAAATAAATGCGTTTGTTGCGTGTCAGTTTTGGTAAAATTACGCATTGAAAACTCGACATCTTTTCGTAATATGTATACCAGGTTGCATGAAAGACTTGAAAAATATTAGTAACTATTTATATTACACAAACTAGGATTTTATAGTCTCCAGTTGAAAATATATATATATTATATTATATAATGTATTTAAAAATTCGCAACCACCATCTATCTGTATTATTAATCGACTTACTGATTGGATTTTTTAAGTGAAATCATATTAATATGGTGATGATCCACCTGCAGATAGGGCTGGTGTACATAAGGCTAGTAACAGCTATACTAACCCGTAATCGAAAACTTACAGAAAGGCACAGTTCTGTGCCGGTGAGGCTTTAGTAGTATGCCCTCGAGAGAGTCCTAGACTCCCTTCGGCCTTAGAGGGGGTGCGTAATTACATTTCCTCACCTTCCCAAAAAAAATAATCAGAATACAGTACAAATTGGTTTTGAAATTTTTAAAATGTACAAGATTATCCAACGAGGACTAGACAAGGCGATTTTTTGACTTTTCCTCTACTTTTATAAAAAAAAACTGAAATAGCCATCTTATGTAATTTTCTCCTGCGAATATCTTCAGGAAAAAACAATTGAACATCAAATAAAAGTGCTAGGGGTCACTTTGATATTTTTTTAAATGGGATGCCATATTTTTAATTTGCTTATCCGATTTCTCATATAAATTTTGGTCTAAAATCATGGATTTTTAATTCAAAAACGTCTTTTTTCTTCAGTTCAAATTCGGAACATGTTCGTCTACCGTACGATTAATACCTGATAGATGGATACCCGTTTCACCTGTTCAACCTTTAACCTGCTTTAAAGCGGCCGTCAGTCAGACCAAATAATCAACTTTCAAATTTCTATACTATATTTTTCACGAATCAATCACAAATAATGGTAGTTTCTTGCAAATCTATTATTGTTCACGTATAAAAACAGTATGACATATTCGAAAAAACTATAAACTAACTTAGTAACTTTAATCTCAATAATATAATTGTTCGATGTGTCCTCCATTATTTTCAAAATAAGAGCGATGCCCCCTTTTCAGTCTCTCCAAGGAATCTCTTACTGGTTAAGTCTATTAATTTCATTTATAATTTTTTGCTGAATATCCTCGAGACCTCGGTCGTTGATAAGCTACATTTTTTTAAATGACCCCATTAAAATGTATCCATTGGTGTGATATCGGGGCTATTTGGTGGCCAATGAATTGTTCCGTTACGGCCAATCCACTGATTGTATTGCTCATTTAAGTATGTTACCACTTCTCGAACTGCATGAGGTGGAGCACCATCCTGCTGCCAAATGATATTGTTGTAGACTGGCAATCTTTCCAAGAAATCCTGGAGGTATCTTTGGCCTGTTAAAGAGCCACGATAAAATAGTGGTCCAATGATTCGATTTTCTAATATCCCACACCAAACATTAAGTGAGCTCCTACCTTGAAACTTTATCATTTCATATCTATGAGGGTTAACTGCTGCCCAGTATCTTGTATTTTTCCGATTGTATACCCCGATGTTGTAAATGACGCTTCGTCAGTCCATAGAATTTTATTATATAAATTATAATATTCGTCTTGCTCTCTCATCAGCATTGAAGCAACAAATCGAAATCGAAGTTCTTTTTGATGTTGTGTTAAGTATTGAACGAGAAGGATAATGGTTTTAGACCACATTTTTTTTAAAGTTCTGTGAACTGTTCCATAGCTTACTCTCCGGAGTCCTGGACCATACCTTACTTCTCGTACCGGTTGCGGAATAGAACTCTTCGGATTTATAGTAAAATATTGAACAATGGCACGATTCCTTCTATTCTGTCTTTTCATCTTTCTTGGCTTATCTTCCAATGTCTTGCTTTCTTCAAATAGGGTTTTAATTCTGAGAATTGTATCTACTGAAATGTGTCTCAAAAATGTTCTTTGTGTTTGTCGAGCATTCTCTCCACTTTTAGTCGTTCTTCTAAAGAATATTTCATTATCTGTAACTAGTTCGTGAAAAATATAGTATAGAAATTTGAAAGTTGATTATTTGGTCTGATTGATGGCCGCTTTAAAGGAGGTTAAAGCATAGCATAAAGAGAATAGCAAACCCACTCCACCTGAAATCCCGTGTCGAGATAGGGGCTGCTGCGCATCTAATTGTCATATTCTCAGCCGCTCGAGCTAACAGCACAGCTTATACATACACTCACACTAGCCGCCGGCTGCTGCATTGGAGGGGGTGTCTATGCGCGTAAAAGTTTATTATTTTTACAACATAGGAACGAAGCGAGAGTGGGCTTGCTGTATGTTATTTATGCTGTGGTTAAAGGTTGAACAGGTGAAACGGGTATCCATCTGTCAGGTACTAATCGTACAGTAGACGAACATTTTCCGAATTGAAAACTGAAGAAAAAATGCGTTTTTGAATTAAAAATCCATCATTTTAGATCAAAATTTACATGAGAAATCGGATAAGCACATTAAATTTATGGCATCCTATTTAAAGAATATATCAAGGTGACCCCTAGCACCTTTATTTGATGTTCAATTGTTTTTTGCTGAACATATCCGAATGCGCGGGATAAAATTACATAAGATGGCTATTTTTATAAAAGTACAGGGAAAGTCAAAAAATCGCCTTGTCTAGTCCTTGTTGGATAACCCTGTACATACATGTCTGCAGAGTATACACTATATAAAATATTAAATGATTTTTATATTTTAGGAATTTTTTCGTCTGTTTATGCGGCAGCATTAACTCTCAAACCATTCTCAGAAATATTTGGGAATATTATCAATTAGAATAGCTTTTATTAATATACTTTAATATTGAGTATATTAGAATTTTCCAAATACAATAAATATAGCAAACAAATTGCCTTCAGTGCCAATCCAATAATGATTTATTGGAAACGAATAATACCTCCCGCAAGTTTTATATGTGTTATCATTTTAGAATACTACCGCTATAAAAACTTCAGTTAGTGACATTATGTACTTACCGTCAAAAGTCTTACTCATTTTTCATTTTAATCTGAAACAAAAAATATATTTTTAATTGAGAAACTAAATAAATATTCATCGTTCCGAGTAAAGTAATTATTATTTAAAGTAATAAGTGAAACACGCATATTGAAACACGTTAAGCGCCACAATGAGAGTGAAAAATCTGGTTCCTCAGGCCGACTTTTTATTATTATGGTTGTTGCACCCACTTGGCATCAATTTTGTATAGCAATTCGATTTTTTCGAAAAGTTCTCTCTTATTAATTTTTTTTATGATACGCGAGTTGTGTACCTATTAAACCATATATACTCTGCAGGCCGCACGTATTTGCTGTACCTTTATGAACAATGTCGTATGCATCATAGGTATTGTTATTACATATTTGCGCTATTTCGATAGTAACCATGTCGTACGCGTCCTAGTAGTTTGGGTTAGTTATTATTTTCTTTAATAAAGATTATCATATCGTTTCATATCGTTTAGACATAATTTTTCAAAAAAAAAATGCTGGGCTAACATTAACTTGTGGTTTCCTGGTCCATAATATGTCTATTCCCATAAGAATTGTACAGACATGGTCGAGTTGTCGAGTTAACCCTAGTTCTCAGTGCCTGCCCCACTCCTTGCCTTTTCAATATCGAGGGACAACCGCACGTCACGATGATGTCAACTCCATAAAAAAAATTAATTAAAGTTGTATCAAATCAACTACAGCAACAGCGAACTGGCGACATTGTGGAGGGGGTTAGGATTTCTGACGTCACCTGTCTCCTATTGGTCGGAGAGAGTGCAGCTGGCGACAGTACAAGCTATGAAAATTAGGCTTTACACGACAAAATAAAACAGCGAGCGTCGCGACACAACATGTTGTGTTTTTTATATAATTTTTGTGTGGTTCTCGTAAGTAAGCTTTTGAGCCTTCCGCTGCATGGCCGGTCTTCTCGGTCAAATAGTGATGTTATTAATGGATTTGTGTGATTGTGTACTTGTTCCAAGAACCTAGCATGTCTGTTTGTTAAATGTTGTTGAATTGTTTGTGCGTTAATGATTTGACTTAGTGTTTTGTTTTAGAAGATTTGTAATTTTTTCTTGTTTGTTTTGCTTGTGTGTATGTAAGCGATTGCTCCATAAAAGACTTTGGGCTTGATTACTTGGTTGTAAATTCATAACTTGTTTTTGATTGACATAGAGCTATTTCGGTTAATTAAAGGATAAAATGCTTATTTTGTTTTGAATATGTTCATTGAAGGAAAACTTTCTATCTAGAGTTACCTGTAGATATTTGAACGTTTTATTCGACCTTATCTCTGTGTCTCCTATCTTGGGATAGAGAGAGTTCGCGTTCCAGCTGATCAAGAATAGGTGATTTGGTATTTTGGTGAATTAGCCATTAATATAAGCGAATAATCTCAATGTTGGGTTGTTCTGGATTAATGTGGAAATAGTGTTTATTATTGCCGCTCTCCTCTTCAGGCATAGTTCGCAGTGTCAAAATGTTGTTTCCTTGTATGTTTGTGTTTTAGGGTTAGTGCTAGTTTTAGTGTTTTTGTTGGTGCTTAAGTTTTGTGTATTTGGCTTTGCCAGTTAGGCGTAGATGATGTTAGTGTTTACTGGCCGTTTTGGTGTAGTTTGGATTTTTCGGGCAAGATGAGTAGCTTGCCGGGTGGTCCTCCCCACAGTTGCAGCACTTTGGTGGGGTGTTCACGGGCTTTTTGCAGTTCCTATAGTAATGGCTACCAGCATATTTGTGGCATACCGGAACTGCGTGGCAATTTGTTATCGAGTGGCCAAATTGTTGGCACCTGTGGCACTGATTGTGCACACGATGCTGGCTGCCTCTCTGAATCTCACAGGCATGTAGTTAATGTGAGTTTCATTGAGGATGTTTTTGTCAGTTTGGGAGACCAGGACTTTCAAGAGTTCTGTGGAGATATTTCTCCTTGCTCCGGTTTTAAACCAGAACGTTTCCTGGGGGGAATAGCCCTTGGCGATGAGGTCGTCCTTAATATCGGAGATTGGAATGCGAGAGTCGAATCCCTTGATAATAATATTCAATTTCCCATCCTCAGGTAGGAATTAAGAGTGGTATGGATCGTTTTTCTTGGTGAGGTATGCGGTGATCCCTCTGTGATTACTAAGAGTGGACGGGGTAATTTATATTCCCAGCCTCGACTTTTTGACGTCTCCGAAATCCATCTTCGAGTAGGTCATGTCTTGGTGGATTTTAACCCAGTGCTCTGGGCATCTTATTATTATCGGAGCCACCTCCAAATTTTTGATAGTTTTTGGGGGCTCTGAGGCTGGGGGGCTAGATGAGGGGGCTACTCCCAGATGTTTGCTGATCGACTCTTATGTAGTAACATTTGTGGTTTTGGGAATATTCGGCCTAGGGCTGGGGATTGGTGTTTGTGGTGGATTTTGAGCCCTAGGCCTTTTGAGAGGCGGAAACTCTCTATCATTTGAAGATGGCTGCTGAGAGTCAGAAATGGTATCCATTTCTTCCTCCATGGGGCGACTGCGACTGCGGGGGGAGGGGGGGGATTGTTTTGTGTGAGTGATTGTGTTTCTCTGTGTGTGTTCATTTGGTTTGTCAGTGTTTCTAATCATTATATCCCCAGAGTGTCCATAAGTGTGTTTTGGTTTAATGCCTGATTTGTGTGCATGCTTTGTCCAGGTCTTTTTTCGGTTGTACGAATTTCTCTGTAAGTTTGTCGTTTTCGTTCTGTAAGTATTTGTTTTGTTCTTTGAGTATATGTACGTAAGTTTGTAGATTATCGAGTTGTTCGTCTTTAATTGTTTGCTTATCCTTTTGTTTTGCTAAGTCAATGTTGCTTAGTGTATTGGATATTTGTGTTGTATTCGTTTTTGTGTGTGGTTGTGTTTGTATTTGCGCACTTACGTGATGTATATGATTCTGCCTAGCATCACTGTTTCTCCTTTTGCTCTCTTTTCTTTTCTCTTGTCTGGCCGCTTGGCTACTCTGACGATGAAGAAAAACAGTTCATTTCGTGCCAATGATACGCAGATAGCATTTTTATCAACTATATACTTAGAATTTTTATGCAATTAATGTTTTTCTATCAGTGATCCATTTTATCTAAATACCTTTTTTTTAATATATTCATGTGACTAAATCAGAAGTCCATTTATGTAAAAAATTAAGGCCAACTAAAAATCAAAATGTAAAACTGTACAGTACATCGCTTATTTTATTTGTAGTGAACAATAGTTTCTAAATAACACCTTCTGCATTATGCACGAAGTTAACGAGCTAATAACCAAGTTAATAACTACCAATTCAAATAATTCATCTTCATCAACTCGGGCAACCTGTTAAATTGTAATTTGGCCATTGTTATGAATTATGATATATCGTACGAATTACCGTCTAGTTATGGATATTTATTACAAGGGTTGACATGCGTTAATCTAAAAAGCAATTGGAAAAAACATAAGGACAATTTAGCAACTTTCGTGTTTTATTTTCCCACGCGTTGCACACTATATAATTTAGGGAATTAGCACGTGTTTATGCGATAACTAAATGTACCACATATTATGCAATGAAAATAAAGCGAGAAAAACACTGGGTCTCGTTAATTTTTATTTTCAAATTTCTCATTTCTTAACATCAAAATGTGGGTATTCAAGTTATCTCATGAAGTGGTTAAAATATGGATAGACCTTTTTAATGGGATATCCCATTTTTTACTGTATTTTTTTATTTTACGAGAAATTTCAAGCATATATTGATCTTCAACTATAAAATAAAATTGTTATTTGCTGTGTTCCATTTTTTATGTTCCAACTAGCCTCTCTTTTCTTGTTGGCAGTATTCAAGTTAATCGACAAATTCCTTGTGCTGACCTGTATCAACGCTGCTATATTATTGCAACATTAACCAGAAGTCATTTGATGTTGGGTCAATGTCCTCTCTCTGATCGACTTTCTTCATACGCCATTGCTGACACTGTTGAAGGGAATTTCTAAATCATTCCCAGTATATGACAATTGATTTAAGACAGCCAAGCAAACTTTACAAATGTTCGAAACCATATAACATAAACCTTGTTATTTTCAGATATCCCACAATTTGAGAATATCGATGCAATAATAATGATCACTATATATTTTTGAAATATCAAACTATGTAGGTATGGAACAACTATGTTTATCTAGCAGTCACACTGAATATTAAAACTGCTCAGTAAAATTCAACAAGATTCGTCCATGATAAAAGTAATTGGAAAACTTCCTCTAAAAATGTTTCAAAAAATAGCCTGGATGTAATAACTAGTCGAAACATCCATCATACCTAGAGCGATTGGCTCGTTCTTTGGGTTTAATCAGTATTAATAGCTTCTTCCGCACCAAACAACCTTATCGGGCTCCCGCACCTTCCTAACACGTGTATTCATCATCTCCTTTATTATAGACGACGCGACGAGGCGAGGAGCAGCCAGCCGTTCGACTACGTTTTTTTAAGCTTATATACAAGGATAACAAGACTGCTTAGCGTATATTGAATTTGACGAAAAATAGGGGATCCTAAAAAGCTTCTTTCTGTTCCTCTACAATGTAAGAACAAAGGAAACTTCAATCGATAATTTTGTGCTGATAGCTGAGCGATAGTAAATTATTAATTA
>MU182586.1:269991-282363 GCA_016904865.1 Pissodes strobi | reverse complement strand
CCTTCACACCTTGGAACATAGGCGGATAGTGGGCGATCTCTCCCTTTTTACCGATATTATCACGGAGGGTGTTCGATCGAACTGACAACTCTGATTCCCTCCAGTGCCAGCTTTGTTGGTACCACACGACGACCTAGAAGCTCTCATCCATATGATCTTCAACAGAGCACATCCAGAACCAGCCTCCACCAAAATTATTTCTTCTGCCGTGTGACGAGCATCTGGAACTCCTTACCAACCGAGATGCTAACACAGTTATTGAAACGAAACAATCAAAACTAAAAACTTAGCCAAAATTAGTAAATTAATGTACAACATAGCAGTTGTGGTCACAGCTGAATTGGGCTACGAAACTACTAGCCAAACGGAAAGAACAACTACCACCAAGGTGGAAAATTAGATTGGAAAACAAGTTTAAAACACTAAGAGCAGATCTAAGTAGTATGAGAAAGTGGGAAGAACAAAAACTAAAGGACCAAACAGTTAAATAGCGTCTACGGAAAAAGTACTAAGTGGGAGACAAAACCATAAAAATAGTTAATGGAAAACTTAAACAAAGAGTAAGAGCCACTGCGGCAAAAATTGAGAGGTACGGTAAAAGAATAAATCAATTTAAACAAAATCAACTGCTTAAAACCAGTCAAAAAGAGTTCTTTAAATCCATTAACCAAGATAAGAAGCACACCCAGTCCCTACCAGAAAAACAACAAACGACTGGATACTGGAAGAGCATTCGGGAAGAAGAAAAACATTACAACGTAAATGCAGAATGGATAGAAGAGGTTGGAAAAACAATAGAAGCACCAAAAATGGATAACATCGTCATTACAGACGATGTGGTTAAAGAACAAGCTAAGAAGGTTAAAAATTGGAGTGCACCGGACCTGGATGAGGTGCATGGTTTTTGGCTTAAGCGTCTCGGAATACTGGAAGCGACAGATATACTACATACGGAAATGAAAGCCAGAACAGCCAAAGAATATTTTAAACGCCTTCGAAAGATTTTGCGATCAAATCTAAGCGGCGGTAACGTTGTAAAAGCAACAAACACATGGGCTATTCCGGTGGTTAGATACATGACTGGTATAGTCGACTGGACACAAATAGATCTCGAAGAACTCGATAAAAAAAACCGAAGAATCCTCACACTACACAACGCGCTACACCCTAAGAGCGATGTAGATAGGATATACCCGGCTAGAAGAATAGGAGGAAGGGGCTTTATTCAGATCCAACAAATGGTCGAAGGAGAAAAAAGAATCCTGGGAAAATACCTATATACGAGGAAGGAAGTACTTCTGAAAGAAGCTGTACAGGAATGTCGGTTGCCAGGTAGTGAAACGAAGGGAGAATACAAGAAAATACAATAACAAAAAGAACTGGAAAAACAAACCACTATATGGGAAGTATCTAAAAGACCTAGAAGAAGTGGACGATGTAAAGAAAACCTGGAATTGGGTGGTAGTAGTATCTGCAAAAAAAAGAACACGAATCAACAATATTTGCAGCTCAAGAACAAGCTTTATCAACAAACGTAAGAAAAGCACGCATTCAAAAAAACTTCAACCGATGCCAAATGCAGACTCTGCAAAGATAAAGATGAAACCGTAAACCACCTGATCTCTGGATGCAATAAAATTGCTCAGTCGGAATATGTTCTGCGACATAACAACGTTGCCAAAAATGATCCACTGGCACCTTTGCAAAAACCACTACATCAACACCAAAAAGAACTGGTATAACCATGAACCAAACAAAGTGACAGAAGAGGGTCAGGCGAAGATTCTCTGGGATTTCCGAATCCAAACGGATAAAAAAGTGGAACATAACACCCCTGACATCGTGATAATCACTGAGGAAAAAATAGAAATTATTGATGTAGCAATACCTGGAGATGCAAGAATCAAAGACAAAGAGGTGGAAATAATAGAAAAATACCAAGAATTAGGTCGTGAAATGTCTTGTTTATACAAACGCCCTTACCGAGTCACACCCGTCGTTGTGGGAGCTCTAGGAGCCATCACACCTAATCTGGAAAAGCATCTGGATTATCTAAACATCAAAGAATTTGGCAGTGCACATTTACAAAAAACTGCAGTGTTTGGGACAGCACAGATACTATCAAAATACCTTCGAAATTCTTAACCTTAATATATGAGCAGCACGAAAATAGAGATGTAAATATAACTAAATATACCTCCGAGATGCTTCCCATGGGGTGCGGCACTAATTTCTAATTTTTCAATGAGGTGATGCTTCGCCAATAAAAACTGAATATAATATATACCTTTAAAATTGAATACCCATCTTAATTGATTTTGTGGTCAGTTATTACACAAGCACGTTTATGTGTAAGCCTTTAGGTTACTTGTGGTCCTCTTTAAGAATCCTCAACTGTTGATCATTATCGCATTATCGCATGTTCAGTTACCAACCAACATCAAGCCCTGATAATTTATTCGTAAAAATAATAATAATCAAATAACATATATTCGAATTTTTCCAAGGATATGTTAGGTTTATTAATAAGGGTTAATAAAATAAGGTAAGAAAAGAATCAGTCTGTCTGTATTCTATTCGTGAGCGCGTAGCACAGATACGATAGTTTTGAATAAAACACTAATTGTTTTGGGATATTTGAGTGTTTTATTGCAAAATCCTCGTATAATTCAGAAGTTGGGATCTACAGAACTGTTTTATTTTTAGTGTTTTGTTTAAAGTGAGTTTCTATTCAACAAAATGAGTGCGGTAGGGGAAGTGATGAAGAAGTACGTCAGAAAGAAATGTATGACGACCTAATTGAAAAGCACATACAAAAGCAAATTAAGGCGGCTTTGAAGAGAAAATTCGTTTATAACAAATTTAGGAAATTTAAACCTCGAGAATAAAGCTGGATTTATAGATTGACATAACATAAGCATAGCATAGACATAGCATAGCATAAGCACATTACCAGAAATGGTCGATTTATAAAATGGGCTTGTGCTATGTTGCGCCTGAGCCGTAAATCGAAAATACTAACCTTACAAATTTCATAATTTTGTTTAAAATGTTTTAAAGAAGTATATTATAGAGTCTTATGTATATTAATTTATAAATCCTTACCATTCTCAAAAAGAACAAGCATTCATAAAGCCAAAACGCCAAACTTTTATTGAACATCGCATATGTCATTCTCTCAAAAGGTAAATATTATTAAAATTCTGTGTTTTCATTGGTCGAACATAAGCACATAGCATAAGAAGTTGAATATTGGTCAACTTCTTATGTCAAGCTTATGTTGTGTTTTATGTTATGTCGATCTATAAATTGCCTAACTTAAATATGAATGTTTAACTTCTTATGCTTATGCTATGCTTATGTTATGTCAATCTATAAATCCAGCTTAATGCCGCTGCCGCTGCCATGGACACTAGCCCGGGAAAATTAACAGGTAATGGTGACATAATTCCGCCATTTGATCCCGATGATCGCCACCACACTGTCATATCATGGCTCAATAAAATAGATCAATTATCCCAAATCCATGGATGGACTGATTACAGAAAATCCGCGTATATGCAAATGAAGCTAAAGGGTGCAGCACGCGAGGCTACAATAGAACGTGGGCTGAATGGAAAACAGCGTTATCCAGATGCGTTGATTACGCCACGTTATTAGAAGAATTAGTCGCTCGGAGAAAGGGACCTGACGAAAGCATCACGCTTTTTTATTATGCAAAATTGAACCTTACGCAATAATGCCGATTCGACAGCGAAGTCACAATATCCTGCATAATCCGGGGTCTTCCTCAAGAATTGCAGCCAGACGCCCGTGCATTCCAACTCCATGCAGAGTTTATTGCCTCCATGGACATATATCAAAGCCCCCAAACTAACCCAGTGCAGTGCAAGTTCGAAAAAAGGCCTAAAATCGAATGTTACGTTTGTGGAAAATTGGGTCACTATGCCAAGGACTGTTGGAATCGAAACACACTACCCATTTCAAAAGAGAGAGGACCATCACGATGTGCAGTGTGCCCATTTGCAAATCATGCTACAAAGGGTTGCTTCAAACGGCGAACTGGATCGACCCAAAAGAAGGACATAAAACGATGCGATGTTTGCAAAAGACCGGGACACCGTGAAGCAGATTGTTGGTATAAAAAGAAAAACATTGAAGAAGTAAACACTTTAGGGCAAATAGAAAATGATTTAGTATTTTTAATAAATAATATTCCATTTATAGGGTATTTCGGTACGGGAAGTTCAATAAACGTTGCAAATATGAAGGTTTTAAATAAAACAAAATTAAAATTAATCCCCTCTAATACGGTTATGAAAGGTTTTGGTGGATCAATCGTGATTCCAAAAGGCACAATTAAACTGATGTTATAATTACAGAAATGATAATAGTAAATACACCAATGAATGATATTGATATTATTATAGGGTAACCTATACTAAATCAACCAAACATAATGTTAGAAATTAAACTCAATAAGGTGACCTTATCAAAATACGAACATAAAAACAGCCTGCAGTTTAAAGAACTAAGTGGCATAGAGATGTCTCTGATAAAACATGGTGATCTTGCGAAAGAAGAATTTGATCAATAATTTCATTTGCAAAATTTAAAAACAATCATGCTTTACGCAATCTCCTGTCGAACTAGGCACAATAATAAATACTGAATTTTCTATAACTTTAAATTCAAAACAAACAATATACTATAAACAGTATAGGTTATAAGAAAAATAAGAGGCAATAATGCCTGTACAAATAAATTTATTGTTAATTGCCGGTATTATCAAAAGTTCACATAGGCTAGCCCTGCAAGCTTGGTAAAAAAACCAAACGGATATTAAAGGCTTTGTATCGATTATAGAAAACTAAATGCTATTACTATAAAAGACTGTTATCCGTCACCAAATATTGATCTTATAAATAAATTAGGCGGAAGTAAGTATTCTTCTAGTTTGGATATGAAGCAGGGTTATTACCAAATTCCGCTAACAAAAGACTCGATCGACAAAACCGCATTCATAACTCCAGATGGACAATATGAGCTTGTGCTTCTATCATTTGGTTTATGTAACGCGCCCTCAGCTTTCCAAAGATGGGTAAATAATATTATGGGTTCATTACCAAGTCATTAATAAGTCCTTCGGAAATATCGATTTATCTTGACGACATCTTAGTCCCTTTGAAATCTATATCGCGGGGCATGAAAAAATTAAAAACTATTTTACATATAGGTATGCCAAAAAAATAATTTAAAATTAAATTTAGAAAAATGTTATTTCTTCAAAACCTAAATTGATTTTATGGGGTACGAAATTAGTGAAAAATGATATAAAACCGGGATCAAAAAAGGTAAAAGCTATACAAGATTTTAAAATCCCTTCAAATGTACCTGAAATAAGACAATTCTTAGGTCTAAGTTAGTATTTCAGGAACTTTATTAAAAATCAGGCCGAAATAGTTGCACGGTTGATAAAACTTTGAAAAAAAGACGTAAATTGGGAATGGGGTAAAAGTCAAAATGAAGCGGTTTCAAAAATTCAATCGATCTTAATGAATGAACCTGTTTTAAGCATTCACAATCCGGAATCAAAAAAGAATTACACACATATGCTAGCTCAAAAGGTATTAAGTTGAAGAAGTAGTTCATAATCTCGCCGTGGAGTTAAAATGTAGAAGTGAAATAAAAGTCTTGTAGTCTTCCTCCACTTAACTTATTACGCAATTTAGCTCAGGTAGCTCGACATGTTTCGAACATATAAATGTTCATCATCAGGAGAGCTAAAAGAATCTATCCGTATTCAAGAGTTCCAAGTTCGAAATGATACAATATAAAAGTAAAATTCAAACCAACAGCCTGAACAGATGAAAACCTACTCATCAGAGCTCGAGTCCGAAGACCATAATAAGAACGGGAAAAATTCAACTCTTAGGAGCAAAGTATCATCTTCTCATCTAGAATTAAGTGTAAGAGGAAGAAAAGGAGAAAATTCGCTGAAAAAGAGAGATTAGTTAGATTAATTGTTAGAAATTTGTCATACCATTGCCTTACCTAAAACACATGTTACATTTAAAACCTAAGTTTAAACTTAAAAGATATTGTGCCACATAGGGCTTTAATTATTTATTTTTTCTTCCTTTTGGAGAACATTTTATTGATTTAGAAGGATTTTTCAATTTAAATCTAAAGTAATGAAACCAGACTTGTCACGTTGATGGCCACGATTGAAAATTTAAGGTTAGGTTGACAGATGGCAGAATGTCACAAAAGGCAAGAATGACAAATAAAGTTCAGAGCAGTTTTCTTCTTCTCTTTCCCCAGGCAACCAATGGTTGGTGTGTTGAAATAAACATGGATGGGAATTAGGGCCCGAGCTCTAGAAAAGACATCCAACAATAAGTACAACTTCAAAGCCAGCGGGAAATACCTAGGAACTAGGCCCGTATACAAGTTTCTCTCACGGAGGGTACTATCTTATTCGAGTGTTCAAAATGATACAATATAAAAGTAAAATTCAAACCATGGGCTTGAGCTAATAAACATCTACTCCCCAGAGCTCAGGTCAGACACCACAATCAGAAAGGAAAAAACATCCCCTTAGAGAAATTAATTTTAGGGGAAGAAAAAGGGGATAGCATATAATGGTTGTTAAAATTTTTTTGAAAATCGAGAATTAGGTCATAAAACTTTTCCTTCTCTCCCCAAAGTAAAAAAAGGAACAGAACACACTCCAAATATTTCTCTTTACCTTTTTGGGGCCCTATTTCATATAAATTAAAACATATATTTTCAGCTCATGATTTTAACATCAGTTTCAAAATCAAACATTCTTTAAGATCCTATGTAGTCAATTCAAAAGATCGTATTCCCCCAGAACATAAATCAGGAGTTTATTAAGTCAATTGCTCGACCGAGGACTGTGGTGCTTTTTACATCGGCCAAACTGGCAGGAAATTTACCACCCGAATTAATGAACATTGCAAGGAAATTGAGAGGGCCAGGAACCATAATCGTTGCCCATCTAGCATAAAATACAATTTTTCAATACACATCTATGTTAACAACCACAATTTTAATCCCACTTTAGATACTAAATTTTTACATTTCTTTCGTAAAGGTAACAAATTGGATCTTTTAGAAATTCAACCCTGACCAACTTCAACATTCTTCAACTTACTTTTTCAACTCTTTAAACCTTTCTTAAACACAGATTTCGGTTCCTGATTCTCTCAACATACCTGCCCTCTTTAAAACATTATTCTATTCTTTAAACATTGTTCTACTTTACTATTAATATCAAATGTTCCTTTTGTGTTCCCGGATCGGAAGACCATTCTCCATAAATTGGCGAATGCCTCCATGGTCTCGTGAACTTTTGGTTTTTATTTTTATCACAGTAACACCATCTCTGCTTGATCATGTATACTTTAAAGGTTGCTGTTTTACCCTCCGTGAAAGAAACCTGTGTAAGGGTCTTAGTTAAGTAATTCCCTTTAGCTTCGATGCGGCAACGACTGTTAGATGTCTCTCTTGGATCTCGGGTCCCGATTACCACTCAGAAACTAAATATGTTTTCTAAAATACCAACTGTTCCTTTTTTTACTTTGGAGCGAGAAGGAAAAGTTTTATGACCTAATTCTCGATTTTCAAAACATTTTTAACAACCATTATATGCTATCCCCTTTTTCTTCCCCTAAAATTAATTTCTCTAAAGGGTTGTTTTCCCTGTTTTCTGATTGTGGTGTCTGACCTGAGCTCTGGGGAGTAGATGTTTATTAGCTCAAGCCCGTGGTTTGAATTTTACTTTTATATTGTATCATTTTGAACTCCGTGAGAGAAACTTGTATACGGGCCTAGTTCCTAGGTATTTCCAGCTGGCTTTGAAGTTGTACTTATTGTTGGATGTCTTTTCTAGAGCTCGGGCCCTAATTCCCATCCATGTTTATTCCAACACACCAACCATTGGTTGCCTCGGGGAAGAGAAGAAGAAAATTGCTCTGAACTTCATTTGTCATTCTTGGCTTTTTTGACATTCTGTCATCTGTCAACTTAACTTTAAATTTTTAATCGTGGCCATCAACGTGACAAGTCTGGTTTCATTACTTTAGATTGAAATTGAAAAATCCTTCTAAATCAAAAAAATGTTCTCCAAAAGGAAGAAAAATAAATAATTAAAGCCCTATGTGGCACAATATCTTTTAAGTTTAAATTTAGGTTTTAACTGTATCATGTGTTTTAGGTAAGGCAATGGTATGACAAATTTCTTACAATCAATCTTACTAATCTCTCTTTTTCAGCGAATTTTCTTCTTTTCTTCATCCTACACTTAATTCTAGATGATAAGATGATACTTTTCTCCTAAGGGTTGAATTTTTCCCCTTCTTACTGTGGTCTTCGGACCCGAGCTCTGGTGAGTAGGTTTTCATTTGTTCAGGCCGTTGGTTTGAATTTTATTTTTATATTGTATTATTTCGAACTTGACCTCTTGAATAAGGGTAGATTCTTTTAGCTTTCCTGATAATGAACATTTATATGTTCGAAACATGTCGAGCTATCGGCGCTAAATTACGCAATAAATTAAGGGGAGGAAGACTACAAGACTTTTATTTCACTTCTTCAAAAGGTATTGCTGGTATTATTTTTCAAGAATCAAATAACGGAATAAAACCAATAGCTTATTATAGTAGAGCAGCAACTGTGGAAGATTCATATGAATTGGAAACTTTAGCTGTAGTCGAATCTATAAAACGATTTAGAACCTATCTCTATGGTACCCATTTTAAAATAGTTTCGGATTGTAGTGCGATGCGTGGTACGTTTGTAAAGAAAGAATTAGTGGCCAGAATAGCTCGCTTTTCAAGATTACGATTTTTAAATTGAACATCGTCCAGGGTGCAAAATGTTGCATGTAGACGCTCTAAGCAGAAACACTGAAAATATTTTAAGAATAGGAATTAACGACTGCGTAATAACAGTACAAATGCATGACGAACAAATTCGAATAATTCGTGAAAAACTAAAATCGGGCACAGCGGACAAAGAACTAAAATACACATAGAGTTTACAAAAAATATTAAATGACGATTTAACATTGTAATTCCGAAAATGTGTAGGTTTGTTATATAGAGAAAATACTGTCACATAAGGTGCTTCCTACTACTTGTCACTTATGGAACTAACTTCGTTGCAGTAGTTGCAGTACCTGCTCTTTCAGGTGACGTAGCTCAGATAGGTAGGTGGGAGAGATGGATAGAAATACTCGGTGTAAAAAATGGCTTGGTTTATTAACTTCAGGTTGAGTATTTAAAGTGGTGAGTATTACTAGAATATCCAGGAATGCATATCTCGTAAATCCCAGGGGTTACTCTGCACGAAATGTATTACCAGCGAATAGCACGCCAGAACGGCGTTATGAACCAATCAATCTGAATAAGTATTTATCAAGGTGGTTTACATTTAATTATGCTGATTTACTTTAATCAGCACTACGGCGTTAAGAGATTCACTTTTCAAGAGCAACTGCCTGTCAGAGGGGCTTTTCCGTTTTGGTAATGCGCACTGACAGGTCTTCGTTAAAGAGATGGTAGTTGTCTGTCAGACGGGCCTTTCCCTTTCGGTAATTCGCACTGACAGGTCTTTTTTAACGTAAGAGTTTTGGTTTTCCAGAGGGGCTTTTCCCTTTCGATAATTCGCACTGGAGACGAAAGTGTACCGGTATAGGCTGCTGCGCAGCTTTTTATACTAAACTCTGACCTCTAATTCGAGTATTGTTTTGAGTTGTCAACAAGGTTAATCATAACAGTTTATACTTTAGCTAATGATAATTTATAATTGAGTTTCAAGGTTAAGTTAAAACTTTCCACTGTATGATTTTATTTTAATGGACATGGCAGTTGACACATGCTCTCCCCTTAGAAAACGACGGTCTTCGGAGTTTATTACCAGATATTCTATTCCCTTACTACATATATATATGCTCGATCCAGAACTTTCTGGCTGGTTGCATCAGTTTGTCCATTCGCTTTACTTGTTGTCCACTTTGTGTCTTGGTTCAGTCTTGTCCACCTGTAAGACCGAACTGTAGGTCGACATTGAATAGCGCTTCAAGTACATCCAAAAGATAAACAGAATATTAGTAAACAATATTGACACGTACCTCTTAACCTAATGGTTATAATATCGCTTATTAAGAATTTCCCATATATTATCCTTAAATCATTAATTATACACATAGAAAAGATCTCTTGATCTAAAAACAGCGAGGAGCTCAGATCATTCCTCTCCTTATGAAGAAATAAATATTTATTTTGAAATACTTTTCCTCGCCATAAGAACATGTGAAGTTCAGATATATTTTTTTATTTGAATACGCTGAGGTGAAGAAATACTTCTCTCGACACAAAGTAATATTCTTTTGCCACATATGAAAGTCAATATGCTATTGGAATAACGTCAATTCCCTCAGTTTGAGAACTCTTTTCTATGTGTGTAGTGACTTAAAAATATACTAATTTTCATCCTTTGAAAATATTATGTTATGAATCAAAAATTAAGATTGCAACCTATAGTTGATATCAGATAATGATAGGGTTAATTCGTGGAATTACCAATTTGAGAAATATTATTTTATATCTTAGTTGGTACAGTGTACATTATGACATCAAAAATGGATTAGTGTTATGTTATCGGTATTATTAAAATAATTGTGAGGTAATTAATGCTTGCATTTTTCCTGGCCTGGTTTATATCTCAAAACAAATTTATATTATTGTTATCCTAAACATTTGCAATTATGCTTTCAAAATAATAATAATATTTGTTACCGAAATATTCAATCATTATAAGTTTATTTTACAGCTATGTTTAAAAATAGGTGAATCAATACGTTTGATATATTTTAACTCATATTTAACTCATAAGTCGCCGTTGGTCATGATGGCGCATCGCCGCGTTCTTGTTTGAATTTCACAGGCCTGTTGCATTGCTGTGACTGCTTTTGCTCGTCCACTTGCTTGCTACTATTGAAATCAAAACCTTAATTAGTACGATGGCCTGGTTTATTGTTGACTGTTTATGATTATATAACATCGAATTTCTTGATCCCAATAACGATGTCGTTGTTGTCTTAGAACAATATTAATTGCAACGCGTATTTAAGAAATAAGTGAATTATTTGTATTGTCAATTAACTTTAATGCTGATTTGATTTGGCTTTTGTATATTGAAATAATTAATATTCCTCCCAGAGTATGCGCATTTTTTAAGAAGGATAATGATTGATCTTCGGCATAACTTAGGCTGCTTAGTAGGCACCGATCTTGAATGGTTTTGTTTTATATCTTTATGTTGGCTTATTCCTATATATATTTTTTTTTATGGCAGTGGCACACGCACTAAAGGGAGACCCTATGGCGCTCGACGAGCGGTGTGTGTGCGAAGATGTTGATTGACACGGCTCTTGAATATTTGTAAGTTGTAATTAGTGGGAAACAGATGTCCTGGGAGCGAGTTCCACAGTGATGCAGTGCGCCAGACAAAGGAGTTCTTGTAAAGCGATGTTCTAGGTGTTTCCAATTGTACGACGAACTGGTGCGCTGTTGCCGTCTGTCGTGACTGTCTGACAGGAGCTGCCAGGGGCGGGATGAGGCGAACCAAATCCTGGGAACATCTGCCGTGAAAGTATCTGTAAAACAGAGATATCTCGGCTACATGTCTGCGGTGTTCTAGACTATCTAGATTCCGGGTCAACTCCGGGTCGCCGACGAGACGCACAGCTCTCTTCTGAATGGAATCCAGCAGCTTTAGGGTGTGCTTTGGTGCGGCACGCCAGATATGTGAGCAATATTCTAAGCACGGTCTTATTTGCGCTTTGTAGAGCAAGAGCAACTGCTGCGGTGTATAGAGTTTTTTGTTGCGAAATAGCGCACCAAGCTTCTGGGAGGCTGATTTTGCGATGTTAGTAACGTGGTCATGCCAGGACATATTGCTGTTGACAGAGATACCCAGCAGTCCGATTGACGAGGATGAAGGGATGGTCGACCCGGCCATAATGATGTCAGGGCCCGCTGTATTGGCCCTCTTGGTAAACGTGGCTGCTTGGGTCTTTGCTGCATTGAACTGGACCAAATTTCGGTCGCCCCAAGTTTGAACTTTCTCCAGGTCTTGATTAATTGCTGTAATCTGCTCCTGTCTGCGGTGATGAGTCTCAGTCGCTGGTAAGGGTTTTTCTGATCTAAAGTGGGAGACAAGGGTACTGTCATCTGCAAAACTGTAAACAGGATTATTCGTTTCGATCAGCAGGTCATTAATATAGATGAGGAACAGAGTTGGTGAAAGTATTGCGCCCTGAGGCACGCCCGCGTTGATGGT
>MU182586.1:251804-269591 GCA_016904865.1 Pissodes strobi | reverse complement strand
CTGGCAGTCCGAAGGACGGTAGTTTGTTGAGCAGTCCGTCATGCCAAACTCTGTCGAATGCCTTTGAAATATCCAACGCAATCGCTCGAGACTCTCCGTAGTTCTCAATTGCCCTACTCCATATATGAGTGACATAGGCCAATATATCTCCTGTCGATCTCTCTTTGCGAAAGCCGTATTGATTATCGCTGATTATTTTGTTGTTCTCGAGGTACTTGAGTAGTTGCAGTATATATTTACTTAATCTAAACTTTCTTCTATCCATGAATATGCTATTTATTCTGTTATTTCTACGTTTCTATACTTTAAGGGCCATTATTTTATTTCTTTATCTTATCTATGTTTTAGTATTCTTAGCTATGATGGCTTATTGTTAATCTTGTATGTACATATTTTATCTACCTCTACGTATTGTAATCTACTAAACAAATATCACCCTGTCGCAAGTTTGAACTTGAACTTGGAGATTGTTATATAAACATTAAAGGCAAACTATAAACAACGCGAGCAATCAACGGGAGCGACTTTGAACCTTATGCATGCAATGATCATCACTTTGTTTTATATAAATACGCTACCGAACCCTCAGTTCGGGAGACTTTAGTCTCACCTCCAGCTCCCAAGGTTAGTCACTTGACGACTGCCTTCTGGGTTCTATCCGGTCCTAAAGTTAGTCATACGACTGCTTTAGGTTCCATTCCTTTCCTACCCAACCTGGTACCGGTTAGTCACTTAACGACTGCTAGGGCCAGGGGTTGCACAACCTCCATAGTAAAGTCTTGACAAGAAGTTTGTCAGAGTGTTGAGAAAGACAAGTGTCTAAATAGTCAGTTAAAAAGTTTAGTGAAATCTCTTAGTGTTCTTGAATAAAACCCAACTCTTAAGAAAAACTATAAATTATGAGACAGTAAACAGAGATCTATAAACAGTACCTCAAATCGAGAAAACATGCGCACCGAAGTAATCGGGTATAATAGAATCTCATTTTTTCTGACCAATAATTGTTGTTAAAGTTTTATCGTTAATACATTGTTATTGTTATAAACTAAACATGCTTACTTTATCATCTCTTCTTACCCCACGTAACGCGATCCCGGTCTGCCTCAGTTACCCCCCGGCACGCTAAACAAGGCGTGTCCTCACGAGTAGAACATCCAGTGGTAGATTAAAGGAAGCATTGAGACCCCGTCATTGTACTAATCGCGACTAGGCTCTTCTCTGAGAAGTTATTCTTTAAATAAACGCGCTACCCCCTAAATTACTCGTGACAGTATTGTGTCTATCTTCATGTACTGTATCTATCTCTATGTATTTTATCGATTGATACAGATGTATTTTCTCTAATTTTTCCTCTCTTAATTTGTTGTGATTTTCCTCCATATGATACTTATCACTGGCTTCATGTGCTATGTTACTTTTAACTTATTTTCCTTAATTTCTTTTACTTCTTTAGTTTACTATATCCTCATATACTGTGTACTTTTCCTTATAACTTTGTATATGCCCATCTATGGCTTCTAATTTCATCTCCTAGGTCCTCATGTTGCCCAAGTTTCTGAATTATGATCTTCCCTATATTCGTTACGTCGCCTGTGACGCCCCACCTTACTCTCTAATTATAGAGCATTAATTCAGACAAAAAGTAATACGGTTGCATCATAAACAAGGCGTATTGGATTCAATGTCAATTGTATCTGAGACCAATAAAATAGAAATCCTAATTATCTACCATTGTTTGGAACGGTTTTATCTTTCATTGAATCATGATAAGCTTAAATAAAACATAGGATTCATTAGAAATGACTCTAGGCTATTTTGAACTAAAAGGATTTCATTTGAAATTAAGAAACTTCTTATTATTAATTCATTATTAGCTGAATAGTTAATTAGATATAAGGATCTGAATCAACTGGGTTACATTTAACTCAAAGCAAAAGTTATTAGTAATAGTTATAATGGAATTACCAGGTTATTCTTTTCAATGTATTTATATCATAATTCAGTTTTGTTTGATTTTCTCCACATTGCACTTACCTGTGCTGAAATGTTGGACTATGAGACAGTTCAGATAATTGTCTACAATAAAATGTCCAATTGTGTACTTCTAAAAAAATAATTTAATGATAAATTTTAGAGCATGGCATTATTATTGTCACCTGGATAATATGGAAACTTTTTTGTCGATAATTATTTTCAAATCTACAATTAAAAAAAAACTATTTTTATAGTCCGACCAAAGGATACCAAGTTAGGGGTAATGAAATCAATTATTCAGAAATATTTTGTAAAATAACACTAAAATTTTCTTTTAATGACACCTACATTTTTAACGATTCTAAAATAATTGTAAAAAGAGAGTATTTTACTCTCTATTTTACTAGAAAATATTCCAGCTCTCATTGTTTCCTATCTTGTCTTCTAAAATGTCCTTCTATGTGCCGAGACGTGTAAGTTAAAATCTAAAAATTCACTCAATTTTAAATTCCAATAACCATTTTATAGATACGAATAATATCAAATTTTTACACACTGAAACAAAAAGCAGAAGGCAACCTTTTGGGGTACCTAGAAATCCGAGTCACAAAAAACAGGCGTTTTAAATATGAACGACCAACTGACCTGCTCTTTAAACACATGCATAATAATTGACAGTGTAATAAAAACAAAATACTGTGTAGATTTTAGTATACAACTACTCTATTTACAAGATGGCGGCGCAAGAACGTCAAATGAGCGATTCGTCTGAACAAAAATCAGTTTTTAAGTGCTGTAAGAAAAAAACTTCGGTAGTAGTGTGCGTAAACTGCAAAAGTATTTTCCATAATTCCTGTGCAAATAGGGATTGGGCAGGAAAGTTAAAAATTATCAACGATAGCAGTGTTGTGTGTTGTGAGGTCGACTTGGAGGTTGGAAACGATAACCTCGCAAGTTTGGAAATTACATATCTTAAGAAGCTGCTGAGCGAACTAGAACAGAAAAACCTACTTCTGGAGGAAAATTGCCAACTTTGGAAGAAAAGGTATGAAACCCTAAAGCCAAATAGCCCCAACATTCCAAACCAAGGAAGAGCGCAAAGCAGAAAACAGCGTAATAAATCCACCAATAGATGGCGAGAAGCGAAACTACGACAAAACTGCGGTTTTTAATGGTGAAATCCAAAATGACAAATCTAAAAGCTGTGGCAACGCCACTCGAACTGATAAAAATAAGAAGCATGGACAACATAACCTCAATCCAAATCCGCAAATGTCAACATTGCCAGAAAATCATGACATCCCAAACAAGAGTCTAGAAGCTGAAAATCTAGAAAAAACGAAAAATGAGGAATGGAAAACGGTAATCTCACGTAAAAGAAGAAAACCTAATTTCGATAAAAGTTTGAGACCCGCCCCAGTTATGGGAACAAAGGATAACAGTGATTTGAAGGCTGCAAATATCACAAAGTATACATGGTTATTTGTGTCGGGACTGGATAAGTCGACGACTACAGACCAAATCCAACAATATTTAAAAAACAATGGGATCGAAGACTGTTCCTGCGAGGTACTAAGGACGAAACATAGAAACCACAGTTCCTTCAGGGTTGGAGTGCCGGATGTAGAGCAAAAAACAATAATAGATGCAAATCTATGGCCCAAAGGTATTTATGTGAATAAATTTTTAAACTTGAAGAGGATAGCGCCTCAGAAGGGGCTAAAATAGAGGATACTCTACAAACTAGAACGGCGGTGAACCATGAGGTTTCCCCTAAGAGTAATGGCTCTGTGTACGGGGTGCCAAGCAGGAGTAGAATATCTGTGTTACATGCAAATATGCAGAGTGTTCGTAATAAATTGTCTGAAATTGAGATAGTCCTCAGGGATAATGTATTTAATTGTTTTTTTATAAATGAGCACTGGCTAAACTCAGAAGAATTTTCAGTGATAGCACTGGAAGGATAGAGGGCTGCTTCTGGTTTTTGCAGGTCTGTGAGGGTCATGGGGGTGTGGCTGTATACTTGCGGGATGACACTGATTTTGCCGAACTTAATATTTGCAGGTTCTCAGAGGAGTTGAACTGCGAAGCAGCGGGTGTATTTTTAAAGCATTCTGCGACCCAGCTCATTACTATTTACAGGTCCCCCACTGGAGACTTTGACAGGTTTTTGGAAATTTTGGCAACCATTCTTGATTGTATGAATCTATCACTAAATACAATTATAACAGATGATTTCAATGTCAATTTTTCCACACAAGATAGTAAGGCGGTGGAGCTGTGCAACTTCGTCGAGGCATATGGGATACATGGCACTGTGGGTTTTCCCACCAGAGGCGATGTGTGTCTGGACAAAGTGTTCACTAATAGCGCTCAAAATTGTTCTGGTTCTGAACCATTCAATTTACACCATTTATCAGATCATGATGGTATTGTTTTCAGCTGTATGTTCACATAAACAGTCCAAAATTAGAATAAATTATAGACCCGTGACGGCTGGGGGGTTGTTTCGGATGTACAGCACAATTGAGGGGGTCAACTGGGATTTTATTAACAACCTTGAGGTATCTGTTGAAGAAAGGTTTCGCCGTTTTCTGGATGTTATTGCTGACGCTGCGGAGTGTTGTTTTCCACTTAAGTCGAAGTTAGTGGCCAGCGGGAGGAGGAGCGTTACAGTGAACTGGTTTAATGACAGGCCTCGTGATATGAGAGACAGGCTTCACAGTCTGGTCTCTGTTAACAGGAGGAATCCTATCTTAGTAACAAAGGAGGAGATCAATAATTATAAAAAGTCATACAGAGCTGAAATATGCAATGCTAAAAAATCAGCATATGATGCATATATAGTTAACTCTGCCAATCCGCGGATTGCTATGTGGGACATACTGAAGACCTTCACGGCCTCATCAACTTCCCAACTCTCTGAGATATTGAATGCTCAAACGTTTAATAACTTTTTTATAAATATCGCTGATGAGGTTATAGCTGGTTTACCAGCCACAGACAAAACCTTTCAAGACTTTCTGCCTAACTCATTTAATAATGCTTTGTTTTCCTTTAAAACAACAACCTTCAATAAAGTAAGGGACAAGTTTTTAGGCTTAAAAAATAGTACAAGTAAAGACTGTTATGATCTCAACACAAGGATTATCAAGACACTGAGGGAGCTTCTGATCTTGCCGTTAACCAGACTAATTAATTTTTGTCTTAATGATGGGATTTTTCCCTCAGCCCTTAAGAGTGCTAAGGTGGTCCCAATCTTCAAGGACAAAGGGTCTCCTGATGATGTTACCAATTATCGCCCAATATCATTATTGCCAATTTTTTCTAAAATCTTTGAATCCATCTTAAAAGATCAACTAAATGACTTTTTTGAGGGAAATAACTTATTTTTCCAGGGTCAATTTGGATCTCGCAATAAAAAATCCACCACACTGGCGATTAATAATCTTACCGATCACATAACGGAAGGTATGGAGGAGGGTTTAGACACCTATGCATCCTTTTATGACCTCACAAAGGCATTCGACTGTGTGTCGCATGACATTCTGCTGCGGAAGCTTCTGTATTATAACCTTGACATCAAAAGCATATCTCTTCTTAAATCTTATCTTTCCGAGCGCACTCAGTATGTTTCTTACAACCGCAGTCTATCTCATAAGGGGCCAGTTGAGTGTGGTGTACTACAGGGGTCGGTATTGGGTCCATTATTGTTTTTAATCTATATAAATGACCTGTCAAATGTTCAAAACAATTCAAAGTTAATACTATTCGCAGATGATACAACCGACATAATAAAGTATCACCCAACTGACCCCGTGGTCGATATTGTTGGCGTCACGCAGTCCAATATACTGGACTGGTTTCTGGCAAATCGCTTGAGTCTCAATGCATCAAAGACTCAGAACCTAAACTTCACACTAAGGCTAAACAATCCTGATATTCCCTGTGATCCTCACGTGAGGTTCCTTGGTGTGTTCCTTGATTCGAGACTAACCTGGGAGGAGCATGTGTTGAGGCTCTGTGGTAAATTATCGCGCGTGACTCACTTGATTAGGGTGCCTTCACGTTGCGTGTCTGTGTCAACGCTAATTACGGCCTATCATGGGTATTTTGCCTCCAATATGTCGTACGCTGTTCTTACCTGGGGTCACAGCGCCCACGTAACTAAAGTTTTTAAACTGCAACGCAGGTGCGTGCGTATTATTGCGGGATTGGGATGGCGAGACTGTTGTAACGACAGAGCTTTCTGGATCTTCGAATACTTACCTTTCCATCACTGTATATTCTTAATTGCCTAATGCACATCAAGGCCAACATTACTACTTTTTCCGCTCACAGTGACATCCATGACTATGCTACCCGAAATGCGGGTGACATACTCCCTGGGTTTCACAGGCTCTCAAGGACCAGGAGGGGCACTGACTTCTACTGTGTAAAATTTTATAATGTGCTTCCAGTACACATAAGGGAAATGGGAGAGAGTCAGTTTGTAGATAGAGTGAAACGTTATTTGTTGTTAAAGGCGTTCTATTCATTTGATGACTGTCTTAATAACAGTTTTAATGACTTGATGTAATATTTTTGTATTATGTTTGTATTCTGTTTTATAATGGTTTTCTTTACATATGAATTTTAAAATGTATTTTGAGTGTAATTTGTAAGTATATTTAATTTTAAAATGTATTTATATGTGAAGTTTCTAGCCGTGACTGTTTACATTGTAAACTTTCATGTTTTTATATTTTTATTGACATGTAAAAGCACTTTGTGTAATATTATGAATAAAATTATGATTCTGATTCTGATTCTGATTCTGATTCTTGATAAAGGCCTCATCAAGCCGAAACATATGTAGAGAAAAATATTTCATTAAATTATTTTGAAACATCTAAATGCAGTGTACTAATTATTCCAAGTATTATTACCCTCCATACAAGTAATTTTCTAAATATATGTCAAAAGATTTAGGTTAATTTTTAAGTATCAATTTCTCGTTTTAATGCGCGGTTATCACTACTTTGATCTTCCTATATGTTGTATCCTATATTGCCAGCTATCTTTAATTCTTCAACTTGTTTTTGCTATCCTATAAAGATTTTTAGGTCATATATTCCTCTCTTATTTGGTTATAAACAATTGTCGACATGGCTTTTCCAATACGAAAATATGTTAAACAACATGAAATCATTTAGAAATGCAGCCACACTTCGAATCAAACCCATAATTTATTTAAACATTCAAGCCTTTTAGCCAGATGCATTGATCATCGAAGGCTAAACCGCTGTGATATCTAACACCATCCAACTAGGTTTATTCATAAACCAATAAAATACAATAAATCGCTCGGACAAATTTTACAACAATTTATCGCCTGTTCTGGCATGAACTGACCAAACAAAGAGAACCGCAGCCTCGTCTATACACGGGAAATATACCAAATATAGGTTAAAATCGTTCTATTACAGAATATTTGAATGTAAATATGTGGATATCAAACTATAGTAAAGTACAAGCATATATACAAGTCATTGTACACAACAACAGCTTTACAAAATTGTAATTTGAACTTTGAAATTCCGAACAAATTTTTGAGATTGTTTTTGTTAATTTTACATGTACTTAATGTTGATAGAATTATAACATTATATCTGAAATTTGTACCAATGCCATATAAATGAATGAGTAGCTTATATCAACCATTGTCATGCTATCTTATAATAACCAATCATTTTGCTTATTTCTGAACCTCATTTTTTCCAGGAGACCAGTTCTAACAAGATTTTCGCCTCTGAAAATCGAGAACGTACCGTTCCATTTTCCCGCATCGCCGCCTCTGCCCCGGAGACTATCCCGGCATCTGAATGGGACGAAATCTGGGTCATCGATCTGACTTATAAAAATGTTATTAGAGTAATGGATACATTTAGCCTTTGTGCAGAATGGCCGGTTGGCTGTCGATATCACAAAAACATCTGTTAATACGTGTTTAACCCATCAAGGGCTTGTCAGCGTAATGGCGGATGTTGGGAGAAAAATTGAACCTATTAAAGTTGACAAATAAGGGAGTTTCGTTTCAACCCACTTTGAACCGTTTACGTTGACTACGTTGTGAAAGAATAATATAATGCTGAGGTAAACAAAAAATATTTGGACAAAGGATGAAAGTTAGAAATGGTTTTTTATATATAAGCTTCCGGAACTCATATACCGTATGACAAAGATTCAATATAACCCCTTCTTTAAATTTAATAACTAATAACTAACCCACTATGATAAATTAAATAAAGGAGATCAACCACCATGCTTTGAATTCCCTTAGGAAATACAAATAGAAAATTTAAACACGTTTTGTAAGTTACAACTTAGAAAGGGTGGCCACAATAACAGAAGATGGTTTAATGGACTGGTTACGGAAAAATGGCCAGATTCTTGTCATATATTTACAGATGGGTCCAGAGACTCAAACTCTGGCAGAGTTGGGCTAGGAGTGGTAATTCCAGGTAAAAAGATAGAGTTTGCGATGAAACTAAGAGATGCAATGTCAATATGTACAGCTGAAGTGCTAGCAATAGGACGTGCCATTAAAAAAAATATACAACTTAAAATCCCACGGGCAATCATCTTCTCTGATTCATTGGGTGCTTTCCAGAAAATTACTAAACAAGGTATTGATTTTTCATCAGATTATATTACATTAAGCGTCAAACAGTTTTTATGGAATTGTATAAATCAAGCATCAAAAATAGAATTTGTTTGGATCCTAAGTCATTCCTTTATTGAGGGAAATGACTCGGCAGATGGAATTGCTAAGAAAGCAAGGGATTTGAACGAATGTAATGTAAAACATTCAGATTGGAAAGATGTAGTAAGGATTATGGAGAGGAAGAATTTTAAAGAATTGAGTGAATTATGTTATGTTATGAGACAATTTGTGGACACTTTTACAAGGAAGACATGGTTTAATGGTTTCAACCTAAGTAGGAAAATTATTACAATGATGTGTAGGATGCGTACAGAACATTGTCTTGTTCCTCAACATATGTATAGAATAGGAGTTAAAGATACAGACTTGTGTGAATGTGAAGAGATTGGAACAGTGCTACATGTGTTGATGAATTGTACTATGAAGAAGATTTACCAAAATCGATTGTACTACCAATTTTTGGACTTTAAATATTCCAATCAATTATCAGGTATAAATATTGTAGGCTTGCAAGCTTTTCCTACTGTGCACAGTGTTAAACTTGCAAATGGTGCCTTGTGCTTTTGCGAGTGAATATTGCTGGGACGCTTGCTTGTTCGAATAGTTGAAAGAGGAGTGTGATGGTGCAAACCAGATGCGTTAATAGCAGCTCTTCTTTTTTTTTTGTTTTAGCATGTAATACTTGAAATTGGGTGAATAAATGATTTAGTAATCTAAGCCCAACTGAACGAATCGAAGGGAAGAAGAAGAAGAAGAAGAAGACGAAGAATCAAAACAAAAACAACCAAAGGATGACGGTTTTAAACAAGTTGTTTATCGACGTAACAGAAAAAGAAACATCGACCCAAAAATAAGACCGAACTGCGTAGAGGGTACCAAAGATGATAGTTCTTCCTTGAAGGCTGTAGAATCAAGAAATTTGTCATGGCTCTTTGTTTCATGACTGGCAGAACAAACAACGGATGAAGATATAAAAAAATTACCTGAAAACAAATGTCCTTCCAAGTTGTGATTGTGAACTGATCGTAACCAAAAGTAAGAAATACTATAATTCCTTCAAACTGGGTGTTCCAACTAACAGAAAAGCGGAGATTCTTGACCCACAAGTTCTGGCCTAAGTGAGTACTTATAAATGAAATTTTAAACTTAAGGAAAATAGGATCTGCAAACAGACAAATACCAGCAAAGAGCAGACACTAGGAAACATTAAGTTACTCCACTATAATGTACAGTCCATAAGGAATAAAGTGCATCAACTCGAAACTGTCTTAGTTGACAAAGAAATTGATGTGATCTGTCTGTCTGAAAAAGAATTGACCGCTCTGAGTGTTGATCGATTTAAAGTAGGTGCATACGCATGCCGAACTGAGTTCATGGGTGGAGGAACATCAATTCTTGTAAGAGAATCATTAGATTTTACAAATGTGTCGAATTTTAGTAATGCTATTTTAGAAAAATTGAGGTGTGTGTTGTATTTTTAAATGCTTTTGATATTTTTATAGTGTGTTTGTTCAGCGCTCCCAGTGGCAGATTGGGCACTTTTCTGGAGGCAATGAAATGTCAATCATAGGTCATCAAAAGCGGATTGCTTTGGTGGGGGACTTCAATGTGTCTTTCGGAATAGGTAATACCTTAGGTGACCCGGATTCCCTGAATGTCATAGACTTACTTGGAGGCTGATTTCTGAACCGACGCGTGGAAGTTCCTGCCTTGACAATGCATTCGTAAATTTCTCATATGAAACTTTTTCCACACAAATAGCTGAATTTCATATTTCAGATTATCAGGGACAAATAGATGGTACCAAAATTTCCAGAAAGCCTATAATAGAATTTATCAAGATCACATATAGACCTATTACTCAGAGGGGTATCAATGAATTCTTTGAAACTGTAGATAATGTCTCGTGGGATTTTGTTGAACTTAAAGGGGTGAGCGGTGGTGATAAGTTTAATAATTTCATGTCCATCTTAAAAGATGAATTTCTTAATGCATTTCCTGATAAAACATTTACAGAGAGGTTAGACCATCCTAATAAGGTAAGTTGGATTTCCAGTGACTTTAAACGAATGAGAGAGACCTTATTGTTTGTGAGTGAGGTGTGCAGGAGATATGATAAAGACTTGAAAAAACAATATAAAACTGCTATAAAAGAAGCAAAGAAAATTTCAAATGGTAGAGCGATTAGCACATCAAACTAACCCAATAAATCGATGTGGAATATTATTAATGCTAACCCCCCCCCCCTAAAAAGAGGGCAGGGAGTGTTGAGCAGTTCAACTCTTTTTTTACAGGTATTGCAGAGAAGCTCCTTAAAGATCTCCCAATGAGTAACTATGATCCTCTTTTTCATCTGTCTGGAACAAATATCACCTGTGATAAATTTAGCTTCAAAGAAGTAACTCATAATGATGTTAAGGAGGTTATAAATAGTTTGAAAACGAAAAAAAGCTGTGATATTTATGGATGTGTAGATACCATATTGTCAATTAAAAATCAAATTATCATACCACTAACAAAGCTAATTAATCTGTGTATATGTGAACAAATTTTTCCAACTAGTCTCAAAAAAGACGCAGTTCCTCCAATTTTCAAAAAGGGAGATAAAAAATTTGTAAATAACTATAAGCCTATCTCTTTGCTTCCTATTATCTCCAAAATCTTTGAAAAGGTAATAGCAACTGAAGTTGTAATTTTTTTAATCCAATAACCTATTTTCTAAGTGCTAATTTGGATTTAGACAGGGTAGAAACACCATATAGGCTGTGCTTGAACTGCTGCATAACAGCATGAACGGTTATGAGAACCAGCTCTATCTATCTGCCCTGTTTTGCGATCTTAGCAAGGCATGCGATTGTACGTCCCATAAGTTATTGTTTCAAAAACTTAATTATTATAATTTTGATGAGAGGAGTATTAAACTCATATCTAGGTACTTGCGGGATCGCTGGCAGGTAGTGAGAGCCAATGGGCAGTTTTCTGCCCCAGCGGGCATAGATGTGGGTGTCCCTCGAGGCTCTGTGCTGGGACCGGTTCGTTTCCTGATTTTTATCAATGGTCTCCCCCTGGAAAACCAAACAGGTAAATTTGTGCTTTTTGCTGATGATACTACAGTCTTTGTAACTGGAGAATCTGAAGCAGGAGCCCAGGCAAGCCTAAATGAGGCTAAACAGCAAGTTGAGGACTAGTTCCTGTCAAACAAGCTTTTGTTGAACCGAGAGAAGACGCAAATGAAGACTTTTACCTCAAGAAATACTATGCTTGCTGATAAAACACCCCCAGTAAAATTTCCTGGCGTGAAAGACATTAAAGTGGGATGCGCACGTTGAAAGTATGTGCAGAGGGCTTGGTAGTAGTGTGTTTCTAATGCGTAATCTTAGTGGTTTTGTATCTGATGCCACCATGAGAACAGCCAACTTTGGGGTTTTTCACAGTGTCATGGCCTATGGTGTACTTGTATGGGGAGGATCCTCTCATTCGCAGCGGGTCTTTGGCTTGCAAAGAAGAGCCACCAGGATTATATCTGGATTAGGTTACAGGGAGGACTGCCGAGGTGCTTTTGCTAGGTTGGTCATACGTACTCTTCCATCATTGTATATCCTTGAGGGCCTTCTTTTTGTAAAGCAGAATAATAACCTTCTGACATATCATGACACTAGAAACAGTACCAATTATGTCCCAATGTATTGCCGCTTGGGAGGGTGCCAGAGCAGACCAGAATTTATTGCAGTTAAGCTATTTAGCAAGTTGCCTCCCTGTAAAGGCATTTAAATGTCAGGTGAAGAAAGTTTTATTGGGGAAGTCATTTTATAGTTCCTTAATTGCCAGTTTTAATTTCCTGTAACTTGAATAGTGCCCATCTTGCACCTTAATACATTACCTATGATTTTTTTAATTTAGGATGGTATTACCCCATATATAGGTAATTTAGGATGGTATTACCCCATATATATTACACAACTCATCTATCCACTAAAATACTTAGTTAATTCTATATTTGCTACAGGGATCTTCCCAAAAATTTTTAAAACTTCGGTTGTAATACCCCTACATAAAGGTGGAAATAAATAAGATAAAAAACAATTACAGATTTAACCAGTAGTATCTCAAAGGTTCCGGAAAAATGTATTAAAAAAAGATTATGTTGCTTTCTGGAAAAATTTAAAATCATTTCTACAAGCCAGTATGGTTTTAAGGAAAAAAAGTCTACTGAAAATGCTATTATGGAGGTCACCAATTTCATAATTAATAGCTTTGAAACGAGCCTCAAGCCGCTAGTAATATTCCTAGATTTGTCTAAAGTGTTCGATATTGTGGCACACCAGAATCTACTAGAGAGGGCGGAAGAAATTGGAATTAGAGGAGTTGCCTTGCAGTTGTTTAAATCTTATTTGATGGAAAGAACTCAAAAAGTCAAAAAGTGATTTAGAAGAAGTGGATTTTGGTGTGCCACAGGGGACTGTGCTTGGACCAATACTATTCTTTATTTATGTAAATGGTATTTTTGATGTCATAGATCAGGCCCGGGTTGTTAGTTTCGCGGATGACACTGCTATCCTTGTTAGGGATGGGTCTTGGGACTTGACATTTGTAATGCTCTTACTAAAGCAAAATCGTGGTTTGATCATAGTTTACTTACAGTTAATATAGATTAGTCTATCTTTGTGCCCTTCTCTATCAGTGTTGGGGGTTTACATGCCCGTGACTATTTGACTATTCATTCATCAAAGTTTAATGGGAATACCCCCAATTGTGACTGCGAGTGGAGCCTGTACTCTAGACGCAGTGCTAAATATTGTCGCTAGTAGTCGTGATGACAGTTCTTTTAACTTTTTCTTAATGCCTCCACCGGTCTGTCATCATACGTTTGAATCGCGATGCCACGCCTTATTCAGCGTGCAGGGGTATAACTCTGATGGTAATACGGGATTCTTTACGTAAGGTGAGAAGCGAAGATAAAGAAAGCACTTAAAAACAATAAAGTATATTAGGTAAACTTAATGAGAAAAGATTAACAATGTATATTGGTCAAAGACCCAACGATAGAGTTTTTAACAGCGTTTACTGGTCAGAAACTTAATGAGACTAGCCTATACCCAATTATTAAGGTGCGCATGCTTTCTCGACTTAAGGTATGTTTTATGAATTGTTTATAGGTCTTTTTGGTCACTGCTTTGTAAATATAGTTTATCTTATGTTGCGTTGCGTTTTATTTAATGTTAAGGTATTTAAGAGCACTTGGACACTACACTTTGAACTACTTGACAGACTACTTAGAAACTTCACTCGAAGAACTTTGACAGACTCGAATTTTCTACTGTGGTTAATGAAACCCCTAGTCTTAGCAGTCGATGTGGCTAACCAAGAACTAGGTTTGGGGTAGGAAAAGGATTAGAACTTTAGCAATCATGTGACTAACCAAAGAGCGGATTGAACCAAAAGCAGTCATGTGACTAACCCTGGAGCTGGCTTAGGTGAGACCAAAAGTCTGACGAACTGAAGGTTTGCCAGTGTATTTATATTAGAGAAATTGCTGATCATTGCATGCTTAAGGTTCATAATCGCTCCCGTTGACTGCTCGCGTTGTTTATAGTTTGCTTTTAATGTTTATTAAATAATTCCCAAGTTCAAGTTCAAACTTGGGACAGGGTGATAATTAGTTAATAGCTTTATGAATTATTATATTTGACAATATCTAGGTATTTTTTTTGACCAATTTCTTAGATGGGATACTCACTGTGAGTACGTTACGAGCAAGTTGCGTAAGCTGATATATAAATTCTACCAGTACGGCAGATATTGAGTCTGAAAGTTATAAAATGCATCTATCTTGCACTTGGGGAATTAGTATTAAATTATGCAGTAGTTTCCTGGGGTGCAGCCTCCAAAACCTACTTAAACTCGATAATAATTACACAGAAATATCTTATAAAAATAATTTTATTCAAACATAAACTCTTTTCAACCGATTTGTTATTTAGGGAATCAGGATTTTTAAATATCAGACAATTATACCTAAAAAGTGTAATGAGGTACTCGCTAAAAAAAGTACACATTTTTGAAATATGTTTGCTACTCAATAAATACAAGATTAGTTAGTAATAAAAACCTTGAAATACCTAGCCTTAAAAATGCAATTTTTCAAAGGTACCAATGTTTTGTGACTCCAAAAATTTGGAATATGCTGCCAACCAATATAAAAAACAAAATAATGTCAAGCAATAATATTAACAAAAAAAGTTGAGTGTATAATAAACGATCACTATACTGACATTGGCAACATGTTTCAATGGCTTTGACATATCAACTTACCAGTCTTTGTTTTATTAGGTGTTATATGACTGATTAAAATAAGTTAGATTTTTGTAAGAGGAAAATTATTGACCAATATGCACACACAAGCCCGCCTGGGGCTCATTGTGCATACTTTGCATAAAAATTTAGACTGTTTCATTATTTGATTATTTAATGTATTATTTAATTATAATTTCATTGTATGATTGTAAAAAAAGAAATGTTGTTTTGTATTTACCATGTATATATTTGTAGCAAAGAATTGTTTGTAATAATTGTATGAAATATTGAAACATGTATGTAATATTGAAATGATTGAAATGAAATGATTTCAGCTAAAACGTGAAACCTAAATACGTCTTAAGAATAATTACAGTGTTTTTATTTTTCTAAACTACATATTTTTTATAGCTTTTTTTATTTGCTAACGAAAACTGAATGTCAATAAATAGTCTTTTTAGAAAGATCAACACATATTTACAACAGCCAAAATTTATCTTTTATTTAAGTCAGCACCAACACAAACAGTAAACATTTAACAGTCAACTAAATGCAAGATTTTGATAAATAAATAATTTGCTTATTTGAATCAAATTTATCAAATTGTTACTTCAAATAAAAATGAGTCTTAGGCAAATAAAAATGATTTGATTCAAATAAGAGAAATTATTTCGTACAAGAAGGTTTTATTAGGGAAGTCATTTTATAGTATAGATGAGTTCCTTAATTGCCAGTTTTAATTTCCTCTAACTTGAATAGTGTCCATCTTGCACCTTAATACATTACCTATGTTTTTTTTAATTTAGATTAAGTGTTTTATAGCATGTAACGTAATGATTGTTAAGTGTAAACTATTAAGTAATCTAAATTTTTTGTTGAGGGTAAACTAAATATATTAACACGATAAACTATTTGTAATTGTATTTGGTGTTAAGATATTAAAATATTTGGAAAAATTAGTTATTTTAGATGAGCAGGGGAGCGCATATTTCCAGAATTGCAAAACACACCAAAAACATTAATACTTATACAGTTAGAAAACAAAAAACATTTAATCCCGCATTGAACAATCTCAAGTAAATAATATTTGTTCCAAAAATTATTATAGATGAAAGTAAATAATTATTTTAGGCATAGTAACTAAAAAAGTATAAAAAATATGGAAATGCAAGAGAAGTCAGAAGCGAGTTAAAACAGGATATTTTCAAAACTAATTAAAGGCCGTTTGTTTGTTGTGTGTATTAGCTGAATGGGAAACGACGAGAAGAGAACTGTCACGGATATAATAAAGAAGAAGGAAAATTTATCACCCGGGCACGGGTCGTAAAACATTTGTGTTAGAAATAAGCCAGACAAGTCGTCGGACTTCGTGCATTTGTACGAAATTATTGTTTTTGCGTCGCTGGGATGGCTTCAAGAAATATCGTACTATTATTAAAAACTTAATTAGGTGCTTATTAAATTACTTAGACGTCCTAATTCTTTACGAAAAATTAGTTATTTAAGGTTTGATAAGTCGCACGCTAACACCATATGGTTTTAGGCTATAGAGGGATTTGTTGAGGCTAAACATATTACGTTACTTTTCTAGAACTCCTAATATTTCTCCTGAAATAGTACATTATACACCAAAGAACTAAAGTAGTACTCTTTATGGGGAAGCGAAAAGTTGAGGGATAAAAAACGCTTTATTCTCGTGGTGTGTGCGGTATTTTTCCCTCTTTTTGACTTTTTGCGGCATAAAATTATACAAGGAATAAGTACCCTGCTGAAAGAAAAATGTCAATGTCTATATTTTGTCAAGTTTGAAGTGGATGGTGGTGCATCGATAACGTGTTCAATTTCATTCCAGATATCTTAACCCGTTTAAGGTGCCATGGAAAAAACTGGACCTTATGTGCCAAAATGGTTCACTAAACTGGTACCACCGAACATTATACCTCTACGAGAAGAAGAACCACTCAACCGCGAGAGCTTTGATGTGCGTGTTCAGCGAGCACAACAAAGGCAGAGTGCAAATGATATCGAGTAGATCCACTCAGCAAAAATCGTTTGATGTTTTTGCATCAAACGCAAAAGCCGCAGCACGGTAAAAAATACTCTACCTGCAGCAGCGAGCAGTCTGTAGTATATGATAATATGATAATTAAAAAAACATCACGAATCAGCATGATATTCAAATGGAGCAATACGACAGATTTGTATAGGATAAAATAAAGGCAGCAATGGAGCAGCAAGCAGGAGAAACTAGTAAAGATGACGAGGATAGGGAAAATATAATTATTAATGGAACAAACACAAGTAAAAGAAGAAACTAAGGGAAACTAAGAGAAACTAAGAAGAAACTAAGACAATCACAAAAATTAGGTGAGAGGCAAAGTCTCAAATGTAAATAAATGTATTATAAAACCCAAGTGCTCATAGAAATTTATATATACAAGGCACTTAGGAGGTTAACATATTGTCAACTAACATAAAATCATACAGTGGAAAGTTTGAACTTAACCTTGAATCGCAATTATAAATTGTTGTTAATTAAAGTATAAACTGTTATGATTAACCTTGTTGACAATTCAAAACAATACTCGAATTAGAGGTCAAAGTTTGGTATAAAAAGTTGTGCAGCAGCCCATACCGGCAGACTTTGATCTCCAGTGCGAACTACCGAAAGGGAAAAGCCCCTCTGGCAGATCAAAGCTCTCACTTTAAAAAAGACCTATCAGTGCGAACTACCGAAAGGGAAAAGCCACTCTGATCAGGCACGCCTTAAAAGTGAATCAGTGAAAATTAATAACGCCATAAGGCAAAGTTCT
>MU182586.1:226307-246804 GCA_016904865.1 Pissodes strobi | reverse complement strand
TTAAAAGTGAATCAGTGAAAATTAATAACGCCATAAGGCAAAGTTCTATTTAAATTAACTACATATAAAAAGTAAACTACGTAACTAAATATTCAGCCAGATAAAATAATCTATCCACCCGTCAGGCTAATTGTAACAGCCCTCGTCGAGCGCCATAGGATCTCCCTTTAGTGTGTGTGCCACTGCCATAAAAAAAAATGTAATGTGAAAGGTATTCATAAGGCCAATTAGTAATGGAAGAAATATATAAGCCAAAGATGTTTATGTAATATGAGTTTAGAGGAGAAGCATACATAGATAAAGAAATAGTGGGATAAATAATCACGTAATCATAAGCATAGAATAAAGTGCACCTTAAGTAAGACAAACTTAAGATAGGGAAATCTAAGAAAAGAGAATTAGAATAGAAACAAGTGTATATAAAATAATGTATATAAGCGCAGTAGTCAATTGTAAATAATGTGCATTATATCTTTACCGAACTTTACCTTGAGTACATGCTGCATGGGCCCCAATCCAGGATCAGTCAGAAGCCATTGGAAAGCACCATCCAGTATACAAGACCCAGCCAACCGAACAATCACTGGTAGAAGTTGATATACATATTAATCCAGGTAAATACCAAGAAATATAAGGACACTACAGTTACTATTTAAGGCAATAAATATATTCTTATTGTTTGTAATATGGATTAGTATAATAAAATTTAATTGCCACAAAGAAGCCAATATTGAATAGCCGAACTGGCCTCTACGATTCTCTGCTTCAGAACTGACACATTTCAATAACACTTCAAAGATGGTGTTCAGAATATTACAGGAGAGGCAAAAACTGTCTAGTGCTCAATGAAAGAATAATCTTCCAACTTTTTTTATTTATTTATTTTTTTATTTATTTCACTACTTTACAAACACCATAAGTAATTACATGTGAAGTGTAAAGGTAAAAAATACAACAAAACTTAAACCAAAAACATAAAAGAATACAACAAAAAACAAAAACAAGTAATAAAAAAGGGTAGCAAAATACAAAATACCCCAATTGCTAACTAAAAACTGTTTAGGAAAAGTTCATGAATAATGAATAATATGGTCTACATCTGTGCCAAAGAAATCCAGCATTGAATGTTCATTTAAAAAATTATTACAGACTTATACCATGTTGTTGATAGGAGAGACACCATTGTTACTTATACTAAAGAGATCTTGATGCGTTGATCTTAATCTGATCTTTGGTACTTTAAAATGAATGTAATTTATAATATCAGACTTTTAGTATTTAAGATTATTAACAATATAATATAGGAACAAAATGGCTTGGTTTTCCCTTCTTAATGAGAGACGTTGGACATTAAAGCTTTCCAACATGGACTGATAAGAAGTCATATAGGGATATACATTATTTTTCTTGACATATAAAAATCTAAGAAAGCGCTTTTGAACTTTTTCAATGTAATCTTTCCATACAGCTGTTGTTGGTAACCAAATGTTACAGGCATAATCCAGGTTAGGTCTCACAAGAGCATTGTATCACCTCACAACCGTTACAATGCTAAAATTCTTGCTATTACGCAATAAAAAACCAAGAATCTTGTAAGCCTTGTTAACAATATTACAGTAATGAGTATTAAATGTCATGTTTAACTCAAAAGTTACCCCAAGGTCTTTAACATTATTTTTGCGAGCAAGAGATATCCCATTAATTGCCTAATCGTACTGGATACAGTTTACTTTACGGGTAAATGTAACTATTGAGCACTTGGTAATATTAAGAAACATTTTGTCTGCTTTGAACCAGTCGCTCACCAAATTTAGGTCTGCCTGTAGCCTATTGCAATCTTCTAAGCATTGGATCTCTCGAAATAATTTATAATCATCTGCATATGCAAAGATGTCAAGTCATTTATGAAGATAATGAACAGCAAGGGACCAAGTTTGCTTCCTTGCGGAACACCTGAGCTTGCAACAAACTTTTCAGAGAGTCTTTGTCCCACTTTAACCGCTTGAGTTCTATTACATAAATATGACTTCATAAAATCAAAGACCTGCCCGCAGATGCCTAAATCAACCATACCTATCCAAGAGTATGCAGTGATCTACTTTGTTAAATGCTTTTGCACAATCGGTGTATATGACATCCAATTGCAATTTATTGGCTATTGCATGAGAAGCTTCTTCTGAAAAAAGACAAAGGTTGGTTACGGTTGACTTGCCAGGTACAAAACTATGTTGGGACTCGGATATTGAGTGTCGAACCAAATTATACAGATTATCATATATTATATTGCCAAAAATTTTAGCAATTACATTTAAGAGACTAATTGGGCGATAATTATTTATCTGGTCTTTTCTGCCATCTTTGTGAATAGGTGTTACATTTGATATTTTAAAATGACCTGAAAATTTCCCTTGCTTAAGTGACAAGTTAAATATAAAAGCTAGAGGTACATCCCTTGTAGATGTAAGATGGTATTTCATCTGGCCCTGTAGATTTTTTGGCTTAAGGCTTTTTATACTCTTTATAATATCACATTCAGTTACCATTGCGAAATTAAAAGTGCCCTTTATTTTGGCCTCTTTATCTGTATTATTTTGATTATTTTCATGTGTAGATTTAGAAATTTGGCAAAAGCATTGGCAATACTCTCTGAACTCTCAAATTTTTCAGCCCATTCACTGGCAAGATCTTTGGCAGTCCATGACCATCCCTCTGTGCCCTTAAAAGACCCCAGAAATTAGTTGGATTGTTTACTAGATCTGCTTCAACTGATTGCTAATATTCATCGTATTCAGTTATACATGTTATCATAAAAAATATTTACACATTCATTTCTATCACTAGATGTAAATATACCAGTCCAATCACAATTTTTAATTAAGTTATATAGTAATGTAAAATTTGCTCTAGGGTAGTTGTATTTAAATTGAAATTCTTTAACAGAGATTTTTGGTTCTTTATCTTTAGTAATTAGCTCAAAGATCAATGCTGGATGATAATTATCTTCGACTATAAGTGGTAAGTCTGATCTACATAAAGTTTGAATTTGCATATTTGAAATTACAAGATCCAAGTATCTATTCATGTGATTAGTAACATTATTATATTGATGCAGACCATATATATATTGAGAAACTGATTTATGAGTACGCATTTATCACAGATTTTTTGATTGTGTGTAAAATTGTTTGGAAAGAGACGTACATTAAAATCACCTAGTAATAAAACATTGGCATTTTTTCTTAAAATTATGTCTTCAGAAGATTAAAATAGGTTTCATACTCATTTATATTACTATTAGGGACAAAATAAACAACAAAAATATAGAAATATTCCTTTTCACATCTAACTTTGATGGCAATAACACAGTCAGTATCACAGGTAAAATCGACAGCCTCATATGGTAGGTCATTTTTCAGTGCAAGAAGTACTTCACCCCCTCGTGCTCCTTCATTACTTCTATCTTTACTGTACTGTATACCGCTCTTCTAGAAGTTCACCATCATAAAAGCTGCTATTCAGCCAAGTTTCGGTGAGAGCTACAATATCATATTCCTCAAACAGAATAGTAGCATATAATGTCTCCGTGTTGGTTCTTAGACCGCACATTTTGGTAGTAGATCCTCAAATTATTTATATTATGGTTAGCAGAAAGAATCCTAGTACCATCAACTGCACTGACCCCCCCTGCGTAACCCGTTTTTCCAGAGGACCCATTTGCTTCTATGGCACCCTCCTCGGCATAAAAAACTTAGAAATTAGGGCGCCGTTTGGCCAAACCTCTTTGCGCCAGGCTTTTTTAAAGTTACCTTTATTCATGGTCACCTTCATTGAAGTGTATATCTCTGGCCTTTTGGATTGGTGGATTTCACATTGACCCTCTGGGAAATCACCAATTAGCATTTGCTTTAGATCGTCCGGACTAGTATTAGGAGCCAGACGTGATACATAAAGCGATACATACTTGGGAACTGCCTTAATTGTTGTTTCAGTATCGCTTCTCCCCACAACAAACCTGCGGTTTCTTTGTTTGTTTTTGGGTTTCACTAACTCCCATGAATCCTCATCATCATCAGCTGGGGTACGTACCAGCTCTTAAAATTTCGCATTTTGCTGTGCTTGTAATACGGCTGCCTTTACTCCCGTGGAATCAATAAAATTTCCCTGTTTTCCATTGTTTTTGAAAAAATCAGGTTTTTTAGGTTCTGGTCCTGACACATCGGAAGTGACAGATCGGCTTGACGTTGACGGTTTTGACAGAGATGACGTATCTGTCAATTTTGGTTTAGGCAATTTTGGTTGATGCACCCCGGTTGACCCGGTATTAAAGAGAGAGGTACCTTGTCCTTCTCTAATTTGACATGTAGTTGCCGATGATACGCCTGCGCCGAGTGCGTGATCGGGCTGATCATACGCCAAATCGATGACATGCTCCTGGCAATGTTTGTTTTGGTTTTTTTATACTTGCCATAAAAAACCTTTGGTCCTCAATTTTGTCTTCATAGTTCTTTATTAGAGCTTTTTGGAAACCATTGGAGTAATCCTTTTCGGCCAGTAGCGCATCCTTAAGGCAAATTTCTTTCTTGAGCGATTCAGTTTTGTTGTTCCAACTCTTTTAATAGACTTTCACGGTCTTGATCCACATTCTTAAGAAGCAGGACACATTTTGGCATGCAGATATCACAAAACCACATTAAACCTGGATTATCACTTAAAATTTTTTGCCACGTGTCTTTAATAGATACACACATATTGTGGAACGCGAATTTGCACATTTTACACTTTATAAATTTTGAATTAACAATAAAATTATGGGAGCAAATACGACACACATCCGTGCCGCCCGCCATTTTGTTAGTTAAAAAGGAATAAAATGTAATAAAAACAAAAACAAAATATATTTTTTGAAAACTCAGCACTTTGTTATAAATATAATAATCAACTGTTGTAATAAATATGTATTATGCCGGTCTGTATATACTTATATTCACTTTTAAAATCTTATTTCAATGGGGCGGTAGCTCATATGGCGGAATTATTTGTAATATCGTTTTGTTGAAGTGTTCACTTTTGTCGTGTGGTATTAAGCACCCACCGTAATTGTTTGCTCAGTATTTCTATTTCTAGTACGAATTTTTCATAATATACTCTTTTTTTCGGTAGATTTCTATGCCTTTATGTAAATATAATTCTACAAGCCATATCCAATCTTTTCCACTGTACAGAGAACTCGAGCACTCCTATTAAATTTGGAATAAATGAGCCTGCATACGTTTTGTGAAAAATGACCATGTGCATGCGAATTCTTGATATCGTCTTATAAAGCTCGAATTTTGCTAATTCCAAATTCCAAAATAACACACATTGTTATGCATTCAAACAATAGATTGTAGTTATGGTTTATTACCATTTGAGTTTATGAGTCTAATTTGTTACCGATCTGGTATGCGCATAGCTGAAAAGTATAAAATAATAAATATGTGTTACTATAAAAGTGGGATAGCGGGACACAGGGTCGAGAAATATCCAGTGAAATTACTATAAGTTTAAATTAACTTTTGGAAACAAGCAACCAAAACTAATGAAAATGTTTTTCATTACCTACAAATCCCATTTCGGGAGAAAGTAGCATGCATTTGCGTTTACCCACCGGCTCTAAAATATAGTCCATTATGTAAATAGGGAGGCAGGACGCAATTAGCATAGTTCGCTAGACCGTCTCGCACTATTTAATTAATAAAACGGCTGTCCGTCATAACATATGTCCACATGGTAAACCTATTATGCTTGGAAGCAAATGCAAAATTAAGTCCACTCTACCATATTGGAAGATTTTGTGTTACATAGTTACAGCAATAAATTTTGAAATAATTAGAATAAGAAATCAAGGTACGGTTTAATCAGAGATAATAATGCTAAATAAATATCTCCATTTAGGAACAAATGCAAACAATTGCAACATTATGAATCTTAAGATAATTATTAATGTTTATGTCTTCATATATCCCCTGACAGCTACTTCAATCATTCATTTTCTCAATACATTCATATCAAAGTTCGGAATTATTGATAATTCATATTGAAAACTACAAATCAATGAATGAATGAATTAAAGTACATTTTATAAACAAGGCAAGGTCCTCAGTTTTCAGAATCAGTTACAAATGCTCGAACATAAATTACGAAATATCTAGAGTATGGAACACGAATAATGTGCCTATAGTCCCTTTAATCATATTAGCACCGAATATTTTTCCAATAAATCTAATCGGCTTAAACGGAAATTAAAATATATAAAAATAACGGTGATATTCAAAAATAAAATGGCAAGATGGGTTGACGATAAGTTCGCATCATGGGAAAATTAAACCATTGACCACTTTTCACCTTCCATAGAACGCAACAAGTTGTATGCCCAGTTTTAGCAAATAATGAAATGTTTTACGATTGTCGGCGCTATAATTTTAACAGGACAATACATATTCGAATATCATATTATTCCATTTAAATTGCCAAAACGACCACCAATTATAACATACGTCAACAGGGTAATTGTGTTGGGTCCTGGCCAACAAATTTACTTGATCGACACTTGCCATCAGATTTATCGGTGCCGATTTATGCGGGATACTAATTGTAGTCATTTGCGAATTTACGTCGCACACTCTAGGTTTAATGGCCCCAAAAAGTAGAAAACCAAAGGGTACGATTTTAATGACAAGTTTAAATTGCTAAGCGGATACCAAGCTTAAATATTCGGATTCTTGCATTTTCATAAAATAGTATGCACGCATATTTAAATACAACCAGTCAGGGTATGAGATTTTCCATGAGAAAATTACTAGGAGGCGCCTTAATTTAACGGGCTTGCTGCCTCAGCGAATTTGCTGCAGCTTAAAGATAAATGTTATAATTATTAATAACTATTGCATGAAATAATTTACTGAATTCTGATAAGTTGTGGCAACAGAGGCTCATGGGCCTGCTCGGAGCCTTGAAGAAGGAAGAATTGAACCTCAACCAACAGAGGGGCAGGAACTAGAATCCCACAAAATCAAAGCGCCGAGACCAACCGAGCTACTTGAGATGGAACGGATGATAAATGCAAGTCTCCCAGAAAATGCCTACATCTAGCAAGTGAACAGTGCCGTATATGAAACCATCAGACAGACATGTCAACCGGGCGCTCGAGGCAACATAGCATCCGCTGAACTAAGATCACAGCGACTGATCACAAAAATGGAGGCAAAAATTCAGCTGGAACGACAGAAAGCATCCATAATACAGTGTGTGATTGAGTATAAGCTTGAAGGCAGACCATTCACTGCAAAAGTACGCAAAATTGCTGCAGACCTAAGACGCGCACATCACACGCTGAACTTGGGAGCGTTGCTGACCATTAAGCAGCACTGCATTGATCGTATCAAGATGCTGATGGTCTCGAAAAAAGAGTTAGTGGAGCGAGCAAGATCTATCGTAGAAAACAGGATATTCCGAGAAAAGCCTGCACGCCTATTCAGCCCACCGACTCCGACAATTGAAAACCCACCCACAACCGAACAAGTGGAGCGGTTTTGGAGAGGCTTGTATGAGGAGTCCCGACCAATCAGGGTTGACACTCCAGCACTTGAGCAGTTTGGGGCCCTTGCCAGACGTCTACCAGTGGCCGGACGCCAACACTCACCGATCACATCGGAGGAGGTGCAGAGAGCCTTGAGTGGCTCGAAAAACTTCTCCGCGCCCGGTCCCAATGGCATAAACACATTTTGGTGGAAAAAATTCACGTCTACTCACCAGCACCTGGCCAGGATATTCGACTCCTGACTTAGTGGACGCCACAGAATTCGGGCGTGGGTGGTGCAGGGTAGAACAGTTCTTCTCCCAAAGAGTGGAGACTTTTCACAAGCAAAAAACTATCGGCCCATTACCTGTCTGAATGCGTGTTACAAAATCTTCACGAAGATCCTGCAGTCGGCTGAGCCAATGCTTAAGCAAATTTATGAGCAGAGAGGGTCAAAGAGAGGCATAGCTGGTTGCGAAGAAAATCTCCTGATAGACCGAAGCATTACACAAGACGCAATGCAGCACCAGCGAAACCTCTCGATGGCTTGGATAGATTACCGCAAGGCCTTCGATTCGACTGGTCATGAGCTAGTTTTACATTTGTTCCGAATCCTTGCGGTGCCAGATCGAGTGGTGAGATGCATCCAACAACTAATGCCGTTTTGGAAAACCAAATTCCACATCTCCAGTGGTACAACTAAAGTATACACTGATGTGGTTCAATTCAAAAGGGGAGTGTTCCAAGGGGACTCTCTCAGCCCACTACTTTTTTGCATATCACTACTCCCGACTCAGTGACTCTCAGGAGAACCCGTAGGTATGGCTGTGGTGCCCCTGGAATAAAAGGTCATAAGGTTACACATCTATTATACATAGATGACCTCAAGATCTACACCGCGGGGGAAAGAAACCTCAAAACTGTCCCTCCGAATAGTGGTGGAATACACGCACGCAGTGGGAACGGAGCTTGTGCTACACAAATGTGCCTTGATACATCTAAGAAGAGGACGATGCGAGGATCATGGAGAGAACGTGCAGTTGGTGGATGGCAAGACCATTCAAAAATTGGGGATTGCGGACACGTACACTTACCTGGGAATTGAACAGCGACATTTCCAGGAAGTTGAACAGACTAGGAACTCTTTACGCGAGCGGTACCAGCATCGTTTGCGACAGATTTGGTCATCAAAATAGTCTGGGAAGAACAAAACGCTCGCCACGAATATTCTAGCAACCCCAATTCTATCATACTCGTTCGCGGTAATAAAATGGACTAAGAATGAACTGCGCCAACTTGACATTAAGACCTGTGAAATAATGCACATGCATAAGAGCCTGCACACGAAATCATCTGTTCAGCGGCTGTACCTTTCCAGGGTTTGGGGGGGTCGTGGCCTCCTAAGCTTGGAGTTTCTTCACCAAAAAGTGGTATTGATTACAGGGTGTGCGATGCCGAAAAGCTATGATCCCCTATTGAGAATGGTTCGTGACCAAGAGGCGGCGAGGGCAGCCGATGAACTCGGTCTCTCTTTCGACCCCGAGCGACAAGACCCACAATCGGTTACCGAATTGAGCCCCACCCAACTGGGAACCCGGATCAAGGCAGCAGAGAGCAGCAGGCTATTACAAAGACACAAGGAAAAGACCGTGCATGGTGCTTTTTATAACATCATAGCCCAGCAGGGCCTATCCGAAAAGGTGTCGTTTTCGTTTCTGAGGTCGAGTGGTCTGAGATCGGAGACCGAGGGCTTTATACTGGCTTGTCAAGATGGCGTCTTCAGCTCTTTGGTATATCGAAGCCGCGTGTTGGGACAGGATATTGAGGATGTTAGCTGTAGAACATGTCATCAGTCTCCAGAAACGTTGTAGCACCTTCTGTCCGCTTGCCCAACGTATGCGTCATCAGCATACATTGAAACAGTTGTGGGAAATGATAGATGCAGGGTATATTGGGATTACCCGTTTCCCACTGTGGCACCAATACAAGCGAACAGGCCCGATATAGTCCTCCTCAACCATACTGACAAGACCATATATGTCATCGAATTTTCTGCACCGTCAGAAAAGAACATAGTGTTGAAAAAGGAGTAGAAACGGGAAAAATATCAAGATCTCCTGGCGGAGCTGCGCCGATTGTACGATGGCCACTTGGTCAGGCTGGTGGTCCTGATTATTGGCTCTCTGGGAGGAGCAAGGGCGACCCTGCTAGCCTACCTTCTCAAGTTTTCAACCTCTCGATTTGGTCGCCGGTACAAGATAGGTCTAAAATTCCTGTCCTACCTTTTCATCAGAATCATATCTCAAAAAAATGCACTGACGCGCAGTCGTCACAAATGTTTCACCTTTTTCCACCGTACGAAGCGACCGATCTTTAAGCATAAAATATGAGCTGCATATTTGAAATTATTTAACAATTTTAAATAATATATTCTACTGCTGTATTTATGTAAATTCAACCCATAATATTAATTTCCATTTTATAGTAACTAGATATAATATCGACTGATATATTTAAAAGACAAAAATTAGTTTTAAGTGAACTTGATGGGCAACATAAGAATTCAGTATTTTTTAATATTTTCGTACTATTTATTGCGGAATTTTCCACACTGTTGCTACCAGGTCGGTTCAGACAGTAACTCAAAATAGGTTGAAGATGAAAAGTTATTATTTCAGACCAAAAACAAATACAAGCGAACTCGGAACAACCTGATGTTACGGACAATCGTAACAAGACGCACTTCTCCGCTCGAAGGCGTAATGGCTTCTGGCCCCTGTAACAGTAGTAAGCCGTACCCCCTACTTTAATGAAGAAATTATAGCCCCCTGGTACATATATTTCATATAAAACAAATCACCCCTAAAATTAAAGCAAATAAAAGAAATACAAAATGTGCAAATAACTATAAAAAACTATATAAATATAAAAGGAAATAAGTATGAACCACTCCTAAATAATATACACTTCCCCATATGCTCAAAACTCAAGTTACATTAAGGAAAAAGTTTAGATATGATAAAAGGGAATAGGTAAAATATCCTATGGAATGCAATGCAACTGGTGGTCGATAAAAAAACTAACACAGATAAAAGCAATTAGATTATTAAATTATAAAAACCTTTAGCAATATTTACCTCTCTGAGTTATGAGGGTGGCCTAAATGCATATACAGTAACAGCACCCGTGCTAGCGATACGCCATAGGTCGACTCTAATATACATGTTCATTAAATGTACATGCTTTTCATGCGGTGAGTTAGTTTTTGTCGGTTGCGCCTTCGCAGCGAGTAAACCCTTAAGGCGCAACCAACAAAAACTACGCAATGCATGAAAAGCATGTACATTTAATAAACATTTATATTACAGTCGTCCTATGGCGTATAGCTAGCTCGGGTGCTGCTACTGTATATGCGGCCTGGAGGCTCAACTGCCTCGGATATATAAGATGAGCTCGGAACGCCTCTAGAAATATTGGAAAATAGCCTTTAGCGTCATGTCGACCATGTGCCACCAGACAATAAAAAAAATAAATTCCAGAAAAACTCTTACCTCGTGCAGTACGAATATCCCGATTAATCGGTTGTGTCAAGCACTAATTAGGGACTCCATACTGGCTCCCCTACAAGGGTTGTATTAAACACAATACCCTCTCTAGGGAAATCAATACCGTGTCGTTGGTGAGAGGGCTCAGTAACCTTTGATCCAGGGAGCGATGCCGCCGGTAGCGTAACTGCTGGTAAGGTCTCGAAGTGATAAAGGTGAAGCTAAAAAGATTCCCACGCAGCGTCTAATCCAAAGTGGGCGGCTGCAAACAGCGTCTGTTCTTCCTGTTGGGAGCGGCTGATACAAAAAACATTCGCCAACCCGTCCGGCCAGCGTGGCGAATAATGGCCAATCTTGATATACCCCAAGTGGGTAGGACAAGATGTAAAATATCCTTCGATACGACTATACAGCTGGCAGAAATCAACACAATGATACAACTTGGATGGGCAACATATACAAGACTCAATAACGTATTTAAGACCAAATTTCCACAACACCTCAAAACCCAATGTGTGCTACCAACTTTAACCTATGCCACAGAAACGTGCAAATTAATGGACACACTAAGAATTGCACAAAGAAGGACGGAACAAAATATGCTGGGAATATGACTACGAGATAGAAAAACCATCGAATGGATCCGCCAGAAAACAAAGGTAATTGACATTGCTGAACACGTAGCAAGACTAAAATGGAAATGGGCAGGACATCTCATGAGAACGGAGGACAATAGACGGACAAGGAAAATGACCGAATGGCGACCAAGAGGATGCAGAATAAACCCAGGAAGACCAAAGACTAGGTGGAAAGGCGATATCCAGAAAGTAGCGGGAGTGCAATGCATGAGTAGAACAGCTGATAGAACCGGATGGAGACAACTTGGAGGGGCGTACGTCCCTTAGTGTTTGCCATCTCTTTCGGTCTCTATTTCTATAGGCTTCGTGCCTCGGCCTCCACGCCAAAATAAGTTTTGACCATCTCCCGTCCGTTGTTTGTGCCAAATGTCCAGCCGAGGGTCACTTCAAGATTGCAACTCTTTCTATGACGTCAGTCACACCCGTTCTATGCCGTATAGTCGCGTTAGGTATCCTCTCTTTCAGAGACAGCCCCAGCATTGATCTCCGAGCAACTTGCAGCTTGTGTGCCGTTCTGCCGCATAGGTTAGTACTGGCAGTGTACATTAGTTATATGTTTTCCGTTTGAGACATATAGGAATGTCTGATTTAAAAACATCCTTAAGCCTACCAAATGCCGCCCACGCCAAGCCTATTCTCCTGTTCAGCACGCAGGCAGGTCTGATTATCTCGGCCAATCCTGAGCTCGTGTCCCAAATATTTATATGAGGCAACTTGCTCGATCCTCCTACCGTCAACTGAGATGTTATCGCTCAAGAGAAGGTTGGTCATAATTTGCGTCCTCGCAAAATTCATTGCACACTTCTTGAAGGCGCCCCAGCATAGTCTGTGCCTGGTCAATACTGTGGGCAGTTATGACAATGTCATCTGCAAATCTTAGGTGGCACAACAGCTCTCCGTCAATATTTATGCCCTTTTCTTCCCAGTTTACTCTTTTAAATATTTTCTAGAACTTATACATCTATCAAGTAAAGTAATTTTGTTTGGAGATAGGAGGAGAGATTCTTCGCTCACAATGCTTAAGCTGAGGAGATATATAAACATAACCATAACGACATTATGGATTCACAACACCCTTTCATCCCGTTTTCTTATACACGTCAAATTGGTCAAATCATAAATACTAGATGGTTACGACCATCGACCGACATCTATCCGTCAGGCTACAAACCCTCGGGCTGGATTGTCGCTCTCCGGGCGTAATGATCTTAGTCAGACGCTTGGTACATAAATTGCTTATATTTTATGAATCGAGCCAAAACACAATCTATGTATGATTGCCTGTCGCCTTACTTGACGTTAATAAAAGCAAAGTTTCATTTTGCAGATTTCGACGGGTTCAAAAAAGAAAACCTTTCCAAGAAGATAAATAGTGACTTTATATTAAAATCTGCGAAACTGCTTGAACTTAAAAAACAATTAATACCCTTTCCATCACGACGGGGGCTTCTCGTCCTCCAATTTTATGAGAATTTTATCTGCCGAGTTTTGCTAGATGCGAAACAGTCTGGCAGTGGTACAACTAATGCATTTTTGCTTCTTTTTCACTGACATCCTAAAAACGTCGAGAGCCAGTAGTTCCACTCTTGATTAATTTTTAGAATTTATTGCATAAGAGAAACGGAATCGTAATTTATTTTAAGATTTTTATATTGTTTCAGAAATAAGGTCTCTAGTTATGCGTCTGACACATTTCGATTTTATATGACTTGTAGCGCGAACGTAAATTTCAAGGCTTTGATGTTTAATACATGGCAAAATGATCCGAAGCTATCTAAAATATCCTAAAATTCATACAATAATCGAACATTTTGATTCGCAAAAAAATTAAGTTTACATGGTAGAACTAACATAATATTGGGAGGTAAATCCGTAGGTTTGACTATGTGTGACCTCAACAAAGTGAATGCGTCTCGAGAGAATTTTCGTCCTATAAAATTTTTAGTCCTGTAACGAGAGGTCTAGCATTAAACTTTAGTTTGTTTTGTCTCATTTCTAGACATTAATATATCTATCTTAACTCTCGGGTAAGAGCGTATGCGGCAAATAGACGCAATTTTGAACTTTTACTCACGCTTCCCCTAGTTCGAAAGACATGTGCCTGTACGTCTAGGTAATCTCTCGTCCATCAGCCACACGGCACAGTACCGTGGTCAGACATTGGACTGCCGCCCTCACATCACAATAACTGAAGCGACATTTTTTTAAAACGATTCAGTACCAATGTGCCTTTGGTTGGAAGAGTGCCTTATGTGCGGTGTATTTTCCGCGGCGCGCCCTATCATGTCAGTATTTTTTTGCTTAGTATTTCTTTAGAATTTAAATGACTTTCACTGCGATTTAGTATTAGTTTGCAATTAGTATTTGTGTATTTGTTTCTACATAGAGGTTTCTATCTATCATTTTGCTTGAATATGAAAAATTAGCTCACTATACACTGCCCGCAAAAAAGTCGGCATCATATGGGAAACTTTTTTACTATTAGTCTCTCTTAGTGTAATGTCGCAGCATTTTAACACCATAAATAGCTGTGATTTTTGGCCATCTGGTATAGTCTTTCGAAGGTACAATTTTCGTGTGAAAAGATCCTTTGTGAGTTCTCAAGGTGATGAGAATTTTCCAATCGTTGTGAGCACTCAGATGGTGCCCTAATTTATTATCAGAATGTTAGAGGCTTGCGAACTAAGTTAATTGACTTTGCAAATAGTGTCAGCATATGTGACTATACAGTGTTCATGCTCACTGAAACCTGGCTAACTGGTAGCTTTTCAGATGTAGAGCTGGGCTGTATTGGATATCAGGTTTTCCGTAAGGACAGAGACTATGGTTTCACAGGCAAGGAGCGTGGAGGTGGAGTACTTTGTGCTGTTCTGAGAGGTGTTCGGGCAGAGAGAATAGAGATAAATATTGAGAATAAGGCTTACGATGAACTTTGGGTCAAGGTATTATTTCAGGAGAGGGATATTTTGTTTTGTGTCATCTACTTCCCACCAAAATCTAGGGCAGCGGATTATCAGGAACATTGTGATACTATTGAAAGGCTAAGCGACCTATATCCTAGTGATTTTTTGTGATAACAGGTGATTATAACCTTCCTAATTTCAATATATATGTACTGATTTCGATGATAATACTTTCCTGCTAATCAATGACGTCAATAACCAAATATTGTTTGATACAATGTCACTTGTAGGGCTTTTGCAAGCAAATAAAAATGTACCTAATATATACAATAACTTTTTAGACTTAGTTCTGTCAAATTGTGATGGCATGAATGTGAGATGTCCCAGTTTTAATTTTGTACCCTGTGATAATTATCACCCAGCTATAGAGATAGATTGTAATTTCGGATATGTACCCAGTGACTCTCAGTATGAATGTTCAGTGTATGATTTTGAGAACTGTGATTACTTGTTGATCGGTGATATGTTTTTGAACACACGATGGGATCAGCTCTTCTGCTGCGATGTAAAGACAAATGTTTCAATTTTCTATGAGCATCTTTTTAGTATTTTTGAACTGTATCTTCCAAGGAAATTGATAAAAAATAATAATTATAAATTCCCCCCATGGTTTACTGGTGAATTGAAGCAACTTGTTATGCAAAAAAAAGATGCGCATAGACGTTACATGGGAAATCAGTCACAGGAAAATTATGTTGTTTTTAGTGATCTCAGGTCTACATGTAAGAGTGAGGCCAGACGTTGTTTTGTGGAATATATAAGGAACGTAGAGCAAAGTATCATCGCCGACCCCAGATTTTTCTGGAGGTTTGTAAGGGGTAGGATCAAGCAGGGCGGTATACCCGAGAATGTCAGTTTTGGGGAAGCTATTGGGTGTTCTGGTCAGGAGCGGGTGGATTTGTTTGCTACTTATTTTGCTTCTGTGTACGATCAGCAGACTGCTCATTGCTCGGATTTAGATACTGATATCCAAGACTCCATTAACTTGGGGTCGATGAGTCTGGGAATTTCGGAGGTTCTGGAGAAGCTTGAGGGTTTGGATCTCAAAAAAGGGCCAGGGCCTGATGGTGTTCCACCTGAAATTTTAAAAAACTGTGCTTTCTCCTTTGCACGGCCTCTATGGTTGCTTTTCAACCAATCTTTAAGATCAGGTATTTTTCCAGATTCCTGGAAGCTGTCTTTTGTAACTCCTATTTACAAGGGTGATGGAGAAAGAAATGCTGTAAATAATTACAGGCCTATAACTAAGCTCTCTATTATCCCTAAGGTGTTTGAGAGCCTCATTACGGACTACTTGAGTTTTTCTTTTAGGGGCATTTTGACACCATACCAGCACGGCTTTCTGGCAGGCCATTCAGTGATGACTAACTTATTGTCATATCATACATACCCTGTCAGTGCCTTGGAGGAGGGGTATATGGTCGATTCTGTCTATACCGATTTCTCCAAGGCATTTGACAGGGTAAATCATGCTATATTGATGTCTAAGCTGAAGCGGTATGGTGTACATGGTAGTCTGTACGATTGGATTTACTCATACCTGACAGGTAGAGAGCAGCGAGTGAGAATTGATGGCGTCACCTCGCGGGTCATTAGGGTAACTTCAGGAGTTCCCCAGGGGGCCCCTATTGCACCTTTATTGTTCAGTCTTTTTATTAATGACGTTACTGATTGTTTCAGAAATTCTAAAATATTACTTTATGCTGACGATCTCAAGATTTACTTAAGAATAAAAAATGTACATGACACTGCTTTGATCCAGAGAGATTTGGACCGCTTTTGTGACTGGTGTAGTGAGAATAAGCTCTCTCTGAATTCATCTAAGTGTAAGTTTATTCAGTTTGGTAGATTGAGAGATGGTGTTGAGTCCGAATACTTTGCAGATGGGAATAAGATTGACATGTTGTTAGGGATTTGGGTGTGCTTTTTGATGGAAGGCTAACTGTTATTCAGCATATTGATTCAATTTGTAATAGGGCCCTGCGAATGCTGGGATTTATAAAGAGAAATACCCGTGACTTTACTAACATTATGGCAATTAAAGCTCTATATATAGCACTGGTCAGATCTCACCTTGAAAGCTGCGCACTAATATGGAACCCTTACTATCAGGTTCATATAAATAGAATCGAACAGATCCAGAAAAAATTTTTGAGGTATTTAAATTTTAAGATGGGCTTTGCTATGACGGATTTATGCTACAGTGAACTGGAAACTCATTTAAGTATTCAGCCATTACACATTAGACGAAAGAACTTTTATATCACAATGGCTTATAAACTTATCCATAATAAGGTCGATTGCCCTGAAGTTCTTACACTATTGAATTTTAATGTTCCGTTGCGCTCTCTCAGACATCCCAAACTTTTTAATGAAAATTTCCACAGAACAACTTATGGCCGTAGCTCAATAATTGACAGGGTGATGAGGACAGTTAATGGCACTGATACTATCATAGACTTATTTAGTGTGACTGAAAATTCTCTTAAGGCCAAATTAAAATGTATTAATTAGGGTGATATGTAGAATATAAAAATAAAAAAAATAAATGTTAAAATAATGACGTGTCGCTGTGGTGTTGTTTGCATTTTTATATAGTTTGTATGTTGTTGCCGAGGGAATGTTTCTTTTATATGGTTGAGTGCAATTTGTTGGTGTTTGACTTTGGAGTATGTCTTGTATACTTTGTTTGTGTATGGAAGTTGTTTATTATCCCTTATATTTTTTTTTATATCATTTTCTTACAGTGTGTAATTTTGTATTTTTTTGATTGGGCAGGTCCCGTAATAAAACAAACAATAAAACAAACAAATAAAATTTTATTCTTGATAGTTATAAGTTTAGAGTTACTAAATACAAAGTCAGACCTACAGGGTGTGCAAAGTTTAGGAAATTGTGACCTCACAAGTAAAACAGTTGAAAATTGAAATAAAAACAGTTGAAAATCGAAAAAATTACTATAATCAACTGTAGGTTTTTTCAAATGGGTTATGTCTAGGCAGCCCTTGTTAGATTAATTTAATGTAGACTGAAGTAGGGCATTTTCTAGAGATGTAGAATAATTAGCCTTTGAAGGGTTTCAAAGGGAGTAGTTGAGTCAAACAGCTCTGGGTTTGTACTGATTTTATTAACAATTTGATTCGTATTTATACAAAAAAGTTCCTAATCTAAATAGTATAAAACATATGTACATGTATACAAAAATGATGATATTATGTTATTATTTAATTATTAACCCGGTGACCTGCTTCGTTGTGTAATTTGCTCCGGTGAATTTTTCTGGGTCGACGTACAGCTGGTTGCGGTCTCAGCAGACTTAATACGTCATGCTTGTTTGAAATTATTAAGTTTATTTTAGTTGAAGAATAATTATACAGGGCGGTAATAAATGGCTAATGGAGATTAGACATTCTGGAGACCGGGGCTGTGATGGTTCCGCGAGCGCGTGTAGGTTCGAGAATGCTGCTAACGTGTGAAATATGGATTGTTGTTGATCTTGGTTGCGGTTGGCTGAATCGTCGTAGATGTGAAAGGTGTCTAATTCTATACCCCGATCGCCCTCTTCTCTACTTCGAGTAAGTGGCTTATGGTGATATTTTTGTCTTCTATGCTGGAGGTCTTGATCATATCTTGTACTTCCTTGTGAAGAATCTTACTGGCCCCCACGAAAATTGTGCCATTATCACTGTAGATATGTGCACATTGTCCTCGTCTTGCAATGAATCGTCGAAAGGTTGTCAAAAATGTATCTGCTGAGATGTTTCTGACCACTTCTATGTGAATTGCTTTGGTGGCAAGACAGACAAATATTGGTATGTATCCTTTGTATGCCTTATAACCTCTCCCTTTAGTGGTCTTAATTTGAACTGGACCGGCATAATCCACACCGAAATGTACAAATGGGTGAGAGGGGGTTATTCTAGCAGAGGGAAGGTTTCCCATTAATTGTTCTATAGTTTCTGCTTTATAGCGGATACATTTGACACATTTTCCGATTGGTGATTTGACAGCTCGCTTTGCATTGACGATCCAAAATTGCTTTCGTGTCTGTGCCAATGTTGTTTGGTTCCCTCCGTGGAGAGTTCTGTCGTGTGCGTCGGTTATGACTAGCTTGGTCAAGTGACAGTTATATGGCAGTATCATGGGGTGTTTTCTTCCGTATGGCAATTGTGACTTCTCGAGTTATCCTCCAACTCGTAGTGTGCCGTTATTATCCAGGAATAGGTTGAGACTCAAGATTTTGCTTGTTTTCTTGATACCGATTTGTTTTTGCGGACGGAGAAGTATCTCCGTTGTATATTTCTCACGATCTGTTCTAGTGTGTCTTGGAGTTCTGGTACTGACAGCTTGTTTGTATTTTTTCTTTATTTTTGCAAATACTGATAAATCGTTTGCAAAGTAACATTGTGCATATGAGCTTGTTTAATGTTGAGAATTTGGCTACTGTTTCATCTTCTTCTGGATTTTTTATTATTATAGCGTGGCAAGTAATTTTTGTTTCCTCAGGAGGAGTGTTAATGATGATATTTTTGGTGGCCACGGTTTTTGGCTCTTTTATCTTAAGCCATTCGGGGCCTTGCCACCACGATGTATGGTTTGCTAACTTTGAGGGTTCCATTCCTCTAGATACGGCGTCAGCTGGGTTTGCTTCACCCCTGATATTCCCATTTCTCTTTAGGAATGAGACTATTAATTTGGACGACTCTATTTGCCATTTTGTAGGGTCACCTCTTATCCATGACAGTGCAATCATGGAATCTGTACAAGCATAAACAGCCGTCCGGTTGCATGGCATTGCTTCTAGTGTTTGTTTCATTATTTTAGCTAATAATAATGCTGAACATAGTTCTAGTCTCGGTAATGTTGCTTTCATTTTTATTGGTGCTACTTGACCATTAGCAGCGTTATCTGGAAACCTTGATTGTTATATATTGGTACTTTTATAAAGATTACTGCTCCATATGCCTTCTCAGATGCGTCACAGAATCCATGTAGCTCTACATTACTGCTTGAGGTTTGCTTTGTCCAACGTGGTATTGAAATGTATTACTGGAGCAAGCCACCCCAGTGGATCAAATAGCTTTAATACTTCTGACAGGATTGCCCTTTTGGATACTTTGGTGGTTGTGGAAACACTTACTTTGAACCTAAACGTGTCATTATGTGGTGCCCTGTGTATCCCAAATGATTTTCGGAAGTTGTCTTCCGTTATCTCGAGGTATTCTTGATTTTTAGGCTAGTTTCAATTGATTCCATTATTTCACTGCTGTTACTTGTCCATTTTCGTAGTGTAAAACCTCCTGATTTGAACATGTTAATAAATTCTGTTTTGAAATTTTCTGTCTCTCTAATTGTGTCTGCGCCTGATAAGAGATCATCGACGTAAAAGCCTTACATTGTGACTGCAGCCGCTTTTGGGTACCTAGTCTTTTCATCTTCGGCTAGCCGCTGAATCGTTTTTATTGCTAGGTATGGAGCAGATGTTAGTAGTATATCTAGGACTCGCCCATTACACTCGATGGAATGTGTCCATCCGGGTCTGAAGACATCGCTATGTCTTCAGCATTGACCTTGGAAGAACCAGAGGCTTGATCCGAAGAAGTAGATGTCATTAAGATCATCATTTCAAAGAAGTGTCATCGTCCACGTGCCTAACCTCGCCTAACAGAATGACATCATCATTTTGTAGGGCCCTTTTGACCGAAAAAAAAAAATTCGAAGAAGTGGCAGACTTCATAATTATCATAATATAATTATTAGTTCTAAGAAATGGCATTTAGGCGAAATTTCGGC
>MU182586.1:197284-221307 GCA_016904865.1 Pissodes strobi | reverse complement strand
AAAACTATTGTTTCGGGGGTTTTCGGTGACCCCATTAGCACTTTAGCTGGCAAGGCGCCTCCTAAAAGCATAATTAAAACGTGAAATATGTGTATAACTACGGAAATAAAACAGAAACGGTCTTAGTTACGGCCGCCTGAGAGCTCTCTTATGTAACTCTAATAAGGTGAAAAGTTAATGTATAAATATATAATTATTTATACAAGGCAACATAGCATTTTAATCAAAAACTAACAGAGTCTATCGCAGAATAATTAATTTCTCTAATAATAATAATAATAATAATAATAATAATTTCATTTCTCAATTGATGTGACTACTCTTAGCGTCTCTTAAAACAGTCAAAAAAAATAGATATTTCAAATATTAGCATATAAAATAATTGGTGAATAATAACTGTTGTGGAATTCTACATTCGACTTGTTCTTTAAAAATCAAGATTTAGAGTTATAAGATTTCTAAGACAATTTATAAAAATATGTTTCCTTTTTATTGCATGTACCTAGCACCAGTGGATGTCCATACTAGTCTCTCCAGCAGGCTCTCACTTGTGATACCGTTAAACAGTTTAGTGGTATGTCAATGCTAAGACATGTAGACTGCAGTGGAGGCTAGAGGGAGTTACTAAGGATCAGCTTGGATCCAGAATGTAGCAAGACCACTGATGGCATTTTACATTGTATCAGCTATAATATTACATTGTATTATGCGACAAGTTTTTCTCGAATTGAGGTCTTTCTTTTTTTTTAGCGATAGAGGTCATGTTAACGTTGGAGGCCAACGTTTTAGAGGGCGGTGAAACGTGTGATCTACTAAAATGCATAAGCTACTAAATAAATATCACCCTGTCCTAAGTTTGAACTTGAACTTGGAAAATGTTATATAAACATTATGGCAAACTATAAACAACGCGAGCAATCAACGGGAGCACTTTTTATAATATAAATAGGCTGCCGATCCTTCAGTTCAGCAGGCTTTTGTCTCACCTAAAACCAGCTCCTAGGTTAGATGCATAGCTGCTTCAGGTTCTATCGCTCCTATGTTAGCCACATGGCTCCTTTACTCCTGACCCAAACCTAGTAGTCGGTTAGCCACATGGCTGCTGAGTCTAAGGGTTTCATAACCGCAGTAGTAAAAGTCAAATCGATGATAAGTTTGCCAGAGTTCTGAGAATGATAAGTTTCTAAGTAGAGTCTGTTAAATAGTTAAAAAGTTTAGTGAAATATTCAAGTGCTCTTTCACCTTAAATAAAACACAACATAAAACTCTTAAGAATAAGACAGTGACCAAAGACCTATAAACAATTAAAAACCACACCTCAAATCGAGAAAGCATGCGCGCCTTAGTAATCGGGTATAATAGAATCTTATTACATTTCTGACCAATAGACATTGTTAAAGTTTTATCATTGAGTCTTTGACCAATATACATTGTTATTGTTTTAACTGAAGTGCTTTCTTCTCCTCTCACCCGACGTAAATCAATTCCGAACCCTCTGAACTATATACCTGCACGCTAAGCAAGGCGTGTCATCACGGATAAAACATACAGTGGCAGATTGGGGAAAGCGTTAGTTTAACCAAGAGACCACGTCATTGTACTATTCGTGACAATATACTTTAGCTCTACACAAAGATGCCATATAAAATACGTGTAAAACACAAATGTAAACTAAGGAAATTTGATGATTAACGGTGAAGCCATCAAAACACTGACAGCTTCTGATTGATGGGTTAACGTCACTTTATAGTACTGTCAACTCTTCACGCATGGCCCTCCGCTCGCTTCGCTCGCTCCGGGACGCAACCAGACAAAACTAACTGAAATTAACCCAAATTTACATAACCTCAAAAAAATTAAGAAAACAGGTCTTGCCCCCGACGGGAATCAAACGCGTATCGTCTACGTTCTAAACGCATAATCTAACCACTAGACAACACCTGGTAGAATAAATTGACTGGACCGCAAATAAAGTGAAAGTGACGTTAATCTACCAATCAGAAGTAGCTAATATAGCATAGTGGCGCATGGCTGTAAAGGATCTTAAAAGGCCACTGATTACGCCACTGTCCCTATAAAGGCACTGTAAATCAATATTAATATGAGTGGCGACATATGTTGACAAATCGTATAGTTTCCTTTCGGTATCGATTTTTAGCAACAGTATTCTATTTTGAAACACATAACTTGAAACTAGCCACGTGATCTGGTGTTTGCTTGAGTCCATAAAGGTTTTTCTGCAACTTACAGACTTGTGATGAACCATCCTCGAAACCTTGTGGTTGATGCATGTAACGGAAGCGATATTCGTCAAGTTTTCCATATAAAAAGGCGGTCTTGATGTCAAATTGCCTTAAGTGTAGTTTTTGTCTGGCAGCAAGACTTAGAACAACACGAATAGTATCAAAGCGAGCTACTGGACTTAAAGTTTCGTGAAAGTCCCTGCCGCTTTGCTGCGCACAACCTTTTATGACCAAGCGTGATGCCTTAAGTCGTTCAATTTCCTCATTTTCATTGTACTTAATGCGATAAACCCATCGATTGGAAATAATTTTAGTGTATTTTGGTTTATCCCATAAAACCCATGTCTCGTTCTGCTGAAGAGAGTTCATTTCCTGACGCATGGCATTTAACGACATACCTCACTGCTTTGATGACATTGATTCTTCATACGTCATTGGTTCACTGTTGGCAATCCACGCCACCGGGATTCCATAGAAATCAGAAGATTTTATTTGATTTCTAGGACAAACTTGATGTCTTTCTGGAGACTCTTCTGAGTTTCTATCTGTCTGGGGACTCCTGGTGTTTCATCCTTTAAAGGATTCTCATCATCTTGAGTTTGATCCACTTTACACTCAAGTTCAGTTGACTTAAACACCAGTTTTTCTTGTTTAAAGATGGCGTCATGGCTCACACAAACATCATGAGTATCTGGCACCCATATACGATATGCATCAATATCTTCAAGATACCCAATCAGAAAACCTTTTAGAGCTTTCTTATCCAGTTTTCTGCGCTTTTGTTGAGGTACATGGATGAAACAATCGGTACCAAGAACTTTCACCAATCCTTAGTGTTTCATTAGACCATATGGGCTCTTACTTTTGTCCAGCGATGGTCCAGTTCTGTTCAATACATAAGCTGCTGTTTTAACAGCTTCAGCCCAAACAAATTTCGGAAGATGTAGTTTAGCATGGAACGAGCAGTTTCCATAAGTATGCCATTCTCCCGTTCCGCAGCTTATCATTAACCGAGGCAGCATAAACATTATTCGGCGAAACTACTCGCAGCAAAAATCTATACAAGTTGCCCGCTTCGTCTCTAATAAATTTACAACGTGAACCGTTATGAGTCAATATGAAATCGATACTCTTCTTAGCAGCAACGCGAACCGAAAACAAATTTTTCGTCATTAAATAGCCGGTTGCCACTTACCATTTACAAATGTCTCAATGTCAATATCACCATTGCCAAGAGCTTCCAGTGAGGCACCATTTTTAACATAAACTTGAAGTGGCTTTGCAAATTCTTGAAATTTCACAAACTAATAGCGTGTATGAGTCATAAGATGCGGAGCACCGGAGTCGATGAGCCAATGATCATTTGAACTGATGGTAGTATCTCCAACAATCATATTTGCCAGGAAGACAATAAAGGCCGAAAATAGTAAAGAATGGACAAACATTTTTTCCATCTTTGATTATGAGTACACTGGGAATCACTGAGACTGATGTGTAATTTTTCTTAATGACCATAACACCGAATGTAGAGTAGTGCTGTTGAGTAACACGTTGAGTCTCAAATAAACGTAGGGCAAAGCTGGACAAAATGGGGTACCAAACTTTAAAAATGAATATAACAAACAACTTTGTAGAAACAACGTATAATTTTCTATAAAGGAAAAACCTTAAAGAAACACAAATAGAAACTGTTTTGGTTAAATAGTAACACTTAAATACAAAATCAAAATTATTCAGAAACGTGAAATAACCGCCCGGGAGGGAAAAATAGGGTTTCACAAGTTTTAACTAAAAAATAACTATTTAGCTACAGAATTCACATATTAATGTAGCCTCGTCGTCTTCATCGTCGACTCCGGCACATGAATTGTGTGCTCATCGTAAACATGTGCCACAAGCGATCCATCCCTCGGAAGATATGGAATAAAGGTCTCCGCAATAAAGGCATTCCGCATCACTGCCATTGCTAATTTCGCTATCACTTGAATCATCTTTTCGGATAACTTTCGTTTTTCTCATTTTTTTTCCCTTGGCCTTCTTGGAGTCTCCTTGGTCATCTACTTTTCTCTTTATCTGCCTCGAGGCATTTTTTTTTGTTTCAACCGACTCGACTGCTCAAGCTCGTCCTTGTATATATCTGCATGAACCGTCTGCAGGTACCCTCCACTATAGGGGTGCATCCATCTAATGATATTAGATGTATCGGATGCAATGTAGGGTACCTGCAGACGGTTCATGCAGATATATTGCATACTTGTATGTATTCATTTTGCCTTTGTTTCGCGACATTCGTTTGATCTGATTAGACTGTGAAATCGGAATGATACCTGTTGGACTGGAAAGTGGAAAGGTGGAATCATTTATTCGAGATGTCGTGCTTGTTTGAGGATGGACAGCGGAAAAGGTCTCAGATTTATCAGGGTTTTTTCACCTACAGGAATGTTAGTTTTTGAGGTTGTTCATATGGGAGAAGTGTTATTGTCTAATTTGTGCAGCTGAATTGTAGTGCAAGAATTATGGTTAGGATTCTGTTTTGGGGCATCACTAATTTTAGATGATCCTGCTGGAAGACCCTTGGATTTTTCCAGATATGTTGACTCTTTATGCTCAATTTCGGTAGTAGCAGATGGTAAAAAATCGGCGTCAGAAAAAACACTTGCATTCACAGGCCATATTCCGGTTTTTCTAAAGCCATTTATAGCCGTTGGCATTGTAGCTGCTCTTATGAAAGCAGCACAGTTGGTGCAAAGTAGCTACCCGGCCAGGGTTGGTCCTAAGCCACATTCTTACTTAGTCCTCGAAATAAGCACTTAAAGGCTTCATAAATACTACGTCAAGTGGCTGTAAACGGTGCGTAAAGGAGGCGGAAAACACAGAAACCCTACGCCATTATCTCTTGCATAATTTATGAGGTTCAAGTTTTTGATATGTGAAGAGTGCCCGCCTAAAAGGAGAAGTACAGGTGTGTGTTTTGAGGCCTGGGAAAATTCAACAAACTTTTTAAACCATTTAAAAATTATTTCCATATCTATCCACCCCTTTTGATTGAGCGCTACCCTTGCTCCAGGTGCCAATCCATCCAAAAAACCCTGTTGCATTGTCTTACGCGGATAAATTAACATATGAGGCATGGAGAGAAACATATTTCTGCAATTACCAATTCGCCTCTCTCTCCTGATGTCAAAGCACCTACTTGGCGTTTACCTTTTATCACAATAATCTTAGGAGCTGCTTTGGGAACCACCGTGACGCAAGTTTCATCGACGTTGTATATCTGCTGTGCAGGGAAATTATGTTTTTTCGACCAATCCTTCCAGAAGGGTGAAAAATTTTAAAACAGCAACCTTGTTGAATCCCCTTGCGTACATTCCTGAAGTAGATTCTGGTTTCCTAATTGATAATTCCTGATATTTTCTCAGGAAGCCCTGCATCCAACCTTTTCCAGAATTTTGGGCAGTTTGACGATATTGTTTAACTCTGCTAACTAAAAGGTGAGTTTTCTGCATTCAGTCATGGTTAGTCCGAATAATCGTGCCTCCATATCTCGCAAGTAACTTGCAATTTCTTGCAGCGGTGTAAAACCGTTTTTATATCTACCCAAAGTAGTTGAAACATTCTCCTCATTTGGATTACTTTTTCGTTTTTTAACGTATCATTCCAGAGTTGTTTGCGGAACATTAAATTGAATAGATGCACGATGGTATCCCATTTCACCTCTAACTACAGCTTTCACAGCTTTCTGCATGCCTATTTTTGACAAAGTCAGCCTATTGGTGGTCTGTTTGTACTTAAACACCATCTAAAAGCAATGAAAACATGTATTATTAACAATGACAATAAGAGGCACAACTTAAAAAAAAAAGTGGGGCAAAATGTGGTACCCCATTTTGCCCGACATGCATACTTTTATAAAAATTAGAAAATAAAAATTAATAACTTATTGTATTTTTAATGAAAGTTATGACAAGTTAAACTTAAAATAGTGTACTTTATGAATATCATCACATAATTGCGTTAAAATACATAAACAGATAATTACCTTGCTTAAAATGTCCGACCGCCGTTATATTTCACACAAAAAATTAAGTCACTGCACCTACTTCGGCAGATCTATTGTACTGGTGGCTTCAAACTTTGTTAAAGCAATCATGGGCCCTGTAAGGAATGTAATTAACCCAATAAGGAGTAGATGTCATTGAAATATACCAGCTGACTTAGACTTTGTTTAGAATGTTATCAATAAATGGCAATTACCTTAAAACCCCACCAGGCGATAATCATCACACGATTATCATTTATTAATTATTACATCTTTCTACATATGGAAAAAATATACAGCGAGTAATCAAAGTAATGATAATCAGATCACTACATTAATAGCAATAATTCTAAATACTGCTTTGGTTGTTAGACTATGGTAAGCTGTTAAATTTACCGAATTAGTTGAAAGTGCCATGTAAACAAAGCGGCATTATTGCTTTCACAATAATTAAGATGTTTAGATGGTATATCTGATTATAAATGTGAAGCTATATGTCCAAACTTAGTGAGCTAGAACCTGTCACGATTACAGGACATAATCATCGCTCCTGACTAATAGTGTAGCATTATATAAGGTCGAAGTGAAAGTCGTAATTCAGTTTTAACTGACAAATTAGTCAAGTTAAGCAGCCACCATGGCTGCTTAATTTCGGTGTGAAATTATTAAATCGTAAACAATATGTGTCTCGTTTCAGTCATAATATAGTTATGGAACTCGGAGAGACATTGTCATTCCTTTTGTTCTAAATATTTGTTCATCTAATAAATAGTATATAAGCATTTCGTAAAGAGTCGCTCTTCACTTTATAATTGATTTTCGTGCTATACGCAATCTTTTGTACTTTCATGAAGTTCATCACGATTGTTAAAAGATGTAGTTAGCGAATAAACTGTTTTTAAAAAGCCTTTTTCTGTTACAAGTTATTGAACTGGCGCGGTTATCGGAATTCTGTAAGTCTCATACGCGTGGTTGGGCAGTAGTGCACAAGCCCTTCGTGATTCGTGTCGCCCATAAGGGTCATCAGTTTCAACTGTTAACCGAAATTTCCAACCATCTGCATCCTATTGCAAAGGAAATCTACCACAGCAGCCTACTTTAACGTTTTCACCAGGTTACTGGCAGGAAAACCCACTGAAAGTGATGTTCCTTTCCAACCCTTTGCTTTCTAAGTGTGTGTACCGAACCAATTTACTTTGGGCATTTAAGATATATGTATATATTTTAATAGAGATTTATGCCTAATATTGACAATTTAATAGAGAATTTATCTAATTTAATTATCCACCCAAATCTTCCAGATTTAAATAATTCGCAACCCAATCAAACTAATAAAACGACTAAAATAATTTCAGCAAAATAAATTGCACATACATAAAGACCATGGCTTGCTATTTCCGGGATATTTTGATCCTGGAAGCACTATCATAATATCCATATATATTAGTAGTAGGGAACTCGGGGTCCGAGGACAAAATAAGGCCTTTTTGGCACCCTTATCAAACTCGATGGCCGCCATTACCATCACCCGGAGAAGTCGCTGACGTCACCACCATCAATGACCAGAGGCTGCTGAACTGACCTTGAATACACCACGAAGCCAAACGGGCCTAGCCCCCTATACAGGGTACTCAATAATCCGGTCCAGACTAAGCTAATGCCTTATGGTCACTCTTGAACACCACCACGTGACCTACTCCATCTACCCCGTATCTAATGTGACATCATCATCATGCCAAAGGGGTCTAACCACTACTAGAGGTAGTTTTAGGGGTGAGTTTTACGGCGCGCACCACTAAAATCCAAATTAAATTAACAATTGAATTGAGTGGGATAGTGGACATATAGACTTGAATGAAATTGAAGATATTTTACGCAAAGTGCTTCAACTCTACGAAAATTCCAAAATATACGTAAAGAGTAACGAAAAAGCTAATTTTTTGAAGATGTTTTTAGACGAAATGATATTAAAATATTCCTGTTGGTTGTGAACCCAAATTAAGCAAATCTAAAAGTACACCAGAGTGTTATTTTCATAAGACTGTAAATCCATGGCGTTGTGCATTAGCTAATGTAAAATTACTCTATAAATATAAAAATTCATATTAATTTGGTTGTTTTATTTCCCATTGCATTGTACTATTTTACCTCCACTTCTATTCGAATTCGACTGAATAAAAGGAGAGTAACTTTGAATTTATCAGTATAACGCTTTCACAAATCAAAAATTAATCAAGAAAATTGTCCTACTAATATTACACTACAAAAATACAACACTACAATAGTTAAAACGGTCTGATAAGAAGAAAATGTGAAAAGGTTAAGCTGAAAAAAACTTCCTGCATTTGCTTTGACAATAGGATGAAAGAAGATATTGTTGTATAAAATTTTTATTGTCATGAATTCTGTTTTCTATGTATAATGCGTTGGACATTAAATAATGTATATTGTCCACTTTGTAGACAAAAATTTTATTCTTGGGTAAAACCAAAAGATGCAGATATTCGATTCCTGTGGTGAAAGAAGATGAACAAGAACAAGATACATTTTTAAGTTCACTCAAATAATGTTCTAATAAATATTTCATATAAGTTTAACGATTTACTTTGGTAATTTTGCTATATGAGGAACATTGAAAACAATTACCTATGTCTAGGTTATGTACCTTGTATTTGTTTATGTTTTTATGTACCGTGTATTTGCTTATGTTCTTGCTGTCCAGTTTTTAGTGGATTTTTGTGAATGGTGACCGGTAAAATTTGTGAAAGTAGTGCCTGTGGGTCAATCCAAACTTGTTATGACTGGTGAGACTATAAATATAGAGTTTTCTTTGGTGCTTTTAAAGTTTTTGCCGTAAAATTCGCCGACACATTTTGGAATTGCACTTTGGACTTTGTTTTTGTTGTTGTTCATCTGTCAGCTGTCAGCTGTTGGGTACTCTTCTTCTTCTTCTTCTCGGGCAACCCAGGTGGAACTGCCACAACAACTTTGTGGACTAAGCTAGTGGGGCAGTTGAACCACTATCTGCATCCTGCCTTAGTAGTTTGATTACGGCCTCCAAGATGAAGTGTAGGGCATGCAGTAGGGTGGAGGATTCAAAAACCATCCTTTGGGCCTGTGATTGCTGTTCCGCTAAATTATGTACAGGGTGCTCCAGGCTTAGTGCTTCTGAGGTTCGATGTATGGAACTCGAGAAAAATCGAATTCTGTGTTTCTTCTGTGATGATTGTCGGATCTCACTGAAGAACAGGCCTAGTGATATCAATCCTAGTCAGCTATGAAAGAAATCATCGCTTCGGAGATCGGGGCCTTAACTCTGAATGAGGTTGTGAAGGAGCAATCTGCAACTCTTGATTCTGTTATTTCTCAGATTTCTGACATTCGTGAGGATGTCAAGGAGCTACGATGTCAAAGGGATATAGCGCAGAGTTCCTCAGCACCTATAAGTCAAACCTTTGCACATGTTATCAAGAAACAGAATGCCTTGTTGATTAAACCTAAGGACGTATCCCAGAGTATAAATATTACTAGAAGTGACTTGTTGAAGAATCTAAATCCTGTAAAGGAAAATATTACTGTGCAATGTCTCAAGGGAATAAGTAGGGGTGGCATGGTGGTAAATTGTTCCAGAAAAGAGGAATTGGATAGATTTTCCCAACTGGTGACAGAGAAACTTCCAGACAAGTATGAACTTAAGGCAGCTGGACATCTTAACCATAGATTGAGAGTAACAGGCCTAACACAGAATTATGAACTTCAGATGTTGATTGAGCTGCTGAGGTAACAAAATGCTTCAATAATGCCTGAGAGCTCTAGTCTTAAAATCATATCGGTTAAGCCGGTTAAGAGAAAACACAATCTGTACTACTGCCTAATAGAAGTCAATCGTGAAGCTTACAAACATATAATAGATTCTGGTCATGTTTTTATTGGCTATGATTACTGTAGAGTATATGATGGTTTGGAATTGCGTAGATGCTTTAAATGTTGTGGTTTTCATCACTTGGCGGAGAACTGTGGGAAAGATATAGCTTGTCCTAGGTGCACTAAAAATCACTCTGTCAAGGAGTGTAGGGAAGCCTTTCTCAAGTGTATCAATTGCGTTAGGTCTAACACAAAATATAACACAGCATTTCCTTGTGACCATGCTGCATGGGATTACAGGTGTTCAGTATACCAAAGTAAACTTGAAGAGTTTAGATCACATATGCTACAGTAGCAATTGGGGAGTCTTAAGTGTGCCAACATCAGAGTAGCCCATGTTAACATCAGGTATCTCATACCTTATTTTCCTGATATTAAGGAATTGAATCTAGAGGAAAAGTGGAACATTTTTGCGATCACAGAAACATGGCTTCACTTGGACTATCCTGATGATTATATTAATATCAATGGATACAACTTTTTTCGAAAGGATCGAGCTACTCGGAGGTGGAGTGGGAGCCTATGTGCGTTCTGACTTAAAGTGTTCGGTGATTGATGTGTCATCGGTGGTGGCAGACGATCAATTATTGGAGCAGTTATGGGTAGAAGTTTATGTCAAATCGAAGAAAATATTAGTGGGCATTGGTAAACTATAAGTGTTTAAGTTGTGTAGAATCTATTTTGTCCAGTTTATCCCCATTGTATGATCATGTCTTACTGATGGGTGATTTAAACATCAATCTTTTCATGGAGCATACTGACACCAGATTCTTTCACACTATTCTACAGCAATTTAATTTGAAGCAGGTTATTTCAGAGCCTACCAGAGTTTCAAGAACTAGTGATTCGCTTCTGGACGTTATATGTGTGGAGAATGTGTTGACTGTTTTTGCTGCAGGAACATCAGAAATGTTGAACCTTACAGACCACAGGCTTGTTTGTTGTGAGTTGGAGATGGATACCCCAAGAGCTGTAAGCAGGACTGTGACATACAGGGACTTTAGGAGTTTTGATGAATAGTCTTTCGACTTGGAAATGAAGCATACAAATTTTGCTAGTGTTTTACTTGATGGAGACATAAATGCTAAGTTGGACTGCTTAAACGGAAAGCTCACAGATATTTTTGACCGTCATGCACCAGTAAAAACACGGACTATAAAAAGGAGATTTAAACCTTATATCACAGAAACAATTAAAGAAATTATTGATCTAAAACGGAAAGCATTTAATAGATACAAGAGCACGAGAACATCGCTCAAAAGCAGTACTATCTTGATTTAAAAAATTAGCTTTCATTTGCAATTAGTAGCGAAAAAAAAGCATTAAAAAAAGTAAAACATAACTCAAAGAAGACATGGTCCCGTATAAATGAATGGAATATTCATACTAAAGGCTCCCTTGAAATTCCTAGTCATCTGAGGAACATTCAGCAAATTAGTGACCATTTTGCTTCTGTTAGTCACTTGTCTGTTACAGTGAATAGGGACAAATTAGATTTCTATAAATCAAACAAATATCATAACTTCCAGTTTAATTTTGTAAATGTTTCAACCTATGATATATACAAGTCTTTTTCCAAAATCAAATCAGAGTGTGGTGGAATTGATAACATAGGATATAACATGTTGTTGTATAGCATAGACTATATTGTGGCCCCACTAGCTGGGCTATTTAACATGTGTTTAAATGGAGGTTTCTTTCCGGATGTGTGGAAGGCCTCTGTAATTAAGCCTTTACCGAAGGTGTCCAAAGTTGAAGGCTATAATGACCTTCGGCCAATTTCAAAAATGTCCGAGGCTTTAGTCCATGACATGCTCAGTAAATTTATTGCTGACAAGGAAATTTTACCTTCCACGCAATCCGGCTATAGGAGAGGCCATGGTACCGCAACTGCGCTCTGCAATGTAACTAACGAGTTATCTACAAATACTGACCAGTCCAAGGTCTCTTGCTTGGTCCTCTTGGACTACAGCAAGGCATTTGATTTAATCAATCATGAAATGCTAATAGCTAAGCTGTCGTATTATGGTCTCTCTGAGCAGGCGTGTTCATGGTTTTCTAGCTATTTGTATTCTAGAACCCAGGTGGTGGAGTTGGATGGAGCAAGATCTAATTCGGTTGTTGTTGCACAGGGTGTACCGCAGGGCAGCATACTGGGACCCTTATTATTTTCGTTGTACACTTCAGACCTCCCAATGCAGGTAAATAACTGCTCCATCCATCTCTACGCTGATGACACTCAGCTTGTTTGTGGGTTTATGCCTGACACATCCAGTGGAACAATGCAAAAGATAAATGATGACCTTCGGTTAATATATAGGTGGTCCTTAATGCTAAAAAAAAAAGTTATTTTATGTTTATTGGCACTGATCATTCCATTAATAAAGTTCACTTGTTTAACTTTACTACCCTGCATATTAATGGTACAGCACTCCCATATGTAGAGCAGGCCAGGAACCTTGGGTTGATATTTGATAGGAATTTAGGCTTCGAGGCTCATGTTAGAAAGCTGTCATCTGTTTACTTTAAATTGAGAAGTCTATATCCTTTCAAATATTTATTGCCTATTAAGACTAAACTGATGTTAATTGAATCTCTCATTCTTCCGCAGCTGGACTATTGCATTGTTGTGTATTATGGATACTTAAATGTTGAGTTTCAAAATAAAATTCAGCTGGCTCAGAATGCAGGGATTCGATTTGTTTACAATGTTAACAAATTTGACCATATAACACCAATTTATCAAGCAAATAACATTTTAAAATATAAGCAACGTTATAAATTACATTTTTCTGTATTTGTGTCTCGAGTGTATAAATTAAAATGTCCTGGATGTATGTATGTATCTGGATATCACTGTTGGTGACTAGACAGGATGTGCATGGTTTGAATCTAAGGAATGTCATTAGATTTCAGATTCCTTAGCACCGAACCGCAGGTTTTAGAAATTGTTTTGCCTTCTTGGCAGTTGAACTGTTGAACTCTGATATTTTTCTCTCAGTTCCGGCCTTCAAGAGGAAATATAAAACCATATTGACTATTGGTGAAGTGTAGTGCAAGTCTAGCATTTTTTTTCTCTTATTGCTTTACATAATATTGTATTGGGCCGGTAGTATGGAAGAACGCTCTGCGAATGCTAACATTTGTGTATATATATTGTAAGATATTGCATAATAAACGTTTATTTATTTATTTATTTACTTGTATTATTATTAATATTCAACAGCATCTGAAACATTTATATATTATTTAATCATAACTGCACATGTGTCTCATAAGGCTAGGCGGTCTTGTTGTACTTGTACAAAGTTGGGGGGTACTCTTTTTCTTCTTCTCGGGCAACCCAGGTGGAACTGCCACAACAACTTTGTGGACTAAGCTAGTGGGGCAGTTGAACCACTATCTGCATCCTGCCTTAGTAGTTTGATTACGGCCTCCAAGATGAAGTGTAGGGCATGCAGTAGGGTGGAGGATTTAAAAACCATCCTTTGGGCCTGTGATTGCTGTTCCGCGAAATTATGTACAGGGCGCTCCAGGCTTAGTGCTTCTGAGGTTCGATGTATGGAACTCTAGAAAAATCGATGGCTGTATGTATGGAACTCTAGAAAAATCGATAGCTGATGACGTTAGGCTATAATCTTCAAATTGAATCGGAACCAGAGCTGTGGTGGTGCGATGGTATGCGCTCCGGCTCTTTGTTCTAATGGATGCAAGTTCGATTTCTTGCGGCAGCCGCGGTCGCAACAAAAAAAAACTTTTGTTAATTTAATTTGGATTTTAGTGGTGCGCGCCAAAAAAGCATTGGAGGCAAAAAGTCCTTAACTATTTATTTTCACTAACAAAAAATTCACCCCGAAAACTACCCTTAGTAGTGGTTAGGCCCCTTTGGCATGATGATGATGTCACATTAGATACGGAGTGGATGGAGTAAGTCACGTGGTGGTGTTCAAGAGTGATAAAAGGGAATACGCTTAGCCTGGACCGGATTATTGAGTACCCTGTATAGGGGTTAGGCCCGTTTGGCTTCGTGGTGTGTTCAAGGTCGGTTCAGCAGCCTCTGGTCTTTGACGGTGGTGACATCAGCGACTTCTTCGGGTGATGGTTCGAGTTTGATGAGGGTGCCAAAAAGGCCTTATTTTGTCCTCGGTCCCCGGGTTCCCTACTACTTATATTCCTACTGTGGAACCCGGAACCACCAGCGCGGAAGCGGAACGTGATTCGGGAAAACCACTTAGCACTTCCCATTTCTGGTGGGGTGGTCTTTCACCGGATGATGCGAGTAGGCGTATGCATCTACCGCCTATAGGCTGCATTGTATTAGTAGGCAGGAACGTCAAACTGGTGGGAGCAGTTTGATTACGGGGAGTGACGTCCTCGTCATTCCGAGTTTGCCACGGGATGTGGCCCATCAAATCGTGTCGTTCTCCGCCAGGCTGGAGAACATCGAAGTACCAAGCTCTTTGAATTAAAGTAAATCCACAGGAAGTTTTTTCGACCTATTTCTGCTAAAAGCTTCAGCGAAACTATTAAATATTTGTATACAGAATAAAACGGCATTTTTCCATAATTTACTATATTTATTTTTGAATGTTTGGAATTTTGCTGGTATTTTTTTGAGTCCTTAGCATATTAATGTACAAAATTTTCGTAACGATTTGTCGTTAAAGTTCAGCAGCAGTGTATTAAAATTTTTTACCGTATAGTTTGGTGATAACACCCTGTATGTATGTATGTAGTATGAATGAGCCATAATAGATCCACAAATAGATTTATTTAACCCCAGGTAAACAGAAATGTATGCATTTAAATCAGCATATGTCAGTTCTTCATTACCGCTTAGTCCAAACCTGGATGGTCGATCCCATTATATAAAGCTAAATGTCATTCCATCAATTCAATCGTGTGTAATCGTTTTTAATTTAATATATCCGTGTCTCTGTGAGTATTCAGTAAACAGCAGAGTGTCAAAGAAAGAAAGAAGATGTTTTCACCCTCTCAAATAAAAACCGACGCTAACTTTCCCGCGTTATTGTCCTTCCCGAGCTCGTGAGAAAAATCATATTTCAGTTCAGTTCAAGCGTTCACTCAAATATCAGTAAAACGTGCTGTTCGCCCTCTGGCCAAAGGTCGAATTCCTTTTGGATCAATTTCTCTTCTTGTATGCACAAACCCTCATTTGGGCGTTTATAACGCAATTCTAAAAGAATACCGAATCGTAGCGTCTCTTTTGAAGAGGAAGTAACACTGTAAAATGACGTCTGCAATCTTGCAGTGGAGAAAATCCATTCCAATCCCAGCTGATGGAATCCAATGTGTGAAATTAAACAGGCTACTTACCCCTGAGTACGATAATAGTAGAGAAACGAGAAAATCAATGTATTTGTAGAGTGAAAGGAAGTTGAAATTTTAAAGACAAAAGTTTCATTTTAAATTAACAAATCAAGACTTTTTAGTAGATAATAATGATTAAGAAACCTTTCGTAATATTAATTGTAAGTGTGAAAGGATGAATGCTTGAAATTAATATAGATAATACTGTATATATTTATCATATTTAATACAATTTACACCTGCATTATCAAAATGAATACATGTTTCAATTCATCCTATAGATATAATCTCGCTACTCTAGAGTAATACAGTTCATTAAAAGTGGTCAATTAATAATTAAGATACCACCTCCTCTTTTATGGTTTTAAGCAATAGGAAAAATCAATTGTTGATCTCAATCAAGCAGCTTGTTTAGCAACATTGACAATGTAATTGCCAAACGTCGCGTCGGTCGTTGCGTCTAATATATTAAAGGCTTCTAAACTGGAATTCTAAAAACAAGCTGCCGCATAATGATATTCAAAACCGTATGCTTCTTTGCTTTTTTGGGTTTATCATCTAGCCAATTAATTAGATAGGCAACACCACCTTTTGCTATTACTTAAGTGGAAAAATATCCTAAAATCAGTAAGGAATATGTATAAGGTATCAGTCAACATGTAAACATCAAATTATTTTGTTTAGTAGCGTTTTTCTGACAGTTTCTGTTCTCGTTTTACACAGCAAAAACTTTCCTTTATAAGTATACAAAGCGGGAAAGTTTCAGTATATCGGAATTTCCAACAAAATTCTCTCAGAGTGAGCTTGCTTAGTATTCTAAAAGCTGCAACAAACCTGCCCTTGGAGAATATCAAATAATACTGTATGCAAATTTTTAGTAGGTGAATCACAAGTTGGAAGCGCGAATATCTCTATCAAAGCAGCTTTGCAAATGGAAACTAAGCTCTAAGTACATATTAACTTACTCATTATGTTTCCGTATTCATGTATCTATGTTTGTATCATTCCGTGAAATTGAATAAAAGTACCTAGTTTTCATGCAAATGAAGTAGGAAAGTTTTAATTATGTCAAATGGCAACAACACTGAAGGCTGAATAATAAAATATTGACACGACATATAAAATATTTAAAAAAGTACTCAATTACTAATCAGATATCTCCGAAACCTAAAGTTTGTTCTGGCCACTGAAAGAAAAATGTCAGTATAGGTAAATATAATATGACTTACAAGAACCTTTGCCCAAAATGCCACATTTTTTGAGTCATTGCGATGTGTAAAATGAGCACTGTCGAATAAATTTATATCAGAGTACCTTCTTGCTAATACCTGCGGAAAGTGTATTTTCCTCATTTAATTCCTGACCGAACTCATCTACGAATCCTTGATTTAACTGCAGTCGCGTGCGCAAAGATACCACTGCAGACAATTGATGTCTTTCTCCTATTGTTATCTGATGCTCGTAGGAAAAATATTGTTCCTAATAATGGCGCAAAGTGTCTTTCCCGCTCTTAAAACATATCCGACGCGAATTTGCATGCGGTAACGTATACCTAATTTTTTGTATTTGCTTGGAATATATTTCATCTTCAGAAAATCTGAAACAGAGGAAAATAGAAAAGAACAGAGAATACCTATGGTGAAAATGATCTTATCTAATTGCGGATATGGTAAACTTGTAACGTATTTAACTTTTAATTTGTATTGAAAGGAAGTATGAAATTGTATTGCATATATTTCATCTAACTCTCCCAAATAAATAAAGCCATAGCTTCTAGTTTTTCAACTATAACAACAGTCTCAGGAAAAAAACACTAAGAAAATACTTTTCATATTTGATATTGCATGCCCCTATTTTAATGTTGTGCGCCCGGTACCGGCCAGACCGGCCGTATAATACTGAATAAAACGGCCCCATTAAAAAGAAAAGTAATTAAAAGTTCAGAATTTAGCATTCATATACAAGAATTTTTCCCGCTATCGCTTATTTTCCGTTGTGAAGGATGAGTGGGAAGTTTATTTAAAGGAGATGAAATGAATAATAAAAAAATGTTGCACTTAATTTACAATTTATATTTTGTATTATGAGCATTAGATGAAATTAAATTATTTATTTGCATCGCATACAAACATGGGTCGGTCAAGTTTGCCTTCCGTCGTAAACAAATTTAAAAATAAATAAACCATAATTTTGCACACCGGAAATAAAATTTTACACACCCACTCAAGGAAAACTAGAGCTGTTTTTAATACAGGGGGCAAACTTGACCGTTCCCCCCCCCCCCCCTCTGTTACAAAATTTAAAAATCGTGTTGCCATTTGATTCGGAAAATTTTGCACACTCTTCTGGAGAAAGCTATGAGGTGTTAAAAATTGGCATTCCACCCCCCCTCCCCCCCCTCCCGTTTGTCAAAAAGTTGGAAAATTTTGATGCTGCTAGGTTCAACTAATTTTGCACACCTGTTTTCAAATTTTGCACACTCTTCTGGGGAAAGTTATGAGGTGTTAAAAATTTGCATTTTCCCCCCGCGTGTTAAAAAGTTGAAAAATGTTGCTGCTGCTAGGTTCAACTAGTTTTGCACAATTTTGCACGCCTATTTTCAAATTTTGCACACATTTCTGGGGAAAGTTACGAGGTGTTAAAAATTTGCATTTTCTCTCCCCCGTATGTGTGAGCTGGGTTATCTTTTATTTATGTATTTGTTTTAATATTTATGTCTTTTAGCGTCTCTCATTGGCGGAATAGTTTAATTTAGGATTGTCACAGATTTCTAAAGCATTTGCACTACTTTTAAAAAGCCCCAAAAATCCCCTTACTGGAAATTTTGATACTTTACTCGTAGATTCGACTCTCACTACTTTTTAGATTCTACCGGGTGCCGTTTACCTATGTACATGTACATCCAGGTTAGGTGAGGAGCTGATCACCCTGTACCTATGTACAGGTGTTCACAGATATTGAGGTTGCAGGATAGAACAACTAAAAGTGTACGCACCTGTGTGCTGTGCCCAGCTAAATGAACGGTGATGAGAGAGACCCGAAAGCCTGATGAATTTGGCATTTGCCTGCGTACCTATATTCTACAAAATGCTAATGGCTGCATCGTTAAGGATTAAAATCGCTCTAGTTGTTTATAATTAACCATGAATGTCTATAAAACATTTTTCAAGTTAAAGTTCAAACTTAGTACAGGGTGATATTTACTTAGTAGGTTTATGCATTTTAGTAGTTCACACATTCGCCCTCCCTGATAATGTTGGTCCCCAACGTTGCTTTAGAAGATAGAAAAAAGAGACCTCAATTCGAGAAAACACATCGCATTTCACAAAATTTGTTCTGGCTTAGATCCACCCTTTTGCATTTCATTTTGTAGTCCCCATGCAGTTTTAAGTCCTCGTGTGGTTTGCCTCGCTCTTTCTCTGTGACAGTCTGTTAGTGGAGACTACAGAGGGTTCTTCTACTGCTAGTTATACATGTAACACTAGAAAAATTCTTTTACAACTTATATTAACAATGTTATAACCCTATCCTATATTTTCTCGTGTGTGACGTTTTGTTGCCTTATTAACAAAAGCACAGTTTGTTAAACCCGGCTGGTTACTAAAAATGTGCTACTTCCAAGATGGAGTTGTTTCTATTGAAACCAACGTTTACGTATTAGTAGTTATTGTGTTAATAAAGCAACTTGTTTGTCACGTATTATTTAAATACGGTCCTGTCTTCTAGTATTTTACATATCAATATTAAAATGTTTATTTATACACACGACTTTTTATAAAATACTGTTATAGGTATCGCTATGATATTTTCTTCGCTTTGAATAATTCACCCTGCATGGGATGCGTCCACCCCATGAAAGTTGATCTTTGGATTATCACTATTATCATAATTATAATATCAGAATTTTCAAAATTGTCTCGATAATATTTACAATTCTAATTCTAGATTTACGAGAAACATCAAAATAGTTTATAGAACTTATTTCTTGCTAGAATCATATCCACTAGTTGATTCAAAAGATGATACTGTCTTTATATTATTTAACCATAGTTCTTTAATTCTTATTTTTATATCCATTATATAGAAATTTATCAAAACTTTTCTATGTATAAAGACGGTCCTGTCTATGTATATAATATTTACTAGCAGCATTTTATGTCTCTAAAATTATAGCAGTTTATTTGACTCAGGTATACTTCTTGCCCTATAAAACTTGCTGATTTTGTGTAGCAAATTACTCAATTTATTTTACTCGCTGACCTAATTCAACATGCTGGCTTTGTTTATAGAAATTAAATATCTTTGCATCTATCCATATCATATGCCTTTACAAATAATATTATTTGCTCATGTTATTGCCTTGCAATATGATCTGGTTTTATTTTGATGATTTAATATTAATAATGATATTCAAATTACATTCCGATTATTATACTAGACATGATGTAAATTAACTTAATACAAGAAAACTATACGTTAATCTTTAGCTGTTCCTCTCTGTTTGGCTTTGTATGATAGATGGCGACTGGATATGTCATCTTTGTATGCAGGTTCCTTGGTGGGAGTCGTTTAGATGGCGAATTGTTTCCTGGTAGCTTGCGTTGTTTTGCGGAATGCTTGTTTACATAAAGCATGGCAGATGGTGTTCCTAGCGTGTCATGATGCTTGCTTTCATTTGCGAATTTGCGAAGCCTTCTGTCGTGGTGGGTTCCTTGCTCCTTCTATCTTCAATACTTCTTAAAGTGGATGAGTATGGCAAAAATGGCGTCGACTTGTTTTTCTTGCTTCTCCGTGTATTGGCATTAGATGAGCTAAACAATACATCAGCTGGCTCGATTTGATCTGGATTAGACTCTAAGGTTTGTTAATTTTCAATTATTTACTAGATTATCTAACTCGTTGTCCACTGCTACTGATAATTCAACCATATATCATAATTACATAAACTTTTTTAGGTTCTAGGAATCTCTAGTCGAAGAATGGGGAAACATCTACCAGTGATTGTTTGGTTTGCTGAGTCCTGTATACGGAATGGTGTTTTCCAATGGCTCCTGACTGGTCTTGGATTGTAGCCCATGCTGCATGTTCTCAAGGTAAAGTTCGGTAAATATATATGCACATTATTTGCAATTGATTACTGCTTTTTATACACTTCTTTATACACTTCATGTCTTCGTGACTTCGTGATATCGCCTATATTTACGTTATTTTCTATACACTTGTTTCTATTCTAAGTTTCATATATTAGGTTTTCATATCTTAAGTTTTTCTTACTTAAGGTTCACATTATTCTATGTATATCTATGATTATGATTTAGTTGACTAGCTATTTCATTATTTCCTTATCTATGTATGCTGCTCCTTATCACATAAACATTTTCTTCTTTTATAATTCTTCTCACTTTACATAAACAATTTTGCTTATATATTTCCTCAAATATTTCACCCTATGTATGCTTCTTCTATATTCTTCATGCTTTACATAAACATTTCTTGCTTATGTAACATTTCACCTGGGAACTATGCCCTTCTTGAGCTTCTATGGTACCAAAATGTTTGCTTAGACTTCCTTGATCGTCAGTCAGTTACTTCAGTCCATATATGCTCAACTTTCCGATGCCAAAATTCTTTGCTGTGACTTTCTCATTTAGATAATCCGTCGTTACAGTCTTATTTAGGTCGGAGAACACTTTACTTTATAATTCTTCCATGTATACACATTTATTTTTTCCTGTATATACCCTTGATACCTCTGCTTCAGCTCTTTATTTTGCACACCTAATTTGCTTGTTTTCTCACTAATATTCACCCTCCTATAACTTAACACGACTTATTCTAATTTCATTTGTCTTCATAAATCCTTCTATGTTCTATACTATATATAATGTCTATTTTTCAATATACAGTTCATTAACTTCCTAAGTGTTTTTATCTATGTACTTGTCTTATTAACACTCGGGTTTATATCATGCTTATTTATGTTGAGTTACTTTCTGTTTCACTATATACAACCCAGTTACGACAACTTCAACTGTGCCTCGGAATTGGACACGAAAATACGGTAATATTGGAACTTGGAATATACAGAGCTGGTATAGACCCGGAGCTTGCACAAATGCGGTACAGCAGCAAGAAATGATTGGAATGGACATAACAGCAGTCCAAGAAATAAGATGGCCGGAGAACGGGAACATAAAAATAAGCAAATCTGTCATATTCTTTAGCGGCAACGAACAAGGAAAGCACGAGTTTGGTACGGGGTTTGTGGTTAGAGAAGAATTGGTCCAGAATATATTAAAGTTTGAACCAATGAAAGGGTATGTTACATCAGACTTAAGGGACAATGGTATAACATCTCAATAATCTCGGCTCATGCACCAACGGAAGAGAAGGATGAAAATATAAAAGATGCCTTCTACGACTCTCTTGAAAGGATAATCGTCACTACCCCCAGTCATGACATGCTACTACTCTGCGGTGACTTTAACGCAAAGATAGGCAAAGAACCTAATTTTGAACCAACGCCAACGATAGGCAAGCACCGCCTTCATGACGTATCTAATGATAATGGCCAAAGACTCATAGAAACAGCTGCGTCCAACAATTTGCTTATAAAGTCGACTATGTTCCCACATAAGAACATCCACAAACACACCTGGGTATCAAATGACCACATCACTCGAAACCAAATCGACCATATTGCTGTGGATCTACGTCACGGAAATAACATACTATGTGAAGATTGTAGAAAACAGCTAGAAAAAAGACAAACCATAAGAAAGCGTATGATACAACTTCAATCCAACGAAAGCAGAGAAAAGTACTCAAAGTGTCGGAAAGAAACAAGACAGCCAATTAGAACGAAGAAAAGGGAATTTGAACAACAGAGATACGAAGCAATAGGGAAAGATCGTCCCAAACCATGATCCCGAAATTTTTACAGGGCAATATCCTTTGAAAAAAAGAGGCTTTAAACCAAGATCAATCTCAGCACTCAAAAACGAACAGGGCCGTATTCTCTTAAACGATGAAGAGTTGTCGGAAGAGACATTTTGAGAAGCTACTAAAAGTCGAACATGACGAACCGCATAAAGAAAAAACGTATGTGACAGCGGATTTACCAGTCGAAGATCCCTCTTTTGAGGAAACCCAGAAAGCTGTACAGAAACTAAAGAACTCCAAGCACCAGGATCTGATGGCATAATCGCAGAACTTCTAAAACATGGTGGTAACGCACTTCATCAACAAATCCATAAGCTAATAATACTTATATGGACCGAAGAAAAAATTCCAACACAATGGAAGGAAAGCATCGTAGTGCCTATCCACAAAAAATGAGATAAATCGAAATACGCCAACTACAGAGGAATCTCACTGATTAACACGGCATACAAAATACTGTCAAACATCCTACTCAACAGACTCACTCCATTCGCAGAAAACATCGTGGGAGAGTACCAAGCGGGGTTTCGGGCTAAGAGATCAACCATAGACCAGCTATTTACTTTAAGACAAATTCTGGAAAAGGGATGGGAATACAACAGAACGATCCACAACCTCTTTATAGACTTCCGACAAGCTTATCACAGCATAGAGAGAAGCCAAGTGTGGAATGCAATGGCCGAGTTTTCAATCCCCACGAAACTTATTCAGATGACCAAAATCTGCATGGAAGAAGGAATATCCAAAGTTAGAGTGAACCAGAGCCTATCCAACAAATTTGATTTACGTAACGGTCTAAAACAAGGCGACGCTCTATCACCCTTACTTTTTAATATTGTCTTAGAAAAAGCCATCAGAACAGCCGAAATCAAAACCGAACTACTAACCACTAAAGGACCCAAACTTCTACTAGCTTACGCGGATGACATTGACGTCATCGGAGACACTGTATTAACGGTAAAGGATATTTTTAATAAAATCGAGAAGTCAGCAGGAGAAGTGGGGCTCAGAGTCAATGAAGATAAGACGAAATACATGTGCGTAAACCGAATGGGATGCAGGGATAGAATAGGACAAAACGTGACTGTGAACAGCTAAAACTTTGAAAGAGTGGAACGTTTTAAATACCTTGGATCTACAGTCACGGCTGATAACGACGTCACAGAAGAAATCAAGGGCAGAATACAGTCCGCAAATCGCTGCCTATATGCATTAAAAAATCTGATCCAATCTAAAACCCTGACAAGAAAATCCAAAGTCACTATATATAAAGCTATTATCAGACCAATAATAACGTATGGGGGCGAAACATGGACAATGACCAAGGCCAACGAAGAAAAACTGCGACGCTTCGAACGCAAAATCCTCAGGAAGATTTATGGCCCCCTCCGCGATGCAAGAACCGACCAGTACCGCATTAGAACCAACGCTGAATTAGCAGAACTGTACAGCGACAGTCACATCATCCAAGAAATCAAAGCTCACCGTTTAAGATGGGCAGGCCACTTACAACGGCTTGACGATCAAAGGCTTGTGAAATTGAT
>MU182586.1:130304-169777 GCA_016904865.1 Pissodes strobi | reverse complement strand
AGATCGCCATGAGCCAAGCCCGGAAGTCTGATAATGAGCAGATTCCTAATCCCCTCAACAAAAAAAAAAGATAGATAGATAGATAGATAAATAGATAGATAGATAGATAGATAGATAGATAGATAGATAGTTTATTGATGCCAAATACAAAAAATATTCACACACGTGAATAGTATACCATTAATGTTATCAAGAACAGAATTCAAATTACCTACTTTAACATTATGGCTTAAAAATTTACAAAGCACTAAACATCATACTTTAAAATGACCTTACATTTTTCACACATTAAAATTTATTTTAGGAAATTACATATTATTGGTAAAAGAGACATTTACCATTTACACTACAAATTAATTTATCACAGCTCAAAAATTCCTGTATGTACACTATAGAATATGTTTTCAGTTAAGAATTTTTTAACGATATTTTTGAACTTTATGAGTGGAAGTTCTCTGATACTCAAGGGATCTCTCAAAATCTTCGCGGAAAACCACGATAATGCGTTTACGGGATAAAAGAAAAGGGTCTGGCTATATATCAATCGAGTGAATCCCCAGTCAACAGAAGACATGGTCCTTGAATACATCAAGAAGAAGCAAAACTTCATGGATAAAAAACTGTGGGTAAAAGAGCTTCCAAAGGAATCTGGTCAGTTGAAACGTTTTGTAGTTACAGCACCTTTTGATTTGAAGTTTCTGGTCTCGTGGAGTTGGCATTAAAAGATTCATCTTTGCCAAACATAAGGATTTCCTAAGAAATGCCGGAAATTTTTTATAAAGGGTGATGAAAACTTACCATCAAATTTTAACATTCTGTACATAAATATATGGTCCCTTCGAAATAAAATAGGAGGGATTCAAGCATATTTACAAGATGCACATATAGACTACTCTGCACTGTGTTTTACAGAACACTGCTTACTGGAATACGAAATAGAAAACCTGGGAATTCTTAGCCTTAAAGGCGGAGCCTGCTACTGCCGCAACCGGACCAGATATGGAGGAGCTGTAATCCTACACAAGCAGGAAGAGAAAGTTACCGATCTAGAAGAAATGAAATGGTCATCCATAGAGGGCCACTGCAAGGCTTGTGGTTTGGAAGTACCGGAGGAGAATTTGATTTTAGTTACCATACCATCCACCAAATGACAATTTTAGCTTGTTTTTAGATATTTTTACAAACATTTTAGAGATAGTCTGTAGAAAGGATAAATTTGTCGTTATAAATGGAGATTTTAACATTCATTTTAAGAGGGATTATGTCTATAAGCGTGATTTTCTTGATTTGTTATTTTCCTTTAATTTTTCCCAGCAAGTTTCTGAGAATACTAAATTGAACCACCACTGAAGTTTTCGACCTCTATTTATCTGACCATTGTGCCATAAACATGAGCCTTAGTTTAAATTTAAATAGTCAAACAAAATTATGTATTCCTAAAAATCAAGTATCTCTACTACATAGACCAATAACTCAACTGGGTACTTTTCAACTGTATAACATTCTTAAAGACTATAACTGGCAATTCTTGGATTCGGAAAAGCCTCTTGAGGAGATCTTGAGCTTTTTAGAGGTATAGCACAGTCGGGTTGCACTGTGGGTTGGTTTGATGATGGGCTGAGGGCGATGAGGGTCGAGCTTCGAGACCTGGAGGAACCGGACCGGGAGTCGAGCTGTCCTCTTCTTCGTTTCCAAATAAGGGAGTTTAGAGATGCGTGAGTATAGAGATGCCATTGTAACTGCTAAGCGAAGGGCCAACACTCGGTATATCAGGAGTGCAGATAATCCAGCAAGGGCAGCTTGGGATGTCATCAATAGCACTTGTTCTACCAACAACAGCCCGGACTCCCTGAACACATTTTCTGTGGAAATCGCTGGCCAACTGGTGGATGCTCTTCCGCAGGCCAATGTCCCTTTCGAGGCATATCTAGCTCAGTCGCACACTGCGCATCGCCAAGACACTTTTAGAGAGGGGTGAGCATGTGAGCGCGACCTTCTGTGACCTCTCCAAGGCCTTCAACTGCAACAGATAGAACAGATCTGTAGTATTAAAATGCTTCTTTCTTGATAAGGTCATAACGAAAAACTACTTTAGACATCTATGTAGCTATGAGGAAGTTAAGGATGTCTCTATTGCTTCCGGTATGAACAGAGTTGATTCGACATTTGTAACATAAGCAGATTACCCAGAATTGATGTTTATGGAAGAACTGTGTGAAAGATTGAGATAAAGAGACATTTTTATAGAAACATATTTTAGAATTACAATGTTTCTAACAAGAAAATAGTATTTTAGCACAATTACTTCAAAAAATATTTGCATCTATTACGTGTCCCTTTTGGTGAATATTTGGGTCCAACGAAAGTATTTTGCTTTTAAGTGATCATATAACAATATGGTGATGATTTACCTTCTTTATTTGCTAGTACGCATTGAAAACTCGACACTTTTTCGTATTATGTATAACGGGTTGCATGAAAAACTTGAAAAATATTAGTAACTTTTTATATTACACAAACTACGCTTTTATAGTTTTCACTTTATATATATACCGATATATATGCATTATAAGTATTATATTATTACATAATTTATTTGAAAATTCGCAACCATCATCTATCTGTATTATTAATCGACTTATTGATTGTGTTTTTTAAGTGAAAACATATCAATATGGATACGCCGCAATAGGGTCTGAAACGCTTTTATAGTTTTCAGTTTAAAGTTTATATGTTTCAAGATGGCGTCGGTAAACGAAGTGCCCGAGTTTGATGTAACAGAAAACGGATATTTTGCCTGTTGCAAGACATAAATAATTGTGTTGTGTGTATAACGTGTGGGAAAGTGTTTCATCCATCCTGCGTTGCAAGAGACTGGAAACCAAAGGTGAAAATCTTAGGAAAAACACGATTAATACGTTCAGAACATGACGTGGGTCAAAGTCCAAAATACGTTTCAACTGAAAATAGCAAAGAAAGGACATTGTCTACCTCAAGGTACTAGTGGACGAGTTAGGAAGTAAAAACCAAATTCTTGAAGAAATGCTCTGCTGAAAGAAAAAATGAGTAATTTAGAAAAAATCTCCATAAATGAAGATCTAATGGCAAACAAAGAACAAAAACAAACCACGACGCGGGAAGAAGTGACGGAAGACGGTTCGCCTTCACCTTGGCAGCCACTACCAAAACCAGAAGGCAAAGTAGCAACAGAAACATCGACCGTTGCTAAAACGCATCGTGCACCGAAATAGTCGAAACAGCCAAACAAATCACCGATGAAATCGCCCATCCCTAAAATTGTGGAGGATGGATCTGGAATGACAGATGTAAGAAGTGAGGTTAAGGAAGATGTAAACAAAGCCAAAACAAATGTTTGCAGTTCCGGAAACAATGGAAGCAGAAAGAAGTCTGAAAATGACGATACAGAGGTACTTTCTCAAGACACTTGGACAGCCGTACATAGGCGCAGAAGCCATAGACAAAACATAGATTCTCGAAGCACACACCCAGACCGATTCAGGGTAGCAATGAGGGCACCGAGCAGTTGAAAATAGCCTGGCTCTTTGTATCTGGTTTCACACGTGATACGGACCCACAAGATCTTATAAACTACTCAAAAAACAATGGCAGGGAAAACATTACATGTGAGAAAATTAAGACCAAAAAAGACAAAGCACTCAGCTGTTCTAAACTTGGTGTTTTAAAGGAAGACAAATATATCATTCTAAATGCAGCTTTCTGGCCAAAAGATGCAAGAATAAATCATTTTTTAAACCTGAAGAGAGTAGTATCCCAAAGGAAGTAGATAACAGTGAAGACAAAACCTGTTTTAGTATTGTACATTGCAATGTGAGATCTCTAAGAAGCAAAATACATCAGCTGGATACATGCCTGGTAGACAAGTTATACAGCATCGTAGCTGTCTCGGAGCACTGGTTAATAGCAGAAGAACTACAAACTCTTAACATTCAGGGTTATGAACTGATCAGTTACACAGCAAGAAGTGGATCCAGGGGAAGAGGTACCTTGATCCTATTGAATAAAAATCTCAAGTTGGAAACCACAAATGTATTTAGTATTAATATTGAAAAATGTATAGAGTTAACCTGTGTTCTAGTTAAGCCATATTATTTATATGTAATGGCTGTTTATAGAACTCCAAATGGCTGCTTTGGCATTTTCCTGGATGCTCTGGAATCTGCATCTGCAGTAGGAATATTGTAGTGGCGGATGACATCAACGTTTTGTTCAACTCAGACCAACGAGAAGCAGGTTACACGTGTGACCTCTTTGAAAGCTATGGTTTTCAAAAAACGATAAACGAGCCAACTCGCGGGGAAGCCTGCCTCGACAACGTGTTCATGAACTTCATGCCAGATTCAATTGAGGCACATACTGTGGAAATGAGCATGTCTGACCATCGTGGGACTGAAGTATCCTTTAAGCTAATAACTAATAAGCCCAATGAAACTGTCAAAACATCTTTTAGGCCAATCACACAGAGGGGTATGCTCAATTTTTACAATATCGTGGAATTCTCCCGATGGGATTTTATCGAAGCTACTAATATCACGATAAATGATAAATCCATTCAATTTGTGGAACTTTTATGCGATGCTTATGTGCAATCCTTCCCGGAGAGGACATACTGTGCTGGGACACCAAGACTGAACAGAGTGGAGTGGTTCAATGACTCACTGCGCCGTATGAGAGAACAATTACATTTTGTGAGGGAAGTTGTGGAAAAATGCATCTCCCAGAGAATCACTCACTACTTTGAGAGCAACATCTTATCCTCAAATTGCCAGTTTGGATATAGAGAAAGCAGGAGCACTGTTCTTGGCATCCAGAATCTCCTCTCCAAGATTATGGATGCATTTGAGGACCGATACTACCACATTGCCAGATTCTTTGACCTAAGCAAAGCCTTTGACTGTGTTTCCCATGGAATCTTAATAAGTAAACTCAAGTGCTATGGATTTGATCGGACTAGCATAAAGCTGCTGTCAGGGTAGGGTGGAGTTTCGCCGAGGGAGAAAATTGTTGATGTAGGAGTCCCACAGGGATCAGTATTGGGAACCATTCTTTTCTTAATCTATGTAAATGACCTACCATCACAGGAGCTCACTGCGGGGTACACTCTCTTCGCCGACGACACGACACTCAGTCTGCAAACACAGCGGCTTGAAGAAATTGAAACTGTGATGTGGGAGGCACAGTCAAGAGCAGAAGAGTGGTTTGCAACCAACGAACTGCTGTTAAATGTTGATAAAACACAAAACATGATTTTTACCCTGCGCGACCTTGGGGGAGGTGAAAATAAGGAGAGTGCCAAGTGTCTAGGGGTGTATCTGGATCCAAAGCTGAAATTGGATGTTCATGCTTACAGTGTTTGTGGAAGACTGAGAAGTTGTGTGTTCTTGCTGAGAAGTATGGTGGACTGCGTGTCAGATGGGACACTCCTGGCTGTCTATCATGCTCTGTTTCACTCAGTAATGACATATGCTATCGCGGTGTGGGGTGGGGCGTCGTCTGCGGACAGGGCGTTCGCGCTACAGAGAAAAGCCATTAGAACTCTATTACACCTTGGGTTCCGGGAGGATTGTAGAAATGCTTTCCATCAACTGGGCATCCTCACCTTTCCGGCAGTATTTATAATGGAAAACTTACTTTTCATAAAGAAAGGTGAGAGCAGTTTCACGACACATGGGGACGTTCATGACTATTGTACCAGAACCAGACAAAACATAGTGCCTATTTACGACCAGTTTTTTCGGCTGTGAAGCTGTTCAATAAATTACCTGTTCCTGCTAGAATTCTAGAACAAAGGTATTTTAGAAAGGAACTAAAATTGTTTTTAAATAGAAATATATTCTATAGCGTAAATGAGTTTTTGAATTTTGATATGAGTAGATATAATTTTAACGTATAAAGTTGTGTTGTGATTTTAATGTATGAATTTTATGGATAATTTTAATATGTAAACCTGTGTTGACATTTTAAAGTATAAATTTTACGTGGAAATTTTGGTCCCAATACTCATTTTACTTGACGCATGTTCATATGTAAGATGATTTATAATTAATTAAATAATTCAACCGTTTTCTGACCTGTGTAAACATTATACCTATGTAATTTGCATTAATAAACTATTTTGAATTTTTGAATTTTAAAAAAGTATACCGATAAATAAGTATTATAAGTATTATATTATTACATAATTTATTTAAAAATTCGCAACCATCATCTATCTGTATTATATCGACTTTTTGATTCTGTTTTTTAAATGGTGATCATCCACCTTCTGTACTTGATTTAGTATAGGATCCGGTATATGAAAATAAATTTTTATTATATTAAAATTTACTGTATGTATTTTAGGTACATCATGAACACTATTGATTTGGCTAGAAAATGGGTTAACTTAATAAAATTTCTAGATTTAGAAGACAGGCTAAAGAAACATATTCACATTAAAACGTAAGTTAATCAACTTAATTTTTGTTAATAGCCAGTAAAAAATAATTTTTAAATTTTCAGGCAAAATTTGTGCAAAAGATTTAGAGAAAAAAAGAATATGAAAATAAATCTATATTAGATTATCAAATCATATGGCCTACTAAAAATAAATAAAATCATTAAGAAAAATCACTTGAAATTCATGTAATTAGCTTTGTGCTGCATAAATAACGCAATTAATACCAATCCGCATTTTTGCTATATTTACAATGTTAACTGAACTTATTTATGTTGGTGATTCGACTAAATACTAAATACAAACGGGTACTTCAAAATCCCAAAAAGAAGATAAAATTCATCTTTTGTTATTGGTATATTACTTATAAGTATCTTCTTCTTCTTTTTCTTTTAGCTCTACAACCCAGGGTGAGTCTTGGCTGACTGCACTACTTGCTTCAATCTTGCACGGCCCTCCATTAAAAGCGGATCGAACGGTATATCCATCACTGACAGGTCTACTTTGATGTTGTCCCTCCATCGCATACGTGGTCTTCTTGGAGGCCGCTTTCCTGCTGGCACTTCTTCCCAGATCAGTTTAACCAGTCTGTCATTTGGGAGTCTGTGCACATGACCCGCCTTTCTGAGGCGCTGCGACTTTATTTCTTGCACAATATCGGTGTCGTTATAAATTGCTTTTATTTCACCGTTCGTCTTGATGCGGTATTGGTTTGTACTCGGGTCAAAGGACGGACCAAAAATTTTCCTTTTACACCTTCCGCTCAAATCTTCTGAGATTTTCTTCATTGGCTTTTGTCATAGTCCATGTCTCACATCCATATGTGAGTACCGGTCTAATGACTGTAAATAGGTTATTTAAGGAATACATACATCTGATGGCTGACTGTATTCTTCCCTTTATCTCATCCGTGATATCATTGTCGTCAGTGATCGTTGTCCCTAGGTATTTAAAACGGTCTACTCTTTCGAAGTTGTAGGTATCTATTGTTACATTTTATCCTATTCTATCTCTCCGTGTATGTCTATTTATGCATAGGTATTTTGTCTTTTCTTCATTTACTTTTAGTCCCATTTTACTGGTTTCGGTTTCTATTTTATTAAATATTTCCTTTACTGTTATTACTGAGTTTCCGATCAGATCAATATCATCTGGGTATGCTAGCATAAACTTAGATCCTCTGCCTGACAGGAGTTCTGTTTTGACCTGTGCCGCTCTGACCGCCTTTTCTAGGCTGATGTTGAATAGAAGGGGTGATAGGGTATCTCCTTGTTTAAGGCCACTATGCACTTTAAAATGCTCTGATAGTTTGTTGTCTATTTTTAGTCTAGATATTCCGCCATTCACACAAGTTTTGGCCAGTTTGATAAGTTTTCTGGGTATTGACAGTTCTGACATTGCGTTCCACAATTTATTCCTTTTAGCCTGTCGGAAGTCAATGAAAAGATTATGTACGACTTTATTGAATTCCCATCCCTTTTCTAGTAGTCGTCGTAGAATGAAACGACTGATCGACTCTGGACCTATTTTTCCTGAAACCTGTCTATAAATGCTTCAACGAAAGGCGTTAGTCTATTTAAAAGGATATTCGATAGAACTTTATAGAAGGTATTAAGTAAAGAAATGCCTCTATAGTTTGAGCACTTTGTTCTGTCTCCTTTTTTATTAATAGGGACTATATATGCTTTCTTGCCATTTCTTCGGTATCTTCTCTTGTTTCCATATGAGTAGGATGCGCTTATGTATTGCCTCGTGTAGAGACTTCCTTCCATATTTAATGAGCTCTGCAGGTATATTGTCCGAGCCTGGTGCCTTTGAGTTTTTCACTTTCTTAAGTATTTCTATTGTTTCATCCACTAACGGTTCTTCTACTGGCAAGTCTGCGGTTTGATAGATATCCTCTGCAGGAGTTTCTTCATCATATGCATTGAGTGAATTATTGAAATATTCTTTCCACGCGTTAAATAGTTCAGCCTCGTCTACTATTAGGTCTCCATTTTCTTTTTTCAATACGCTTATTGAACTTGGTCTGAAACCTTTCTTGTCGTTTGCTATTGTCTTGAAAAACTCACTGGTGTTTGATCCAAGCCGATTCCTTTCCATCATCTCATATTTCTGATGTTCTACTTCTCGTTTTTTCTTTCTGATAAGTTTCCGGGTTTCCTTGCGGAGTCGGGCGTACTCTTCTATATTTGCATTCGTGGAATTGTGCATCATTGTATTTCTTGCAGTTTGCTTTATTTGCAGCTGTCTTCGACATTCTTCGTCAAACCACTTTTTTATTGTGTCTATGTTAAAATTGCAGTTTATTCCAATAATTTCTAATTATTTTCAGCCTAATCGAAGAACAAGTGCAACCAAAAATTGAAGTAAATAGTACGATTGTTCAAACTGATACTCATTTCCAAGATTCCAATCTAGATTATTGTTATCGCTGGAATCTTTGGGATTATAAAAGAGAATTACTAGAAAAAGTAAGTATTAATACTAGTAACTGGATTTTAGGCTGTCAATTAATTATTCTTCATCTCTGAAAATCAACGTAGACACTCACTAGCTGCTCTTAATGCTTGATTTTTGGAGGTGCCAAGTACGCAAAATATATAAATAATACCGTAAAATTATGCGCAGTTTATTATAGAATAAAGAAAAAAATAAATACAAAAGTAAGTACCAAATGAAGATCACAAAGTTGAAAGAATCCCCCAAGGCATTGCTTATGTACAATTCTATATTACACCAAGCGATTCTTCTACCACAAGGCACTTTCTTTCAAAGCACTTCGTTTTTCTGAGTTCACCCTGAACTTCCGTAAAAGGTGTTGGAAAATTGCGCCATACGGCAACAGAAGCTAATAAACCATGGAAAACTGAACGACCTTTTCTGGCTTTATTTCGATTTTTGTGGGTTCTGTCTTGTCGGTCTATTGTTGTAATTGAAGCGCAGTAAAAGTAGACGCAAAAGGTAAATAAAAGCCCGTGGAAAGTAAAATTTAATTTTTGCTTGATGTTCGGTTTGGCTCTAAGGTGATAGAATATTCTGGGTTGAAGGTTGGTAGTGAATGTTGTCTAAAAAAATACTTTAATCAACCCAAACATCATATTATTTATTGAAATAGACTACAAAAACTATATAAACATCACAATAGTACTAGTATTGGGAAAGCATGGAACCTAATCCATTAAGCTAGGTATTTCAAAGCAAATATTTCATACTTATGTCTATACATATGAAATGCACACGCCTTCCAGTGGCGTAATTACACCCCCGCCAGCTCCCGCAATGCAAGGGGTCCGCCGCCCAGAGGGGCCTTAAAAAGGAAAAGCTCTGGAATACAAGGGCGCCGAGGGGGCCCTAAAAAAAATTGCGTGGGGGGGGGCGAAATTTCTAGTTACGTTACTGACGCCTTTATATGAACGTTAACTTTACACACACGGTATATCTTTCCCTGCTGAAACCACAAAGCTTAGTTGTATATTGGTACTGTCCCCTTGGTTTTGTCTTATTGTGCTGCCTTTCTAAATATGAAAAAAGGAACCCTTCGTCTTGGGCTTATTTTATTTATTTCAGTGCTATAATATACCTTGACGGCCACCCTCTGTCTTCGACTTTGCTAATTATGGCTCTTAATTGCTGATTCGAGATATTTTGGGCATCTGGAATGTATTTCAGCCTTTCTTGGAGAGTGGTGTCTAGAAGAAAACAATAGTTGTGGTAGATTGGTTACGGATTAGCAGAGTAATTGGAAGGTAATGCTTGCATGAGTGGATATGTTGTAAGGTTATTGGCAATTGGAACTTACTTTTTGTACATTTGATGGTCATACTATGGTAATTTAATTGTCTCGTTGATTTATACTTGGTAATCCATTGTTCTACTTAGGTGATTACGGAATATTTTCATTTTGGAAATGATAATTATTAGATGTGTGACTTGTCACCTGTCGGATTTGGACCATAGACTCATAGTCGGTCCACGAACGCCGCGTCGTGCCGTCAATCGATTTTGACTCGAGAACCACTCTAAGTTGCATTGCTTAATTGTAGGATTTACTTACGCTTGATTTGGCTGTTTGTATTGGATTGTATCAAAGATTGGCACTCTAAGCTTATATATTAACGGAATGTTCCACTGATTACTCGTTATTAAAGGTCGATAATATTTCAGCTCGGAGTTGATCCTGCCCTACGACAAGGAAATTGTTCTATGTTTCATATAGTTCTGTGGATGTAATTTTGGCGGCATAATTGACAGATTTCTGGATAAGCCCGTGGTCTTCACGGTTGCCAAGTTAATGCCTTGCTTGGCATAATGCTATTAGTGGCGTGTGCTGATTGTAATTTTGACTGTCGCATAACGCGTGCGTTATGTATTTCCGCTAAGCATCTAAAAAGTCACTTCTAACTTATTCAAATCGTTTCAATAGTGAGTCACTTTATCGCTTGATTTGGCGAATCCGGTAGTATGACGTCATAACTTTCTAGTACTTTATCACAAATAGAGACGCTGACAACATGGCACGTTGGGCAGGCGCGATGATGATTCTTCTAGCGTTGTCATTTTAGGGCAAGCCAATTTAGTCCTTATGTAATCTTGAAGGAACCAGAAGGTTTCAGTGCGTGGCCCTCGAAATTGGGATTGTTCGTTGAGATACTGATATTTAGCGTAAAATATATAGTACCCTAGTAAGGGGATTATTCAACGAGGCCCTTGAGCAGGATTGTGGTCGTCGACGGCTTCTCGTCTGATGGATGATTGTAAATGAGGCAAGATTTGTAGATTCGACCACCTGTACCCATATTGGGGATTTGACTTTCGAGAGCTGCCACCCGCTTGAACCCCGTTTAACATCTTAAGGTATCTTATTTAAGTAATTTTGAAACAGTTATTGGTTTGATCTGATATTTGTTGAGGTTCCGTACCTGTTCCCTTCATATTTTGTCTCGATCACCGCTTTAATTTGACCAATTTGTGTGTCAGGGATTTTTCCGTTCCATTTTCTTGGTTTCCTACTCCCGGTTGTGGTTGCTTTTGGTCTACGGATTCCCAGTGCCTTCCTGGTTTCCATACTGCATACTGAGACTCCTCCGACTACACGTGGTTTCGGAGTAACCACCAATTTAACTGCCTGTCTCGTTGACTGGTCCAAGCCTCAACGCTCACGAAGTGTGACTTCTCGATCTTGACACTCCTGCGATTTGCCCCTTGATTATCTAGAATTAAGTCGTTTATTATCTTAGAATTATTCCTCGTATCAAATCGCTTGGCATGTTTTCAGCTCTATCACTTCTTGTTGATCTGATGTCAGTTCTCTAATCTAGTGGAAGTGGGAAGGCAAATTGACGGAACCGATGATCTTGTCCTTCTACAAATACCCTTCGAAGTGAAAAGAAGGTTTGCTTTAGTGTAGTCATAGTGACTCAGCATTTAGTGTTGTATTTTATACTACTCTTTTTGGGGATATTGTGTCGGTTTCTAGTTTGTGTTTTGACACGACCGAGTTATCGGGATTTAAATACTGCACTAGAGGCTTCTGAGCTCACCCTACAAAACCGAGACCGTCGACTCTCTAGCCAACCTCCGTCATAAGAGAGCGTCCTATCTCCGGGCTAGTCCTATCTCCGGCCCAATCCTATCTCCGGGCCAGACCTATTTCCGGGCTACACTACAGCCATTCCTACCTCCGGGCTAATTTTATCGCCGAGTCCTCTGCTAGTTCTACGCTCGGGGCAAGTACCATAGCAGGTGCCCGGCGCCTCCACCAGAGCTGGTTGCGCCCAACGTGGGCAACCAGAGATAAGTCTTATTTTAGGATATTATCTAGTGTATTCAGTGACTTAATATTTTATTTTATTTTAATATATTTTTTTTACTTTTATGGTGATTTAGGGCTACTTAAATCAAAGTTTCGGGTGAATTTGTTTAATGTTCGAAGTGATTAAAGGGGTTGCTTGGCTACAATATAGCTACCTTCAAGGTATTTGGGGGTAACTGGGGTTATTCTCAATAGTTAGAAGAGGTATACTGAATTCTCCAGTTAATCTGGATAGTATTGGCGTGTTATTAATTATGTTTAGGGTAGTCTTGATTGCGTGTTTTACTTCTTTTCAGCGTAGTTTTGATTGCGTGTTTTACTTCTTTTCAGCGTAGTCTTTATTGCGTGTTTTACTTCTTTTCAGCGTTGTGTGATATAAATATTTTTGGAACTGTTCAGTTATGTAAACATAGCATATCGATGCGTATTTATATAGGTTTACCTCTGGTACGGATACTATTTAATAGGTGAATATTTTACTTACATTAATCTCTAGTATACTTGAACTAGATCTGTATTCGTAATAGTATTTAAGTATACAAATTCATAAGATACTTAACCTTGGATATCCCGTTACTTATATGACGGTTAAAACTGGTTTCTGACGCACATTTACTTCTCGCTTATTGACTTATTGTTATTTAGAGTGTAGTCTCCAAGAAGTTATCATATCTGTGTAATATTAACTTGATAGTGGGCTAGTTCAAACTTGTACCGAGAGCTAGTAAACTACTGGAACACATAAGTGTCAACGACCCTCCGCGTTCAATAGTAGCCTTGGAAGAAGATGTGTGCATAAAAGCCGTTCAACATGTCAAAGTGAATATAGTGAATAAGTCTGATGGAGACACTTTCATTGCTGGCAATTCATATCAATACGGACGCGGCTTCCTGTACCTAGCTGGTGGTATGATAGGTGAATCTCAATCCGAAATGGAGGTGATGAGTCTACTAGGCTTCCAAAACGTTTTCTGGGAAAAGTGGAAGATATTGGCCCGCGGTCGGTCCTGCAAAACTGCAACCGTGTTGGAAACACAAAATCTGATCTGGATGAAATTAATTTTAACGCAAAAATTTATTTAGCATCACAGGAATGTTTAATGCATGTTTTGAATAAATGGAGTTCTGTTTTTGCTACTTGTAGCAAAGAACTGGGTGCAGTTAATCTGGGTAAAATGAATATTACGCTGCAGGCGAATGCAAAATCCATTTGTTATCGTCCATATAAATTACCAGTTGCAGAAAGGAAGGTTGTAAGGGAAAAGGTTAAAGATTTATTAGACGCAGGCATAGTAAGGGAATCAGAGTCAAGTTTTGCAAGTCCCGTGGTTTTAGTGCGAAAAACAAATGGTGATTTTATACTTTGTGTGGACTATAGGGGTTTAAATAAAGTCTCAATTAAGGAAATTTACCCTATGCCAAATATTGAAGAACAAGTAAGCAGTCTTGCACAAAAAAATTTACTTTACGAGTCTTGACTGTAATCAGGGGTTCATCAAGTACCAGAATCAATTCCAAAATCAGCTTTTGTCACAGAAGACGGTCATTATGAGTAGCCCAAAGCGCTTGGGCAATTACGCTTTGGTAAGGTTTTGGTTTATATGGATGATTTGTTGATTCCGTCCGCCACAATTGAAGAAGGTCTGGATATTTTAGACAAAGTTCTCAGTTTACTAAACAAATCTGGAATTAAGCTTAATATAAAGAAATGTTCATTAGAGTATTTGGGGCACAAAATATCATCAGAATGTTTCGCTCCGGGTGCCGCTAAAACAGAAGCGATAAAAGACTTTAAAAAGCCTAGTAATGTTCATGAAGTACGACAGTTTCTAGGTCTTGCCGGTTATTTTAGAAAATTTGTCAAACACTTTTCGATTATTGCTCTTCCATTGACCACGCTTACGAAGAAAATGACTTCTTGGATATGGGGCGAAGACCAGGAAAAATCGTTGAAGGATAAATTGATAAATAGCCCCATTCTTGTTTGTTTTAATCCGAAGTTGCCTTCCGAGGTACATACAGATGCTAGCAGTGCGGGGTTAGGAGGAATTCTTTTGCAAGTCTAAGTAGATGGTGCTTTAAAACCAGTAGCTTATTATAGCAGGGCTACATCGTCTTCTGAAACGCTTTACCACAGCTATGAGCTAGAGACATAGGCCGCCGTTGAAACATTATAGAAGTTTAGGGTTTATTTAGTAGGTATTAAACTATTAATTATTGTTCTGCAATAAGGTACACATTTGAAAAACGGGATCTCATTTCGCGTATTGCACGCTGGTGGCTGCAAATCCAGGGATATAACTTTGAGATTCTTTAGGCCAGGGTTATCAATAAGGCATGTTGATGCCTTAAGCAGAAACGTATTAAAGGTGCATTCCATCGAAAAATACTGATTGGTTCCTAGCTGTGTAGTTACAGGACGAAACTTTGCAACATATTATAACCAAGATTAAAAGTGAATCAGATAAGCAACTTCAGTGTCAGTATGTTTTCAAGGATAATCGGCTCTATCGCAAAACTTTAGAAGGCGATCGACCTGTGGTTCCAAAAATGGCCAGGTGGAGGTTGGCACAGCGGTTCCATGATGATGTTGGGCATCCAGGGTTGGAGAGAAGTTTGTCATGAATTAAAAAAAGTTATTGGTTTGCTAAAATGTCGAGGTTTATTCGAAAATACATCTTGTATTGTTAGACTATTTTTTTGTTGGTTCGATAGGAAATCGAACGAGAGATATTGCGAAACAGGGCGTTGAGTGTATAAATTCGAAGCGATATTATATTAAAATTTGTTCTTGGAGTTAATCTACGATTTTCATTTTAAACACTGGATTTTACGTGAAAAAAACAGGGTCTATTTTTTACCTTTCTATTGAGATACGAACGCAATATTTTCAAAAGCATACCGCATCCGCATCACAAAAATTGACAAGTCTATGCAAATTCTATTTACGACATCACTTGTTTTCCAAAAAGTAGCACAGTATAGCAAACGAAGACAGATTGATTGATTGATTTTTAATATACCCCTATACGTATATATTTAAATTAATTTAAATTTACTCTTTTTCGAAAAATTACTACGTTTTTATGTATTGAATAAGTTTCACATTGCTCGTGCTAACCTTAAATGAAATCGTTCTGGCGCCCATGCATGTAACGCCTATAAACCTCTGATTGAAGTCTTGTGCAAGTTGGATTTATTATCTAAAAAGGCATTTGATAAGACCTGTTAATTCTCTTAAAATACTTTCTCGTTTCAGATGGAAGTTATGACTAAGGCCACTAAGTTCGTTGAAACAGACCAAACTCATCAGAGCGAACCGAAAAATACTCAAACATACGTGGTAGAAACTTCGGCAACTCAAACCAAGTCTGATAATTACGGAAACACTATGAAACCTTTAAAATTTATCTATGGATTAAGAGGAGTTAGAGGAAATTATCCGTTAGTGTTGGACCTAACAGAACCATTTAGTTATGATCAGGTGCCCAAAGAAGTTACAGATAAAAATTTAAAGTAGTTTAACATGTTTTCCGTGTCTGTTCCATTTCACTCATTTCTTATTCTTCATTTTTTTAACTTGTGTATTTTTTAAGCTCCTGTGCTAGACAACTGACAATTATAAAGTAAAGATTAATCAAACATTTTGTATGTCACTAAAAAAGACCATGCTTCATAAGGTGTAGTGGGTGTGTTAGCAGCAGCATTTCTTGTTCTGGAAGTTGCAGGATCTTGGACGACTGATATATTTTGCCATAAAAGTAGGCTTCTACATCGTCGTCGCTTCCCGGTGATTGCTCGTATCTGCCTTCATCACCGTTATATTCTAAATCCGTATCAATCTCACCAATATGATCGATAAATTGCAAAACATGATCTTGCAAGATGTCTTCGACATAAAAGTCACCAGTAATTCGTCCAATCACATCCACGAGTTCGGTGCGTTCCTCCCCAGAATGCCGCCACCTTCAGGCTTTTTATGACATGTTGTAGTATATTTATTCTTATGTCGTCGCAACAAGAACACAAATACATTTGAAAATAAATACTCTCAAGATTATAAGCTTAAAGTATTATTCTAATAATGCATGATGGAGTTATCAAAAAAGTGATATTTGGAACCCTGTGATATCGAAAAATAGCGTAAAGTGATGATTATATAAGTCGTAAAATTTCCAGACCCTTCATACGACATAAATACGAGTAATTGCAATGATAAGGTGGTCTTTACCAATATTGGGAAAGAACATTTTATTTTTGTGATAAAACTTTGAGTTATCTATATGCACAGATTTATCACTTCAAAACGATCTGTAATCATATTTTAGTTCAAAAACCATTTGAACACGCTTTCAAATCTAACGATTTAATTTTGTACATGTACAATTTAACATTCCACCCCACTGCGTTCCCATTCCAAAGAAATCTTAAAAGCCTTGGCGATACTACTAGCGCCATCTCTTGTTACAACGTTTATCCACTCCATCAGCCAGTCTAAATCTCTGAAAGCAAAGCGGCCTCGAAAGGCATCTGACCAGTCACAGCGCTTTCTACAGAAAAGCCGCTGCATCCAGGCCTTAGATTAGATAAGAGTAAGGATACCGCGCATGACATTAAGCCAATGTACTGAAATTGAAGCCTTGTCAGAGCGGCGGCCATTATTTATGTGGCAAACACAGCTATTGTTGTGGCTGTGCTATTTTGCAGTTATTTTGTGAGTTTTTGAACAAAGAGAGATAAAAACTAAGATTCATAATGGTAAATTGTTCGGCATATGGTTGCAAGAGTCGAAGTGAGAAGAAGGAGCCTGGAATTTCATTTCGCAGGTAATTATTGTCTGCTGACCTTGTAGTTTATTTGCATATTTCTCGTTTTAATAATACACATTGTGTTACCTCTGAGTAATATCATGGTAGGGATGTTTATTTAATTATTGAGAGTATTTTGAGACCCGATCTTGGATATTTTCAGTCATCAAATAATCAATAAAGCTATAAATCTTCTTCAAGGAGAGTCATTCAACAGAGGCGTAGGTAATATACTAATATATTTTTCATACTCTACCTATAAAATGGCTATATTATTTTACGACTGAAAATTACTTTAACTTATTAATTATTATTTATTACTTATAATTTCAATTAATTTATTGAAGTTACCCAGTAATTTATGTGGCAGCTGGTCACAGGCTTTTTCCCATGTTATCTGTCCTCTTCTTTCCTTATCTAAGACCCAGGCGATAATCCTAGCGCCATCTGTTGTAGCAACGTTTACTCATCTGAACCCGGCGCTCAACCTACGCCGCGCAGCGCTAGCCTACAGGATAGGCACTTCACCCAACCTAAAATTCCTAGCTATAATTCTAGGGGTCCCTAAAATTCCGATCTTTAATAATCGAATTTCATGAAAACTAGCCAGCAGATTTCAACCACATTTGTGTTAAAATTCCTAATATTAATTTAGACAACCGGTGATGCGAAGTTATTACATAACTTCTCAGTATTTACATTATTCCCCTTTCTATTTCCGGAGGATGTAGATTATCCCGCCAGAAGGGGCGATGACAAGGGGCGTTGACAACTCCTTCGAGTTGATCCAGTTCTCACGTCTCACGTTCTAGAATTCAGTACAGTGTTGCCGTTTGGGTACAATTGTACCAAATTAGGTACATTTTCTTTTATGTGGTACATAAGTACAATTTAATTATTTTTCCTCGATTTTGGGTACATTGTTTGCGGACAAAATGAAGACGAAGGAAATCTGTTGAATTAAAAATATAAAAATAAATAATAGGGAGTTACAATTGAATGATCTTGGACCTTTGGCTTTGTAGTTATAGTGGATTCTGTAACAGTCTAATGTTACTGCTAGCCGACGTCGTGTTAATGGGTTCGATGTTCATTCGCTAGGTGACACCACGAAATTGATAGAGCATCTTGTGTAAAGCCACTGTAAGAGCAGACAGCCGTAGTTATAAGAACATTTCTGCTCGTTTTTAGGCAAGCCACTGTAACTTATTTACTCGTCGCATCCCTTACTGTAGTAGTAAAATGTATGCTAAGAATAGATAGGGGGAACTGGCAGTTCCCTCCTAGCAAAGTAGTTTATACTTTTGTTTTATAAACCGGTTCAATTTTGGGTGAAAAAATGTTCCCCACATTAGGTTTATTTTTGGGAAATATCATGGTAGGTAGTGCAGCAGCCGAACGCATATGTTGTGCACTAAATCTAATTAAAAGAAAAAACAGAAATTTGTTGAAAGTTTCTTCTTGCCACAATTTATTACTGACCAACGAATTGTTTCGATCCACAACATGCTACAATCGGGAACAATCTTCAAATTTGTTGAAATAAATGTTTCCCTTTATTTCTATATTTTTTTATTATTAGAGATAAATTTGTATTTCTGTATTTTTTAATATTTGTGGCTGATTTGTATTTTTCGCAAATGTATGAATGTTAATAAATACCCAGGTTGAACCCTTTTTTTCAATTAATCGAAATTCGAAATCCATAAAACTTTCACATTTTTAAGTCAAAATAAATCACCAAATTTGATAGAAATATACCTATTTCCTATTTAATTGTACTCGCCAACTAGCTCTTGTGATATTACTGCAAAAGTTATTTTGACTTACACATATGCGCAATTCGAGGAAATTAAAGTTTCGTCAAATTGGACATGCAAACATCGCAAACGCAAACTGGTAAGTGCAATATCTCTCTAATTATATTGGTACATTTTGGGTACATTTTATTACTTTTTGTTGGTACAATGACAAAATCGAGCGCGGCAACACTGAATCAGTACTCAGTAGCATCTTGAACCCCAACCAAGTTGCACCGCGCTGAAGCGCGCTCCTGCTGGCATGGTCGGCCATCGGCCATGCCAGGCAGATTTCACGTTTTGAGACCCACTAATCTTTCTAGATACCTACTCAAGTGACAGTGTGGTTTCCTGCCAGTGCGACAGTTCGTCGTCGTCGTCTCAAGCCTACAAGTTAAGGTATTTATCGGCACCCTGCCTACCAATATTCTCTCAGTCAGTAAGACGTGTACCATCGCTGTACTAGCGTCCCTATGGCAATCGCCCATGGGTGTTCATCTCATTCGAGTCTTGTCTCGAACCCCAAGTAGGTAAACACACACGCTTACAATCATTCTCTCAGTCAGTATGACGCTGTACCATCGCTGTACTAACGTCCCCATTGGTCTTGTCCATGGGGGTTTATTGTTCAATATTCTCTATCAGAGTATAATATTGTTTTGTTATGCTGTGGCCTTATTCTAATATAAGGATTATCCGGCACTTGGTCTGCCAATATTCTCTATGCTTCATCAGAGTATGATATAGTTTTGTTATACCCGGCACCCTGTCTGCCACCATTCTCTCAAGTTTTATTACACTACAAAGATCTCCCAAAGGCTATTTCCCCTAGACGGATCTCAGCTTACCTATATGCGACCTGCATAGCGTGTTTTAGTAATCATTTATGCGTGTATAAAAACCGCATTCACAAAGGCATCCATGTTAAGCTTTGATGTGATGCAAGTTTGCTTCGTTTCAATGTAAATAAAACCAGTATAATCATCGTTGGATTTGGCTTCAATGATTATTTGTACTTGGAGAATCAAATTATAGAAAATTTTTAGGTCTCACCATTGATAATAAGCACAAATCTGAGGATCAGATAAGGGCATTAGAATAGGGCTATCTGCTGTTTGCTTTGCAATCGGAATAGTTTCTAATGAGCTTTTCTGTTCAACCGTGAAAATATTATATCACTCACTGCTCGAGTCTCATGTGAGATATGGAATTGCTTATTGGGGATTCACCAGCAGGCAACTGTATTTGTTTTGCAGAAGAGGGCGGTTTGTTATTTTGGTAAGGTTGTGGGTCGTGAGCACTGTCAACCATTATTTACTAGGGAAAAAAAATTAACATTCAAGCCATTCTTATTTGCAAGAAATTGAAGTTCATTGTATATAGAAGCTACAACAAAGACTTAGTAAGTGATTTAAGTGACTTTCCCATGTGCTGGAAGACAAACTCTGAACGATTGAACGTTGCTCGTCTATTGGTGAATCTAGTGTACATAGTAGCTTATAGGTGGACATTAAAGTAATAGTTATCCTGTTATTATTGCTTGTATATTACTGTATTTCATATCAGAGTTATCTCAGCTAACCGAGCCCACACTGAGCTGTTCCGCAGGAACTTTAATGGATATTTAGTGTATATAGCTGCAAGACAGCATTTATAATCATATACTAGTTTAGAATTACAACTGTTTATGCAATGCTTTAGTTTTTAAGGTATATTTCTTGTGGTATTTCGGCAAGGTCGAAACCTAGCATCGACAGATATTTTCCATATCGTAGCACTGACTACATATAATAATTCAATGTTTATATTTTGTTTATTTATGAGCTTTCAGTTGTTTTCAGGTAAAATAACTTATGAAAATATTCATATAATGCTAAAGGTTTTTGTTTTATTGACTGAGAATTTATTTTTTAGACTTTAGTTTTAGGTCATTAATATCTTTATTTATTTATTCAAAATAAGTATAGGAAGTAGTACACGCTGCAATCCTATGTAGTCATATCAATCAATCTCAAATTCTAATATGCGCTATTTAACCATAGAAACATTTATGTACGCGCACAAAAGAGGACGAGAATTAATTATTAATTAATTAACACAATTAATTGTAAAACAATAAATCAAACAATATGTATTATTTCAAAGTAAAATAAAATCAAACAAGTTAGACCGACAAAATGAGAAAAGAACCGACTATTTACACAGCGATAGGATCAGATTATGATCCTGGACACTTCGAGCGTCGAGAAGTCTATAATAATTGCGATGATATAGACACCCATAGATCAATACTTATACAAAGTCATAGATTAATTTATAATTTCCTTCTTCTAATATAATGTATCTAAAGTTGCTAAAACGAAGGAAAGGTAACGTAAGTAAATCAAAGCTAACGCAAACTATTCCAGGGTATTCCAGTAGATAAACCTAAATGCCACAGAGCTTTATTTTTATAGGAATTCATTTCAATTTAGTTTAAAAGCGCATTTATGCCAAAAAAAGATAATTTCGTAGAAACATGCATTATTCCATTAATAGCTACATACAAATAATTATTTTAAGGATGCTGTACAAAATTATTCAGAGCACGTATACTTTTAGCGACAGACAACTTGCATTTTACTGCTAACAAAACTAAACGTCTTAAACTAATTTTTTACTCGAAATATTTTCCACCAAGAAATCACAGTGCGAACAAGGTTCAGTTTCAAAGAATTTTCATTCAAACAATTTCATGTTCAACGTTTTTATTTCGAAACTCATAATAGCAAAAACAAAATCGATATTATTGATAGGGCTTTTAACATCTGTAATAATCCACTTCATTTTCTCGAAACATTATTCTCGAGACTATCGACGCAAAACACCGTAATATCGCTTCTGTTTTGTTTGATTTATTCATTTTCTAGACACCACAGTAAAATTTTGATTAATTAGCGTTAGCCCTTCTGAAAAGAAAGTAAAAAATATTAAATACGTTTTTAATTATGATACTTTGTTCTTGTCAGTTTCAACGCTTTTGCCTAATTAGCAATTTTAATTTCTTAATTAAGAACTAATTTTCATGGTTTATTTTTAATTTTGAGTAATCAGTTTTAATATTGGATTGGAAAATAGAAATACATTTAAGCCGGTCACATTTTTGACATACTGACTAGAAATGTTGACTTTCCAGTAAAAAAAGGTATGACATCGGAAAAACCCAACAGTGTCAAACTAATATTTTTCTATTTTGCGTTCAAAATGATTCCATTTCGATACGCGAAGGAGTGTCAAAAAGAACCTCTTTTTTGACACTGCTTTTGTTGACTGATTGCTATAATATTAGCAGGTTATGTTTGTTGTTTGTGCTATAATTATAACGATTTGTTTTTGGTGTATTTTTATATAAAAGCCCCATTCGTGTTGCTTTTTTTTTTGAGAGAACGTTTTATGTATATTTTTGATAAAGAGACTAAGTTATTGAGCAACATATAGTGTGTGATTTAAAATGATTACTTGCAATAAGTAGATATAAGATAGAATGCGTTCGAGCAAATTGTGCTATTTTGTTCTCTCATATTTGGCTATAGCGCTCGTTTTTTTTACACTTACTTAATTATAAAATTATATCACATGATGATGTTCATCATCATTTGAACGTTATGACGATTGAAACAAAAAACTCAATTTTACTAATGCAAAGTTGTCTAAAAATATATACCTATTTAACCCTTAACCGCTGACGTGTCTCACTGACTACGCCAAATTAATAGTCATTCCTTAATGGCGAATTTAAATGTCGAAAGGGGTGTCATGCTATATAATCCTCCCCAAGTGGCACACGCTAAATAGCCGCAATATGGACAGTGGTGCGTCAGTATTTGTTAAGTTATTCCAGTTTTGATATCGAGAGTAGTCTGTCGGACTATTAAATTTTTTACATCTCTGGCCATATGCGATTTTGTTAAAAACTTGTTCTTTTATCTTTTTTTGGTTAAGTTAACTTCTTACTACCATGGCCTTTTAGAAAAGAGCCTTATTTTTACTTTTTCAAAATGTTTTGATTGATTTCCTATAACATATTTGATTCCTCATTATTCTGTAATATTAATACATCATCGTATTTGTTTTTATAATGTTACGTTTTTCCATGGATTCTGAACGATATTGCAACCAGTAGCGGATCCACGGGGGGGTTTTCTGGTTCGGACCCCCCCCCCCATTCGACAGTGGAAAAAAATAAAACAAAAAATATTTTTTTTTTTTTAATAAAAAGAAATAAAAAAGATAATAAATCATGATTTATTTAAAACATTCATTATTCTTTTTTTATTTTTAAATTTACGACGTTTTCGAAAGAATTCTTGAAGAATTTCGTCTTCAGTTAGATGGACTCCAGTGTGTATATTTAATGAGGCCAGCCCATTAAGACGCTCCTGTCCCATAGTGTTTCTGAGGTAAGTTTTAATTCTTCTTAATGTCGAAAATGACCTTTCTGGCGTAGCTGTAGAAACAGGCAATATTGCCAAAACCGCATCTGGGACCTCCCATTTTGGGAGGTCCTCCCATTTCCTCCCATCTCACTGCGCATGACCCAATACTCGAACCGACGACGACGTCACCGAACCTTTCACTTTCACATAACTGATGAAACCCAAGCCAGGGGCGTAACATAATTTTTTCATTCACTTCGACTATATATATTTTTTAATAAATTTTTTTAACCCATATAAAAGTAAAGTAACCTATCGATTCCAATGGCGTACCTGTTTTACAGGTTACGTCATACGTCATTTTATTATTACGTCATCTGTCACACGTCAGTCGCCATTTTATATTACGTCATCTGTCATACTTGCCATTATCATCCACGTAAGCAACTCTATTTTATAGGTTATTTTATCTGTCACCTGTCAGTCGCCATTGTTTTATTATGACAGCTGTCACCTGATAGCCGCCATTTTTCTTATTATGTCATCTGTCATACTTGCCATTATCATTCACGTAAGCAAGTCTATTTTATAGGATATTTTATTCGCCACCTGTCAGCTGTCATTTTTTTAATTACGTCATCTGTCATACTTGCCATTATCATCCAGGTGGACTACTATATTTTATAGGTTATATTATCTGTCACCTATAAGTCTCTATTTTTTATTACGTCGCCTATCAGTATCCATTTTTTATTACATTACGGAAAGCAAATGCAATTTCTACATTTCGTAAATTTTAAACCATCACCGACTATGCAACGCCAATGCCAGTATAGGTGAGCTCAAAACCCAGTGCCTTAATGGCTAATTAACTGCCCATTATGACATCAAAATGTGGAATATTTTCAAACAATCCTAGACTTACAGATCGGTGAAAGTTGAATTTGAGTAATTATCTGAATAGAATAAAAATATTGTATAGAGTTTATATGTAAAATATTACGTATCATGCAATAAATCGTGTAACGAATATTATGTTTTTCCATGCTGTTAGCTGCTCATGAGACGCATGTGTATTCATCGAGTATGAATGATATTTAAGTATTTATTTATTTTGGAGCAGATAGGAAAAAGAAACTAAATCAAGAAATTTGCAGCACATGTTTCTTAATAAATGTATATTTTATGACCACGTATAACACGAAGTCGCGGGCATCCAGCTAGTTTTTAATAAAGGTATAAAAAGTAAATAGGTACTCTCTATATTATGCCATTAGGAAACCTGCTTTAAAGTTTAATTTTTTACGAATTTTGGGTGAAAAATGGGCGTGGCACCCTAAAAATTGTTGCGGCACGGCGGCGGGCTTTTTCCCTCTTTTTACTATGTTTCTTTTCACATATACATGTGGACCCCCCCCCCCCTTTACAACATTCTGGATCCGCCACTGATTGCAACTTTACTATTTTCAACTAATACTGTCTCTATTCTCTAACACTGTATACAATTAACACTAACTGTGTCTTCACTGCTTTTCCATCGGCGCTTTCCCAGGCTCGTTTAAGTAGTTCATTTTCCACCACCAGGGAGTCCCACTGAGCTCACAGAGTGTTAAAAGCAAATCCTTTAGTTGAAATTTCTCTCCAGCTTGGTCTTGCTTGATGTTCTTCTTTAGCTTTTAGCAATAGTGCTATTTCACTATCCTCTAGCTGCTCCTTTTTAAGTTGCTCTGTGATCCACTGCTGATCAACCTCAAATTTCATTTGCCTAATGGGAGTAATTATTCCTTCTCGTTGATCTATTCTTTGGCAATGCTTACAATTATCCTCGCATGGTCTTCTGGATAAAGCATCTGCATTATTGTGCAATCTCCCTGCCCTGTGCTTAACCTTAAAGTTATATTGTTGTAACTTTTCAAGCCATCTGGCTACCTGTCCTTCAGGCTGTTTCATATCCAAAAGCCATTTAAGTGATTCATGATCAGTCCTTATTAGAAATTCTTGTTCATACAGGTATTGATGGAAATGCTCAACAGACCGTACTATTGGCAAAAGCTCTTTTCGGGTTACACAATAGTTACGTTCAGGTTTCGAAAGTGTTTGACTGTAGTATTCGATAACTCGTTCTTCTCCTGCTTGTACTTGCGATAAAACTGCTCCGATGCCGGTGTTGCTTGCGTCTGTGTCCAATACAAATTTACCCTTTTGTTCCGGATATCCCAATATTGGACTAGAACATAGAGCCGCTTTTAATTACCTGAACGCAGAATCACAGTTATGATCCCAGTTATAATATCGTTCTTCAGTGAGCTTATGTAGAGGTGCAGCTATATTTGCAAATCCTTCGACAAATCTTCTATAATAAGCACATAATTCAAGGAAGCTCCGCAGTTCGTGTTTGTCGCGAGGCCGAGGCCAGTCTTTGATTGCTGTAATCTTTCGTTGATAGGTTTGGATTCCCTCTGATGACACGACATGCCCGAGAAATTTAACTTTTTGTGAAAAAAAAAACATTTCTTTGGATTCAGTAAGAGCTGAGCGTTCTTGATTCTAGTAAAAACTTCATGCAGGTTTTGTAGGTGCTCTTCAAAAGTTTTCCCCATTACCAATATATCATCAAGATAGACCAGGCATGTCTTCCAAGTGAGGACTCGTAGAACAACTTCCATAAGACGCTCAAAAGTAGCATAATCCGAAGAGCATAACTTTAAACTTCCGGTAGAGAAGGCAGTCTTTTCCTTATCCTGCTCGGCAATGTCTACTTGCCAGTAGCCGTTCTTTAAATCGGGTGTTGAGAACCAATGATAACCTGCTAGTGTCGCCAACGCGCCGTCAATTCTGGGAAGTGGATAGCTGTCCTTTTTGGTGACATCATTGAGCCTTCTCTAGTCCACGCAGAATCTGGTGCCTAAGACAACAGGAGATGGCCATGGACTTGACTCTTCAATAATTACATCATCAAGCATTTTATCTACCAATGTAGTAAGCTCTTGCTGCTTCCTCACCGGTAACCTCCGAGGATGCTGCCGTATGGGGTGAGCCCTCCCAGTGTCGATTTTATGTTTTATGATGTTCGTTCGTCCAGTATTGCTATTTTCCCTTTCAAAGGCTTTGCTTTGCTGTTTGATAAATTGCATAGCTTTCTTCAGTTCTTCGGAAGACAGATGATGCCACGACTTCTGGAAATGTTCTAGGACTTCCTTAGGTGATGTTGAGGGAGTTACTTTTGACCGCGGTTCGCAACTGGTTACCCACTACACCGGCTCGCAAGTGGCTATTCGTTCGTTCGTCGTCCGTAAACCCCTCGGAGGGGTGTGGTGGCATCATGTAGTAAGTGCATCAATCGTTTGTCTCCAGCATTCTCTATCTTGGGCGTGGTGTATTGCTTCTTGCAGGCTCTCTCCTATCAGATTTTTCATTTGGTCTACCCATCGCGACGGTGAACGTCTTCTTGGTCTTTACTTTTCCTTCTATGATCAGTTTCTCCATTGCCTCTGATCTCCTGGCAATGTGTCCAAAGTATTTTAAATACTGCTGGTTGACATAAGTGGATAGTCTGGTTTTGATTCGCAGTTGTCTCAGAATTGATTCGTTGGTGCGGTGTGCTGTCCATGAAATTCGGAGCATTCTTCTATAGCACCACATTTCTAGAGCGTCAACTCTGCGACGGTCTGCCATTTTCATTGTCCACGTCTCTGCTGCATAAGTCACTATGGGGAAAATGAGAGTTCGCATAAGCCTGAGTTTGATGTTGTGATGGAGGTGTCCTTCCAGATACGAGTGAGTTTCGCTGTTGAGTTTCGTGCCATGGCGATACGCCTACGGATTTCAGTTTCGCAAACTCCGGTATTTATGACAACAGATCCAAGATATTCAAAGTGATTGACCACTTTACCTTGTCAAAGGCCTTCCTGTAATCTACGAAACACATGAGCATTTTAACATTAAACTGCCTGGTTTTTTCGATGATCTGTCGCGAGCTCCATTCCCTGAAACAAATACAGTCTGGTATTTGTCTGAGGAGGAAATTCTTCAGCCTCTCGTTCAGTATCCCGAGCATGATTTTGCTAGCATACGGAATTAGGGCAATCGTACGATAGTTCCCACAGTCGAGAGGGGAACCTTTCTTATATAGAGGCAAGAAAATGCAATGGCATCATTGTTCTGGCCAGCTCCCAGTCGTCCAGTACTTCACCGGTAATTCCATCACATCCTGGTGCTTTTTGTTTTCGTAGTTTTTTCACTGCTTGTTCCACTTCCTCCCTAAGTATTGTTGGTTCGATTTCGTCGCTTAGGTCTCCGGGGTCGGACTGCAGGTCATCTTGGAAGAGCTCTGTGCAATACGTCCGCCACACACTAGCGATGCCTTTTGCATCCGTGATTACACTGCCCTGGATGTCCCTGATGATTTGTGTCATGGGTTTGAACTCGCGTGCCAGGTAATTTACTTTACCATAAAACTCAGTGGAGCGGTTTTCTGTTGCATGTCTCTCTAGTTCTATGCATATTCTGCCTAAGTGAAGATTTTATTTTATTATTCATGTTTCTTAATAGCAGTTCTTTTTCTGGGTCTGTCCCTGATGTTCGAATAGTCCGTCGTTTTTCTATTAATACCACTGTTTTATCTGATATCCAATGTTCATGTTTTGCTTTATTTGAGCTTTTTGGTATGCTGTTTTTTAATCCATTTATTAGCACTCCTCCACATTTGATCCGAGCCTCCTTCCAGTTGGGGAGATCCACTGTTTCTGAGGGCTTCTTGAAAGATTATTAGTTCAGGAGCATTAATTCTTTTGGTCTTTGTTTTAGATATTGGTTTGCTCAATTTGATCTTAAAATTTGCCCAGAGTAAATTATGGTCGGATCCCCACTCAGCGCTTGGCTTTGTTTTGACGTTGCAGAAGGAGATTCTCCATCTTTTGTCGACGAGGATATAGTCGATTTGGTTTTTATGTTATCCATTGGGAGATGTCCACGTGTACAAACGTCAGTAGCAAATTGTATTAATCTGTTGCGCCGTTCGTTTCGTTCTCCCAGGCCATATCAACCCACTATGTCTCGTAACATCTACGAGACATAGTGGGTTGACATGGCCTGGGGTTCTTCCTACCTTTGAGTTAAAATCTCCCAGTACTATCACGATACCTTTAGGCTTGAGAGTGGTCATAGTATTTTCTACGATGTAATATAAATCTTCTATCTCTTGGTCGTTTCCGTCAGTGGTAGGCATGTATACCTGGATCAGGTGTAACTTGTATGGTTTGGTATTTAGAGTGAGGGTCATTAATCTTTCGTTGATTGATCTCCGTTCCCGTTGAACAGAAAGGCAACACCATTTCGGCCCGTGTTCTCCGCACCTGCAATACTACTTCACTCCTGTTGTCAAATTTGGCTAGACGTAGCATTTTCTGAGTTTCTGGATCTCTGATACCAGCCACGAAATATTGGGTAGCAAGTTCCTCTTGAAATTCTTCTGTTGCTCCCGGGTAAGCAAATTGAATGAGACGTCTAACATCTTCCTTAAACTCTTGCAGATTTTCATCAGGCTTCTGATGTCGGGGCTTTACTTGTGCCTGATACAGCTGTCTTCTGAGTTGGTATCCAAATCGTCTCTACAGGACAGCTACAAGTATGTCATATTTCCCTTGTTGGCTGATGGGGATGGTCTGTAGTAGTTCTAGATCAGATCCACGAAGCGCTACCACTAGTGATGTAGCCATTTCTTCGTTATTCCAACTGTTACAGTGGGTTCTTACAACTTTACTATTTTAAAACTAATACTGTCTTTATTCTCTAACACTGTATACAATTATACACATTAAACTACTCTTATATCTTTACAACTAATAGCTCTTTACAATGCAACACTCAATGATTAACTAACTCAACACGCTTTAGGTCTGCTACTTATATACAATCTCAAATCTATCACGAACACTCGGGAAGAAGCGAGGCCACTCTATATGATTCTTGACCAGAGCATCGAGATAATTCTAGCGTTCCTGAATCTTCGCGGCCCAGCCGGCGATGACTCATATATAGACGCGGCAAGGCCAGTTCTATAGGGTAGCACAAAAACATTCGGATGGTTGCTAGCCGTGGCAATAATATTGTGAGTTAAGTTGCCTTATATTTTCTTAGCTAAGGAAAAAATGTCTATTTGCACGTGGTATAAGATATTTACCGTAAAATTGTATGTTGTTTTTAATTTTTGCCGTTTTGAACTAAATAGTCTCTCAGACTGCACGCTCCGGTTAAGGGTTAATAAACTTTGCTAATGTCAATGTCCATGTCTTCTGCGATAAAGTATCTATAAATTGCCACTGGCATAAAAAAAATTAGTTTTTATCACAGATGGCAATTCAGCAAATTACGATAATTCGATCTAATGGTTTCATTACCTCTCCTTAGCATTGTATCTGAATATCTAAAATTAGCCTTGGGCGCTCTAGTTCTCTCGAGGAAAAGAGCGTTTTAATCAACACCGTTTAAATTCGTGTCGCAAACCTTATTATCCTCGTTATTTCATTCTCTTATTTCGTAATTCTAGCTTACGCACAAGCTAAATTTTCGCTGCTAATACCTATCGATTTTCCGAATCAAAACGTTTACACCTAATGGAAAAACTAAACTGGATAAAGTAAAATTTTCATAAGCCATTTGCCTATTGCATCCACGGTGCCGTATTAAAATGAATACGAGTTGCAAACTAGTAATTAAAAAAGGCATTCACCATATTATCAAGAACACTTCAATACATCGTTCATTAGCTAACTAATAAACTAATGTACATTTATCGCACTTAATGTTATATTTTTAAAAAGTGTAAATAAGTCATACTTCAGTTTAGTATTTTATAGAAAAAGAGACCGCAATATTAAGCTACTGAAATTGTTTCAATTTGTAAAAAGAACCTTGTGATTTATGAGTTACAAACTCAGAGCTGTTTGACTCAACTACTGCCTTTGAAACCCTTCAAAGGCTAATTATTCTACATGTCTAGAAAATGCCCTACTACAGTTTACATTAAATTAATCCATCAAGGGCTGCCTAGACATTTTGGTCCTTAGAGCAAGCAAGGCGGTATACAGAGGTACCAACCTATGGAGAACTGTAACCATAGCAATCATTTTCCTTTTAACACTACAAAAGTCACCGACACAAAAATATACGGTACCTTACCCACCTCCAGGGTTGTATATAGAAGAGGTTGGTCATGCCAAAATAGACAGAGGAATGTTGAGACTAGAAGTGAAGTTTGATAAATATCAAAATATAAACGATTCGATACACCAGTTAGACTCCCTTTGTGAGAGTGCCAAGCAATTAGCTGCAAACACACAGTGTTATTCGCTAATTTACCAGCTACGAGAAAAGCAAAGCCGAATCGAATGGGTGGACAAAGGAATGGGAGACATAAGCTCCAAGAGGCAGAAGCGAGGTCTAGTTGGGAAGTTGCTCAACTCCCTCTTCGGAGTAAACGATGAAGTCTACCTGGATATAGACAAGTTGGATCAGAATCAAAAAGAGCTAATTAAGGCATCCAGCCATCAAACAAAGTGCATGCTCCAAGCGCTAACCAAGTTTAACAACACAGAAACAAGAATCAACAACCAACTCAGACGATTCCAGGAAAAGATAGCGAGACAACCGAGGCAATAAGAGAAATGAGCTATTAATATCAAGCAGTAGATAGAAACCTACTAAATATCCACTTTCTAAGTAAATGGTATCCAATTATATTGTAATGTTATCAGCGATTGCTAGATGTGCACTATCACTGAACACCGAAGCCACCTGTTGGAGCTGATATCACCAGTCGAGATTGAGCAAGCAATTGCCGAGGTATCCAGAAAGTTACCGTCAACTTACAAATTGTGACATTTCCACTCATAACGACGAGAATCCATCACACCAATACAGATATCCACGTGTTTGGGTACTTTCTTATAACAGAAGTTGACGACTTCCTAATCATAAAAGCAACACCCATTCCTCTAAAGATCACGCCAAAGGCATACTAGATTTTGGATGTACCTAACAACAAACTGGCTGTAAACTACAACAGACAGCTCTATTTTGAAATCAGCGAACAAGATTTCCATGACTGCATCACGATAGAACACGATGTCTATGTTTGTGCTCCAGTAACAACACGAAGCATCGAGAATAGTCCGCATTGTGTGATTGATGAAATATATCAACGAACAGAAAACACAACCTGCGACACTCAATTCCTGATTTGGAAGCAACTTATATTACCCAATGCTTGGTTATATATCTCACCATCAAAAGCAAAGGTTGCAGTTATCTGCGATGAAATAAGAGATGAAATCACATTAAACTATACAGGAATTATTGAGATTTCCCAAAACTGTTTTGTAAAAACGAGCAAAAACATATTAACTCCAAAAAGAAGCGAGACTATATCAGTACGTAAAACTTAGTTTAACCTGCCAGGATCAACCTAACTACATTACCTCGCTCTGCTAAAATCCATTTAAGCCCAGATAAGGAACCAATAATCACTGCTTCTGGAAGCCTGGACACCCTCATGGAGGAAGAAGTAGAAATCGACCATGAACTGACAGAGACCAGATGGAGTTCACTCAATAATACAGTAATTAGCAGCACCACGATTTCTCCAGTGGCAGTATTAGCTGCAATTATCAGTGGATCAGTGGACTATGGTATTACAAAAGACAAAAATATCACCACAAGCCACTTACTCGAAATAGAGAAGAGGCTGATCGGGGTTATAGAATTAGACACCTTCCACATCTATAACGATCCAGCCAACTGCAACCAAGATCAATAATAATCCTTATTTCACATATCAGCAGCATTCTCAAACCTACACGCGTTGCGGAACCATCACAGTCCCGGCCGCCAAAATGTCTAATCTCCATTAGCCATTACTTGCGGCCTTTATAAAAAAACATCCAGAAATGTTTAGAAAACAGTGGTGTCAATGTAAATTTAATTTTAGAAGAATTGTCCATGCTGAACAATCCTGATTCACTAGATAACCATGAAACGAACGTTCCAGGACCACCACTTCAGAGACCTGAATTAGATGACAATCCTCCTGTTGCTCTCTTTTCTAACGGTACAGTTTTTGATATTGACAAGTCTGGATATCTTATTCCAATAATGCAAGAAAATGACATATTTGCCAAGGCATTAAACATTTTACCTGAAAATATTGAAAGATTGATTAATCACAAAGAAAAGACTGAACAATTATTAGAAATTTTACCCAAGAAGACTGAAGAACTGATTAAAGATAAAGAAGACACTGATAACTTATTAGAAATTTTACCTGAGAAAACTGAAGTACTGATTAAAGATAAAGACGATACCGATAACTTATTAGAAATTTTACCTGCGAAGACTGAAAAACTGATTAAATAAAGAAGGCACTGATGACTTATTAGATATTTTACCTAATAAGACTGAAGAACTGATTAAAAATAAAGAAGACCCTCAAATTTTACCTGAGAAGACTGAAGGACTGATTAAAGATAAAGAAGATAAAGAAGATTATTAGAAATTTTAACTGAGAAGACTGAAGAACTGATTTAAGATAAAGAAGACACTGATAACTTATTAGAAATTTTACCTGCGAAGACTGAAGAATTGATAAAGGCAAAGAAGAGACTGGCCCACCCGAGAAGATCAAGGAATTGCTTGAAAATGAAGAAGAGAGCTATGAGTTATTAAAATGTTTACCTGAGAAAATTCGAAGAGCTGATCAAAGATAAGGAAGAGACTGAAAAACTGATTACAGACAGAGAGAGAGATTAACAATTTATTCCCTGGTGAGATGAGACTGAAAAACTTGTACCAGTGCCCAAACCCAATAATAAAATCAACGAAAATATTTACTGAAAACATATTGTTGGCTACTCTTGAGAGTTCTGTATTTGCAAAAGTAGAAACTAAAACCGATTATTTGTCACAAGAGTTTGCGAATGTTAATAATAAAAACAAAGATGTGGCCAGCAGAGCATCTACAAGTAATGTGAACACTTTAAGGGTAGTAAACATACCACCTGCTTGCGATACTAACGTACTTGAGCAAGTGTTGTTATACCCTAAGCCAATGCCAAAGAGCAGCAAAGAGAAAATAAGTCAAAAAGGGCCAAGTGCAATCTCATCAGAATTGTGGCTTGGGCTTGAACAAGAAAACGAAGATATCAAGAAAAAGAAGAAGTGCAAAAGCGGAAAGACGAGGTGTGAAAAGAAGCCAGGCAGGTAGAAATTGAAAAAAGAAGGACTAAAAAGGGAAAAAAGAAATCACAAGAGGAAAGTGGTGGTTTTAATCCTCAAATCGTTGAACAGCAAGATGAAAATAGCATGAATACAGAACAAGTGGATAAAAATCGTATACACTCTTCCTTGTGTGATAAGGAATTATAATCAGTGACACGGAAGATAACGACTTGAAAAATATTGGATGTGATGATTGTAGCCACTTTTAAAGGGCAACTGTATGAAGATGTTTATGACAAACGTTTCATTTGTACTGCATGTAGATTGCAACTGACCTAAATATTGATGATTGAGATTGACGATTATTTTATTGAAACTTTATGAAAATGTATGTTTTTATGTTGCTTAGGTTTTCTTAATATATTTTGTTACGATTCCAATTTTTGATTTTTATTTACTCATCTGTCTTTAAATAAGATACTTCTAAAAAGCTACCATCTATGACTACTGGGTTTCTAGTATCCAGATATAGGATTTTCATGGCCGACTATTAGTAAATTGTGACTAAATTCAGATTACCAAGAAATATTCTTGTATGTCCCTATAGGTCGACTACTAGAATTACATTGTTTCAAGCAATTATAAGCACTAATACATAGATAACTCTTTTGACAAATTTAGATAGAAAGCTGTACATAAAACCGCGAAAACAATGTTTCACTTCTTCAAAAGTGGTCGGCTAGTGGTGCCTCTGCCCTACTTCAATTTGTCATTATATGCATTATTTCTAAATTATAATAGTACCCAATAATCATAAAAACTTTATCCTATGCATATGTATATCGAAAACCAAGTATTTTGGTTTTGGGAAGGAACACTCAATAAAATAAGTACATAACATTAACACTCTGTAGTCTGTAGGTATATATTAGTACCTAAATGTAGCTTTAATGGGCCTCCACCAAAATGTCCAGAAACTTTAACGAATACGAGCACAAATTTATGGTTTTTCTAATATTGGACATGCTTCTCCAATTCTTACCAGATACTGAAGATTAGTTTAAACATGTAGAGGACTAAGTTAAATTTATGTTACGCAGTACACAATTAACAATATGTCTTTACCTAGTTATCAGATAAGGAAATAAGAAAAACTTACCCAATGAAAAGTTTATACTCCGTTTTGCGCTCAAGAAAATTTTCATTTTCGAATTTCGAAAAAATCATAGTGACCTTACCTCATAAACACCTCACAGAATGACTGATAATATGTTTTATCGGAAAAACACCTACATATTTTGAAGAACAGAGAAGTTAGCAAACTGTAATTGTCGCTTTTACATATGAATATGTCCTTGAATTGCTCTGCTACATACCAGCTTCAACACACGCACAAAATGTTCATTTAAATAGTATATTCATTTTGTGTGTCAATTGTATTCGTAAGGGGGACACTTTAAATGAATAGATCTAGCCTTCTTGTTTCAACCCCTTAGGAAGGGTAGATGTCAAAAACATTTAACCTAAAGAGACCCGACAACTCATTCATAAAAATCCGAAATCTTGCAAAAATATCAACAAAACGATTGTCCCGCCTCCTTATATTTTTATGTATGGTGTACAAACTTTTGTCAAACTTCGTCCCCACTACTAAATGTAGTATTGCCCGCCCCCGCCTGAACGAAAGCAAGGACAGTTCATAGACGTAGACTTTGAAAATGTGAGTCCATCATAATAATAATTTCAATAAAGTAAATACATTTAATTTGAAATGATGGTATTTATTCGAGTGCATTATTTAAAATATATTTATGTTTTATTTATAGTGTGTGGGTTAGATTGAGTTAGTTTGGGTTAGAAGGTTAGTTAACACAAAATAGTTATTTTGCTGTGTCGCGAAATTTTTCCGCGTCCTTGCAAAACCACTGCGATGAAACCAAAGAAGTATTCACTTCAAAAATGATTTAATAGAGGTTGGTAAATGACTGCAAACATATCAGATTATCCATTAATATCACATACATAGGTAAGTATTATAAAATATTAATTAATCACATCACAAAATGGTGCCCACTGTACTACTGTGTTTCATTTACTTTTACTTACTTGTGGAAACTCAGGTTCGGATGATAATAGCTGGAGATTTTGCATACCTCACACCGCAAGACCATCGTTACTTTGATATAAAGTTTATAAAAAATATTTATAGGAAATCACTCACGAAATACAAAAAAGCTACACGTCGCGTCGCGTCGCACAAATTCAGGCTTTAAAACGTCCATTTGAAACCAAACAAAACTGGGCGAAGAGTGCTATTTTGCACCTTTTTTAATGAAAAACATTTATTTATTCAAGTCGCGATCAAAAGTTGGACGACCATCTTGTTACTTTTGACGTCTGTATTATTAGGAATCCCATTTAAAACGGTGTCGAAATATTTGCTAGTGAGCTTTGACATTGCACAATTTTGTTAATATCATAGCAACCAGTCATCAAAAATAGTGTCGAAAAGAGCTTCTTTTCGACACAACTTTGCTTATCGAAAAGACTTCTTTATGATACCAAAATAGAAATAGTATATTGTGCAACAGGTGCTGAAAATTAGACTTTTCACACGAATGAGACAGTTTGGTGACACGAGCCGTAAGCGAGTGTCATAAAGTCTCATGAGTGTAAAAAGTCTTTTCAGCACGTGTAGCACACTATACTTTTTCTACGACTGCTACATCCAGGGTGCCTCACTGGGAGTGTGGTAGAAAATTACATGTTATATGGGAAAAATTTTTATTATTGATTTATCAGAAAATTTTATTCCTAATGCAAGAAGCTACCTGAGTAAGAGATTCTCGCTAAACTATAACTAGGGGCACAGTCCTAAAATGGGGCCACCGGAGTGGGGTCCCTATTTTCCAAATATTTTGAAAAAGAGGCTCCGAGGGCGAAGCCCTAAAATGGGGCCCCAGGGGGGCGAAATCCTAGAATGGGGCCTATGGTTCGGGAGTCCCTTTTTTTACAGATTTAGCAATGGAGCCCCCGGGGGCGAAGCCCTAAATGGGGTCCCAAGTCTTAGAAGGGGGCCTCTGGTATAAGAGTTCCATTTTCTACAGTTTTGCAAAAAGGGGCTCCCGGGGGGTGAAGCCCTATAATTGGGCGCCCTTTTTTAGAGATCTGGTAATGGGACCTTTGAGGGCGAAGCCCTAAAACGGAGACGAAGCCCTTTAATCTAAATACCCGAATAAGCGTGTGAATGTGAAAAGTATACTTTGCACACGCCGTGTGCAAAGTATACTTTTCACACGATGTTTGAAATGTCCAGTTTTCAAGGGCAGTGCGTTTTTGTCTATTTTCAGGGCAGTCGTAGAAAAAAGTATATTCAACTTACATTTGCAATGAATGGTCATTGCATAATATACTATTCAGCAGCTAATAATGAATAAAAATTCCTAAATAGTTTCAAATTTGAACACGAAATTTATGAGATACCAAAAATACGCAATTTTATCCCGATTTAAACGTTTTTGTGACACATAGGGTTTTTCTGCTCTCAATGGTTAAACGAAAAATTACATCATACCACTGCTAGCCTAAAAATAAATTGTTTATCATTATTTTTGAGACAAATAAAAAGGAACTGAAGTATACATATTTTATTTAAAAACATACAAATATGACAAATATCTGATTAATGACATATTCAAAAAGTAGCTTAATAACTATTTTCTTCTATTAAATACCTATCAAAACATATTTACTGCAGTGCCTTCACTGGTTTTGAAACGTTACCAAGTTAGTATACTTATCGAATGGGGAAGAGCCGTCGGCCGTCGACCTCCAATGCTCTCAATCTATTGGTGCAGTTACTTTACTACGTGCATACTATAAATATTTTGGGGGTAAAACAAGGCGGAACCAAGGGAAGCGGCATTGTCAGATTGACATGTAAGAACTTCAGAACCGGTTTTTGATTAATCAAAAAGTATTTAGTGTTATAATTTAATATGAAAAAAGTATGTACAGTAACTCGTAAACTTAAAATTTGGCAACGCTACATCTATCGACCATAGAATGTGCCTCAATGTTGGGGGAAAACAAAGAACCATTTGTCCCGTCTCTTCAGGTTAAATGTCTTTGGTAGATGTCACCCTTAGAATCGTAAATGGGAATGGGGGTCAAGTGGCACATCGTTTTAAAAGGTGTTCAATTCTTGTTTCAGTGGTATCCTACTTTGTTGCTTTTTGTCCAGAGGTTTCCGAATAATCGCGTTTCAAAGTTGCAGAAGCAATTAAACTTGCATGTGCATTGAGATTTTGATTTTCAGGTTAGTGTTTACACAAAAATTATTGCATTGGATCTCCTTGGAGTACAAATGATTAGAAGAGTATGTTACACCGTTAAAATCGTTGAATAACAGGAAGAAAATCGAGTTTAAACAATTGATTTCTTATTTATTGATTATTTTACTTCGACAAACATAACTTTTTATTTGCGGAAGATAAATTTCTACAATTAAACACCACTAACGGACTATCTTATAAGTTGTTCAAAATGTTGTCCATATTCCTTTAAACAATAATAAAGTCTGTTTTCGAACTCCTCTCTAACATTTCGGAAAACTTCACCGGGAATTGACCGGCATTCTGCTGCAATTCGCCTTTTAAGATCATCAATATCAGCAGGTTGTGTTTTATAAACAATGGACTTAAAATGTCCCCAAAGAAAGAAGTCTAAGGGTGTTAAATCCGGTGATCTTGGAGGCCATTCAATTGGTCCCCTTCTGCCAATCCATCTATCCGAGAATCTCTCGTTTAACCACTGTCGGACCCGCAGAATATATAATGAGGTGGAACACTGTCCATAAATCCTCCTGTAAAACTGAATTAACCTCTGCAATTTGAGTTTCTAGCTCTTGGGTGATAAGAGGATCCATAGTCTCTTCATGCATATTAAGGTCAAGTTTCCTTCAATAAATAAAGGACCAATAATGGTATTTCCAAGAATACCAGCACAAACATTAACTTTTTGCGGGTTTTCGTCACTCCAATATCGACATATTCCATTTATAAAAAATGAACATTCATCGCTGAAACAGATATTCGGCAGAATATTAGGGATGGCGTTGACTTGACGACTCATGAATTCACAAAACTCTATTCTTCTATCAAAATCATCGTTATGGACTTCTTGGCATTTTGTATGGACGGAGTTTATGCATTTTCAGTGCTTTTCTTACAGTCTCGTGTGATATTCCTGTCTGTTCTGCTACTGTCCGCAAGGAGTTGGTGGGCTCTGCAGCAATTAATCCCAAAACCTCAATTTGAGCTCCTTCATTCGTCACTCCTAGGTTATTTTTTTTCTATTACTCACCGAACCAGTTTCGGAGAACTTTGCCACCAAATCTAGCACATATCTGTGACTTACTTCACGATTTCGATTTCTTTCATTGAAAACCAATGCCGTCCTTCATGGGCACTTTCCAACCTCTCCATAAACGAAAATAATTTCAGTTTTTTCTTGAAGAGAATTTTTTCATTCTCACACTTTATGCACTTAATAAAAGTTATCACTGAACAGCCCAACAAGCAAAAGCGAATTAACCTCGGAATTAACAATAATAGGCCTGTTTTGGCTACATCTTTTAAATTTGCTGACCATATTTTTTTTGTTAAAAAACAACGTATTTTTAAAATTTGTTGATAGAATAGCATGGCTTTTTGTGGAATTTCAGTGATAAGAAATCGAATGAACGCAAATTAACTAGGTACTCGTAGGTTGACCAGCAATCAAACCAAAAGCCTCTGGAAAGGAGCGATCGCCGACACATGCATCTTCCACAGAACAGTGAGCCTGCACAGAAAAAGGCGTACAATGAGCTAGTTAAGGATGCAGATAATGTCTTTCCACCTCTGCGAAGGAACATGATAACGGCTGGACCCTTGCAACAAACAGGAG
>MU182586.1:102816-115304 GCA_016904865.1 Pissodes strobi | reverse complement strand
TATGATCTGATGGTTACTTTACTACTTAACGTGTCCAAACAACACTTTAAGCGTTTTAGCCTCCTCGACCACTGCCCTCCATGTAGTCCTATCTCTTGCTACTTCTTCCCAATTTCGTATTTCCATCATATTGGCGTCTCTCTCTACATTATCTTTCCACCTTTGTCTAGGTCGTCCTGGCGGCCTTCTTGCGTTTGGGCTGCTTCTATAAACGGTCCCAATATCCCTATTCTCTGCTCTGACTACGTGACCTGCACATGCAAGCCTTATGGATCTTATTGTGCTAGTGATCCATGGCTGTTTAGTCATTTTTCTTATTTCACCACACGTGCGTTTCCTCCACTGGGTTGTTACTGGATCTTGTACGGGTTCACATATTTTCCTTAAAACTTTATTCTAGAAGGAGAGTAGCCTTTCTTTTTCTCTAATAGTCATGGTCCACGCCTCGCACCCATACAGGATCACAGGGATCACTATTGTATTGTATATCTTCAGTTTCACTTTTCGTGGTCGAAGCAAATTTGCCCAGGGCAACTACGACTCTGTTTCCGCTATGTATACGACACTGTATTTCCTTTCTAACATCATTTGTTTCGTTTATCTGTGAGCCAAGGTACTTGAAGTCTTTCACTCTTTCGAAAGACCCATTATCTGTTGTTTGGTTTATGTTTCTGTGTGTTTCTCTTCGATCTAATTTCATGTAAGTATTTAGTTTTCTCCTTACTTACCCTGAGCCTTACTCTCTTTTCTTTCTCTTCTGTTGGCGTATAGAGTCTTTTAAGCCATTCCTTTGTGTCGCACATGGTCCCCAAATCGTCCACGCATGCTAACGCCTTGAATTTCTTGCCCATCTCTACACCTTCATCTATATCATCAAGCCCTCTTATCACATATTCTAGAGCTACGTTAAAAAGTAATGGTGAGAGCGCATCACCTTGTCGTAGCCCACTTTGAGTATAGAAGGGTTCTGACGTTGTTCCCTCAACTTTAGGTCAGGCCTTGGATTCTGGGACGCACATCTTTTTAGTCTACAAATAGAGCAAAGATAGCTTGGGCGTGTTCCCATTGCTTTTCCAGAATTTGTCTCGAGTTGAATATTTGATATATATTGTCCCCCTCCCCCTTCGGAAACTACACTGCTATTCCCCAATACACCTTTCCGCAAACGCAGTCAGTCTATTTAGCAGGATGTTAGAGAGTACTTTGTATGACACAGACAGTAGTGAGATGCCTCTGTAGTTTTGACACACCTTTTTTGGGCCTTTCTTCTGAATTGGTATTACTACAGCCTCCTTCAATTCGTCTGGCATTGTATCTTTCCTCCAGATGTGTCTGATAAGATTGTGTATTTGGTTTGTCATATTTGGTCCACTCTGCTTTATAAGTTCTGCTTGAATGCCATCTAGGCCTGGTGCCTTTCTATTTTTTAATTTTTCGATGGCTTTTTGGACTTCGGCTACAGAAGGGGAAAAATTACTTTTCCCTATTGTATCTTCATTATGCCTTACCTCCTCTAACGGATTATCTGGCTCCTCCATATTCAACAGCTCTTCAAAATATTGTTTCCATCGCTCTACTATTTTTTCTCTTTCTGTGAGTTCAATTCCATTTCTGTCTTCCACCAAGCTAATTCTGGCTTGGAAACCTTTCCGTGTTTGCCTTATTTCTTCATAGAAGTTTCTTATTCTACCCTGATCCTAATGTTGCGCTATATCATCAGTTTTTTCCTTCATGTACCTTTCCTTTTTCCGCTTGATAAATTTATTAACGTTCTTTTAAATTTGCTCATATTCGTTTTGATAGTGAGGATTAGCCAGATACGTTTCTTTATATTGCTTTTTGATTTTAATTTCTTGCTCGCAATCTTCGTCGAACCATGTTTTCCTTCTTAGGAGGGTTAGTGGCCTCTGTACATCTGTTTGAATACTTTCTGTCAGTGTTGGTTCACATCATAGCTATCGTCAACATCGGTTGGTTAGGACTGTTTTATTCGCTATCATCAGGTCTTTATTATGTTTAGGGATTCGCCATAAGCTTGAGGTGACATAACTTATATAAGGCAACGAGGTGTATCGAATGGTACCACCACGATTTTGTATGATTTGTGTAAAAGTGGCATTAATTTCTGACACTTAATTATGATCTATATTATTAGATGTTTGAATAAAATCATTAAGTATGGACCTTGTACCATATATCAGCTTTTTTACAAGAGGTTTCGGATAAGAATTATCTAAAAAAAGATTGTAAATAATATTAAGATCCTTTCTGTGAAAGGACCGGCCTGAGACTTTCAACACCCTACCTTTCATTTGTTTTACTAAGTTCACTTTAATAGACAGTTTGTGATGTGAGTGATAGTTAAGGAACCTTTTTGAGCTGAAGAGTTTCATGTACCATCTTACAAAATATACCTCTATTTTTACGAAAAGATTCTTCTTCCGCAATGCTACCCCAAGCTAACCCTAATGACCTTTTCAGATATTTATTTTCTTAAAGAACATAATTTGAAATATTAATTTTGCACCATCACAATTAATACTTTTTAAAATAATTAGTATAATTTTATTTCTGGGATAAAATATTACAAGTGCACAATTAGTTCGTTCAATTTAATTTAATTTGTTTTTACAGAATGCAATAGTTTCAGTCCAGTTATTCAATGTTCTGTTATAAGTAATTCGCACTTTTTTACAATACAGGGCTGAGCACAGGGGTCATAAATTTTCAGAGTAATCCTATTTCTTTACTTTTTCTTTATGTATAGAATCGACAATTTCCAGCCAAAAGGACTGCTCTATTACATTCTCCACGGTCTTTCCCCAACTTTTTATGTCCTTTAGGAAAAACGCCTTTGTTTTCTATCGAGGTTGTGGCTATTTTCCTACTTCAGCTTTTTTATAAATACTTTCGGTTCTTTATTATTTGATTCTATATAGAGAAGTTTCTCCTTAGAAATGTAATCCAAATTTCAGCGTTACAATACCGATGCTAATATTATATCTTTGTTTTGAGATATGCTGCTATTAGGCATTAAATTCTTAACTCGAGAGAAACGATACAAGAGAAGGAGTCGCTAGGAATGGCATCAAAGTATTTTGGAGAAGGAAACCAAACAAAACAAACCTGTTAATTAGATTGACCACATAACTAAAAACTGATTATAGGGTATATCGATACATACAAAAATCTTTCTTATCTTCCAGCCAGTCATAGCTTAAATAAAGATCGATTTCTGGTAAATGATATTACCGCAATATGCTATTTTAATAATTCAACTTAACAACTTACGCCTGCCTATATCTATATAAATAACAAAAAAAAAACATAATATTGTAATTTACATACATTATATTACAGGAAAATAACATTCCCTCAAAAGTGAAGGACCCGAGGCGTCGTTAAATTTATCTGTACTTTTTACTTCATGCCTTTTTCGTTTTCCACCAGAGACATACGTATCCCAGTAAATGGAAGGCGATTAGGAGAAAAACCATGTTCCAAATGTCACAGTCCAGATTATCTGCTGAAAAACTGTATTTATCCAGCACTGATGTGCCATCCGTTAAGCAAGGCAAACTGTCGTCTTGGCGATTGTCACATGCTAAAAATATGTATAATCAGTATCGGGTATATGTTGTGAGGAGGTGAAATAGTTTAAATCATGGTCTGGGTCGGTTCAGATTTTCAACGAAATGTAAGGCGAACTTTCGTTTAATTGAAAATTTGTTTTTTTAATTAATACAAACACTCCATGAAAACTCAAAATTTTTACTTATATTTTTCTTTATTTATTTATTTTTTAAAGCGCTCTTTGTGCTATCTAATTTAGCCAGTCCAAACTAGCCACACTTAAGCCAAACTAATCAAGGCTATTTCAAACTAACCAAAACAAACGAAAAAGAGGAAATAAGAGAAATAACTTCCATATGGAGAATTTTCGCACAAAAAAATGGAATACAGTGTTTCTGTGGACGCCTATAAACTCACTTTTTTTTTCAACCATTTCAAATAAACGAAAGTTTAACTGAAGTCCTGTATTTAGCTAACCCAAACTGACTCATTTTTTTTACAAATGATCTCAGCGAAACTAAGGTTGATATCTTGAATAAATGAAATTCCTTCTGAGATAAATTGCAATGCAGTTTGCAGAGACAAATTATTCTAAGCTTACTTTTTTCGTAATGATTATATATTTAATATTAAATATTATATTGTAAACTAGAAAGCGTAATAACAAAAGAACACTCAATCTAATGTTTGAACTTGATACTTGACATTGAAGGATAAAATATTATGAGTATTATCCAAACATGTTTTAAAAACAATCAGTCAAATATCAACAAAATTTAGTATAAAAGAACGGGCAAATCAAGTAGACGACAACTTATCTGGTTGAGTAGTTCCCTTTTAATTAAGGCAAAACGCTCCTCCTGTAAGCTCAAACCCTCCCGATCCTGATGATCTGGTTAAGTAGTTCCCTTTTAATTAAGGCCAAACGCTTTTCTGGTGACCAGGATCAAACCTCCCGACCTTGACTATCTGGTTAAGTAATTCCCTTTTAATTAAGGCCAAACGCTTTTCTGGGAACCAAGATCAAACCTCCCCTAAAGTTACGTCAGTGTAAAAGTAAAGTAAAACGTAAAGTAAAAAGTAAAGTGAACCATAGATAAAAGTGAAACCTAATTAAAGCATACCAATATAACTGAAACGATTCAAAACGCTCATAACAATTTAAACTAAAAGGGAGTCGAATAGGTCGAATCCGGTCAGTCCTCATCGAATGGTCATGCGTTCTACGCTATTCTAGTAAATTGTATTCAAACATAGTCGTCATTCTAAGTGCATTCCTTCCTGTATGAACACCAATATACGTACAGTTTGTTTCGAATTAAGCGAGTCGTTATTCCATCTGATATACAACCCCCAGCTCAAAGAGGAACGCCCCAGTAATCCCACTCAGTAGCGTCTGGGAAGCGCCCAAATTCCTCTTTGACAATATATCTCGGAATACCTTAGTGGAAATGAAAGTCACGTTCCTTTTAATTTCTCCCATGTCTCCTTTAATGAGGTAAGGCAGAAGATTGATGAAATAGAACCAAGCAAAAGCAAGGACTGCTATGACATCAATGCAAAAATAATAAAAACTCTGAAAAATCTCATCTTATTTCCTTTGACAAAACTTATAAACCAGGATATTGACTGTAATGTATTTCCTCAGGTACTGAAAACTGCCAAAATTGTACCTTTTTTTAAAATTATCGACCTATTTCCCTCCTACCAATTTTATCAAAAATCTTTGAATCGGTCTTGAAAAACAAATAAGTCCACATTTTGAACAAAACAATATCTTCTTTCAAAATCAGTTTCGTTTTAGAAACAAAAGGAGCACTACCCTAACCATTGACTGTGTTTTGAGGGGTTTTCAGGAGGGACTTGATACCTACGAAGCTTTTGACTGCGTCTCACATAATATTCTTCTTTCCAAACTACCCCACTATGGTTTTCAGGCAAAAAGTATTCAATAACCTCATAACTGTCGGACCGCACACAGTCAGTCCATTTTAATGGTCTTATTTCGACCCCACGCATGGTAGTGCAGGCTCCAATGAGTTCCTCGTTTGCAAAATCTGCAGACCGCAATCTGTTTTGTGATTTGTGTACCTGAGACCTTTGTCTGTATAAAAAAGCATGTTGCCGCGCGCGCGCATGGTGCGATTGCCGTTTCGACCCCCCCCACTATTTTACCTCCGGCATAAACTAGAAAAGTTAGGTTGCCGAGGAATGTGGTATCGCAGAAAAAATTATTCATAACATCTGACGACTGATTTGGGTTCTTAAGACAGTACCTTATCATCGGAAACAAAGTCCCCAAAAATCCCCGCATTGGAAAATTTACAAGAGCCAATGGAGATATTACAATTTTAATGTAAACTACTAGAAAGTGAAATTGGCGTTCACGGCTCCAAGGGGTCATCTGATCATGGTTCAAACTTTTTTTTTTTTTTTTAAGAAAAAGTAATTTTTCAACCCGGAAATGATAATTTTTCCCAATCGGGAAAAATTCTCCGGAAATGGCTAAAAAACTGAGCAAAATGGGCTTATCTGATCAGTTTTCACGCTGACGCGCATCTTGTGTGTCCGTGTGCGTGTGAAGGCACGTGCACTGGCCTTTGCGCGAAGGTGCGCGTGCGGTTTTAAAGGAAATAAAAATGGGATAATTGAGTTGTTTAAAGAGAAATAAGGACACATCAGCCCCTGAAAATATTTAATCAGTATAAATATTCATATTAAATATAGCAGTAACATTTAATATTTGAAAGATATGTGGACATACATTTTCCTGAAACAGTAGTATAAAAGCATGTATGTACAGTTAGATCAGTATGGCTAGAAATACCATGACTTGACACATTCACAAAGAATTGTAAAATAAAAAAAAAATTAAATTACTCTAAACGCCATCTGGGTCGTCGGGGTGTTCTTCATTATGAAGCAATTCTGCATGAACACTCTCCACTACTGTGTTCAATCCCCTCGGACCGGCATCCACATAAATTTCTACATCTAGACTTCCACGCACACCTGATTAAGCTCAATAGACTCGACAGGGCAAGCGCACAAGCCGCGCTGGGTTGTCCAGTTTTCTCCAGCCGTACTTCGTTGCGTCCTGTCCCAAGCCATTCTTGAACTTAAAAAATATCAACCTAATTAATATTTTACTAATGCAGAATGCTTTACCCTTTTATTTTTCTTCAAATTACCTGCAGGTGCACGCGCAATGAATGTTGTCGAGCAGCTGCAAGGGGCAAAGTTTTCAGCTGCAAGTCTGCATCTAGCTTTTGCGTGGCGGCTACACTTGTTGTAGAGGGTGTAGCGAAGGTCATCTAGGGTGGCATATTTCGCTCCTCTGTATAAAGCAAGAAGCTATTTCTTACCGCAGGAGACGATCCTCTCCAAATCTGCTCCGGGTTTATTAAAAACTCCCAACTTCGTTGCCCTGGAGAATTTTAAATGTTGATGCCCTTCCTTTTCCAAAAACTGCTGGCATTGCATCACAGCCGGAAAAGGTATGAGCAAAGAGAATGGCTGACTTCACATTGTCAAGGTGCTCCTGTATTAATTCGATGTTCTGTGGCTCTTCCACAGGTCCCTTTATCGAAAAATCACAACTTCTGGGTAGGTTTTCTGCGCTGGACAGGCATGGCAAGAATATCCGTGTCTGTTGCAACTATAGCAAAGGTCGGGCTATTATACTGGTCAAGGTATCTGCATCCCCGGGGTCCTGTAGCACCCTTATCCCTCTCTATTCGAGTGCAGGCTTCAGAAGGCGGGTCCAGTTTGTTTTATTCTGACCGTTTCCCCGTAGTTCTTCGCTGTTGCTTTGATGACTTGGTTGACAACGCAACGAAGTATGACTGGAGAAAACTGGACTACGCAGCGCGGTTTGTGCCACACTGCTCCGACCTGCTCGCTGCCCCGCCGAGTCTACTGAACCTAATTAGGGGTGCGTGCAAATCTGGATGTGGAGATGCGTGTGGATACTGCGGCCGGTCCGCGGTAATGGTGTGCCGGGAATGATGTCATCACCGCAGTGGATAGTGTTCTAATGCAGAATTGCCTCATAATGAAGAAGACTCCGATGACCCAGATGGCAACTAGAGTAATTTCATTTAAAATTTTTTTATTTCATAATTATCTTTGAAAGTCATGGTATTTCTAACCATATTTATAGACTGATTTAACCATACATAGTATTAAGTGGTACTGTTATATTTAATATGAATATATATAATTAATATGAATATATATAAAAATTAAATATTTTCAAGGGCTGATGTGCCCTTATTTCTCATTAAACAACTCTTTTATCCCATTTTCATCTCCTTTAAAACCCCATGCGCGCTCTCGCGCAAACACCACGGCACGTGCCTTCACACGCACATATACTCACACATTTAACACACTCACAACACACGCACGCACTCACAAGATGCGCGTCAGCTTGAAAATTGTCCAGATAAGCCTATTTTGTCCCGCTTTTATTAAGCCACTTCGGGTGAATTTTTTTCCTGGTTGGAAAAAATTGTCATTTTCGGATTGGAATTTTTTTTTTTTTCAAAAAAAATATTTTTGAATGATGACCAGATGACCCCTTGGTGCCGTGAACGCTAATTTCACTTTATAGGAGTATAAATTAAAATTTAAATATTTCCATTGGCTCAAAATTTGTAAGAAAGTAAAACACTGTTTTTAAAATTAACTATAATTTTTTTTCTATGATTTTTTAATTAAAATTAAACGTATTGTACCTACTGACTTGTGGTGTGTTATATTTATAACCGAAAAAAGTATACATACAGCCTTAAACATTCGTTTTTAATAGTCCCATGACTACTTTTCAATACTTTTTCGAAGTATGCTAACAATGTTAACAGCAATGGAGAAGGGGAAGGGGGAGAGAGAACGTACCACAACACTCACTGGCAACATCATTCATATCGAAGTATAAGATCAGTACAGCACATATCAGAAGTCAGAATGCGGTCTGCATATTTTGCATACGGAACTCCACTGGGAGCCCGGTCTATGGTGAGATATGTAGTTCCCCAAGGATCGGTCCTAAGGCCTATCCTATTTCTTATTTTTATGAATGACCTTGCCTACCTGCAGGGAATACAGGGGCTGATTCTTTTTGCAGATGCCACCACTATTTTTACAACCTACCACGCATTCCAAATAGATGTTTCTGGAATTAAAGAGGCTACTGTGACCATCGAAAACTGGTTTCTGGCAAATAAACTGTGTCTGAATGGGGAAAAAAACACAGTCCATAAATGTCAGCCTGAGGAGGAGCAAAGTGGACCACCGTTTGCTGGAGTACTGCTCTGATGAGGTAAAATTGTTGTGTGTCATCTTGAACTCAAGAATGGCATGGGAGTGTCATATTCAGCAGCTTTGTGGCTGGCTCTCTAAATCAGTGTACCTGATAATAAATCTTTCAGGATGTGTTTCCAAAAGGAGTGTACTAGCAGCATATCATGGCTACTTCAGCTCGGTCATGGGCTATGCGATTCTCAAATGGGGTCATTCCCCCCGTATTTAAAAAAATGAAGTTGATGATGGGGGCCCGGACACGAAACGTCAGATTTAAAAAGTGATACTGCCATTTTATAAAGGGTGAAAAGTGGCAATGATAATGTAAAATTTATTTTATATTATCTCTTCAAATAAAGTCAGGAAAAATAAAAATAAAATAGCTGCTTTTCGGTTTTTCACGAATATCTCCGGAACTATTCGGAAATTTTCAAATTTCAAAACTGCATCTTGTTGGGCATCAAATTGCGCAACTTTGCCTTAATTTAACCGACTTCGTATCTCTTACGGTTCCCGAGATCCCCATGCATGCACTCGAATTTGTAGCACCCTGTATACACACCGGCATAATTATGGGAACGGGAAAAATTTACACTAAGTTCGACTTCAATTTTCTCTTGAACCCTTCACTCGATTTTGACTTTTTTTTTGTTAAATTGTAGCCTGGTTCTTTAAGAATTCGCTAAAGGTATTGCTGATTTTAAACAATTGGTCCTAATGTCATATACAGGGCTAAAAAGAAAGTAATGCTTTTTTGTCAATTTCTGGGACACTCTGTAGAGCGAACGAATGAAATTCGATATCATTCGATAATGCCAAATTAAAGATTGATCCTTTCTGAGTATTTTCTTTTTTATTCTTTCGGATACCTCGAATATTAAAGATGATACAGGGTTTTGTTAAAAATAGTGCATTGGCCTACTTTTTAAGGGTCAATGAATTTTCGTTAATCTTTGATATGTTATAGAGACCATTAAATCTAAAATTTTTATGGCATTAAGTTTCATTCTTAACAGTGTTACTATTACCTATACAGGGATATATAGCAGGCAAACTATAGCTACCTGCCGTAACTATCTGTATGGACGCTGGGTTGTTGCCTCCAAAATGTGAGGTCACCTAGCCGAAGCCACAAATTAGCTTACTGGCATCTGTTCTTTTTCTGCTCATGTTCTGCGGACACACCCACTAAATTTTCCTTTTTCATATATGTTTATATACATCCGCAATACACCTCTCCTTGTTGTTTATCATCCTATGGGTCTACAGATAGTCACGGCAGGTAGCTATAGTTTGCCCCGAGAATAACAACCGCAGAGAAGCGACAACAGAAATCCCGCCCAAAAATTTGGAGTGGGAGGTAAACCGGCCAACTGTCATCTCCACGTGTTTGTCAGTTTACCTTAGTCCGAGATTTGTTTAGTACAGTCGTCGACGACAAAATTTTTGCGTGAACGCCTGTCCTTTGGTTTATTATTGAAGTGACTTCTTAAACGTGGGTAAAGTCAGAAAAAATGAAACGCTTATCAAATTGAAACGTTTTTCAAAGTGAAACGCCCCTTTAATTTAGCATCTTCTAGTATAGCTAGAGGGCTGAAATTTTTAAGACGGGGTAAAATGACGATCCTGGATGAAAACTGAACCCCGTACCCCCCCCCCCCCCCCCCCCCCCCCCGTTCGGCCTGGAGAGGGGTGAGAAGAAAGAAACTAAAATAATTCATTTTGGTGGAACGGGAAGAGCTATGGGGTCGAAATTTTTATGGTAGGTGCGCCTCATGGGGGGGCTACCTTTGACCATATGGGGGCAGAGGCTCTAATTTAAGGGGGGATTTTGGGGGAAAAACATGTTTTACCGATCTCTGCAACGGAGCCTCGGATCGAAAATATGACGAGTGATGACCCCGTATCACGGGGTCATCAGTGGGGGTGAGAATCATACCCCACCTTCCCGGATATTAAAATTGATTATAACGTATCGGAACCGGTTCAATAAATGATTAAAATAAGTTGAGACTAAGTGAAACTAACCGAAAGTTGAATCGACGACTAACCCAAACTAACCAAATCGATTAAAATTGATTTTAACGTATCGGAACCGGTTCAAATGACTAAAATAAGTTGAGACTATGTGAAACTAACCGAAAGTTGATTGGACGACTAACCCAATCTAACCAAATCTATTAAAATTGATTATAATGTATCGGAACCGGTCCGGATGTAAAAAGACAATCAGTTACACGTACTATTAACATATGTCAAAATAAATAAATAATTATGTATATACGAATATGTCATGATCGATATATCGTTGTAATGTCATTGTAATATGTCAAAATCTATGTTAAAATATTGTAAATTCATTCCTTATTAAAATACGACTATGTACGATTCTGTCAATCAAACGTTTTAAGAAAATGTCAAATTTGACAGATGACTATATTCGTCAATATTTCCCTTAATATAACAGATATCGAAAAAATTGTTTGACAAAACATTTGTATTTTTCGATGCTCTATCGTTTGTAAATAATATATGACACGTACATCTGTCACATTTGACAGTTACAGCTATCAAATTCGTTTATATTAATCTGGCATATGTCAATATACATTGTTAACATTTTGACATATTTAAGTATTATATTTTGACATATATTTTTAATCATTAAAAATGTAGCCAATTTTATGTTACATATTATGGGTTAATATGACAGTGAGAGATGTTACATAAGTTTTTATTTTTTTACCACTACTTTAATGTCGTCTATTGACATATGCCATTTTTTTAAAATAATATGTCTAAGTTATTCAGTAAATTATATTATTATGACGATCTTCTTAAATTAACCCATTGTTTTATGCTAACTCTTTGTGTAAATGTGAATATGATTAACCAATATTTCTTTGTCTTATCAATTGTATAGTATTACGCTATATTTTATAGGATAACAACCATATTTGAACTTGACACATAAAAACAATGAAAAAATGTTATAAATGAACACGATATATGTTTCAGATATATTTTCAATTATCTATAGAATAATGACAGTTGGAATAAATTGGTTTGTGCAGAAAAATATGTTTTGAATTTCTCTACAATATATCTTAATACTTTTTTTCGATAGGACCTTTAATAACAAAGTTATTTCGAATAAATCGTAAATGAATCAAACTTTTTCGGTTTCCTATTGTATTTCATTAATTTTTTCTCACTTAATTATTAACTAAACAGAAAAAAGTATACGACAATTTTTGTATAGCTTTTATTACTCTATCAACTACCGATTTTTAAATTAGAAGAATTCGAACCTTTTTCAAAAATGTTATGAGAGAGCGGCGCAGACGCATGTCTGCATCCGTTACGTCAAATATTTAGTGAATGTTGGAGCCCAACGAAGGTATGGTATTTTTAAGTGGAACATATCAATATGGTAATCATCCACCTTCTTTACTTGTTTTAGTTTCGGACCCTATTGCATTGCATTCTTTAATGATTAAAAATATATGTCAAGATATAATACTTAAATATGTCAAAATGTTAACAATGTATTTTGACATATGTCAGATTAATATAAACGAATTTGACAGCTGTAACTATCAAATGCGACA
>MU182586.1:67276-102716 GCA_016904865.1 Pissodes strobi | reverse complement strand
GAAAAATACAAATCTTTTGTTAAACAATTTTTCGATATCTGTTATATTAACGGAAATATTGACGAATATATTCATTTGTCACATTTGATATTTTCTTAAAACGTTTGATTGACAGAATCGTACATAATCGTCTTTTAATAAGGAATGAATTAACAATATTTTAACATACATTTTGACGTATTACAATGACATTACAACGATATATCCATCATGAAATATTCGTATACATCATTATTTATTTTTTTTGACATATGCTAATAGTACGTGTAACTGATTGAATTTTTACATCCGGACCGGTTCCGATACGTCATAATTCATTTTAATAGATTTGGTTAGTTTGGGTTAGTCGTCCAATCAACTTTCGGTAAGTTTTATTTATTCTCAACTTATTTTAGTAACTTGAAGCGGTTTCGACACGTAATAATCAATTTTAATAGAGTTGGTTAGTTTGGGTTAGTCGTCGAATCAACTTTCGGCTAGTTTTAATTAGTCTCAACTTATTTTAATCATTTCAACCGCTTCCGATACGTTATAATCAATTTTAAGAGATTTGGTTAGTTTGGGTTAGTCGTCGAATCAACTTTGGGTTAGTTTCACTTAGTCTCAACTTATTTTACTTATTTGAGCCGGATCCGATACGCTATAAACAATTTTAATAGATGGTTAGTTTGGGTTAGTCGTCCAATCAACGATACGAAAATTTCGTAACGCGAGACGAAAACATAAACCATCTCTTGATGCGATCATGAAAAATCACTCTCATGAAACCAAAGAAGTATTCACTTCAAAAAGGTTAGAACGCGACAAATCAGTAAACTCTGAGTGAAACCGTTAAATCCTAAAAGACAACTACTATTCAAATACATTACTAATTAAGTAAATAATAAACATGTAATTAATTACATGTTTTATCGGTATATAGCATTTCTTTTCCCTTCATTACTTTTATCTCAGTGTATTAAACCGGCCATCTGTCACATATGACAAATTAAACTTGGCTCTCCAACTTCAAATGTGCCGACGGGTTTCGTCGCTTCTCTGCGGTTGTTATTCTCGGGTTTGCCTCCGTGGTGTCGCTGGATTGTTGCCTCCGAAATGTGAGGTCACCTAGCCGAAGCCACAAATGAGCTTACGGGTTACACCCGTTATGTCAGTTATGTCAGTTTAATTTTTCGTCAAAATAATGTATACTCAAAGAGAAAAAGTGGATATGTTATTAATATTTGGAAAATGTCGTAGAAATTCAAAGAATGCTGCTGAGTTTTATATTCAGAGCTATCCCAACCGGCAACATCCAGACCATCAGTATTTTCAGTATATTGAAAAACGTTTTAGGCAAGAAGGAAATCGAGAGGCGGAAGAGACGTTTATAATAAATGAAGAGACTGAGATTAACGTTCATGCTATGGCTGAGGTTGGAAAAACTGTTTCTTTAAGAAAAATTAATCAGAAACTGCAGATAAGTCGCGAATCAGCAAGAAAAATACTGAAAAGCACTGATATAGAGCATTTAAATATCAGTCACTCCAACATTTGTATGCTGACGATGGCGATAGACAGGTAGTGTTTTGTGATTGGCTGCCTCAACATCATAGAGTTAACCTCTATTTTATCAACTTTATTCTATTTTCCGACGAATCCATATATACCAATTATGCAATGTTCAATAAGCATAATTCTCGGTACTGGGTACAACAGAATCAACATGAAATGAGAAAAGGCCATTTTCAAGAAAGGTTCGATGTCAAGGTTTGTGCTGGTATCGTGGGAAATAGAAGACATCCAAAAATGTAAAAATATACAGGGTGTTCCGTTTAAAAATGCGAAACAGGAAAGTGAAAAATATGCTATATTTATATCATTTATCTACACAAAATCTCATTTTGATACACCTAAGTTATGACTTGTCTAATTGATTGACACCCGGTATATATTAAACCTCGCCAACAATTTCATTGTTAAATTGTTTCTACATATTTAATAGACTTACTTATGTTGGTAATTCCCTGCCATTGAATAATACTAAGAGATTCTGTGGAGTACATTAGCCAAGAGAAATATCTGAACCATCCTATGATAGGCGGAATAGTCCTAAAAAAACAGAGTAATATGAAGCATATTTTATCTAGGAACTTTTTTTTATGGCAGTGGCATACACAATAAAGGGAGATCCTATGGCAACGGTTCTTGAAAAAGTGTAGGTTGTAATTAGGGGGAAACACATATAAATTTAAATTAAGTTCTCTTACTTACCCCCTTTTGACAAATAATCCGGATGTTACCATAAGTGCGTAGTCAAAGGGTACCAAATACGCCATTGCACTAGGAGCAGATTCAAAAGCACTTGAAAACATTATTCCTGAAAATAGAAAGAGATAATACAGACAATTCCAATTAACAACAGAGATAGCTATGTTGGGGTTTGGAACCTTTGGCAAAATGTACTATAACAGAGTTTTATCCACAATACCGAAACGAAATTTTTGCTCTTTCTAAAGGCATGCCTATTAATTAGAAATATATCAGTTAGTGGCAGTATTTTTTTCTATAAATTACAAATTCTAGTGTGTAATTTTAACTGATATTTACTAAAGTATATAGAAATGGTAGTTGGTCATTGTTCTCGACTTTATAAGTAAATTTAATGGTAGGAAAACAGCTGTTTATTTTGTTGCAAAATCTTTGATATGAGCAACGTTGTGTCATAAATCGCGAAAATGCCATCCACATACCTGTACTATAGCAAATAGTCGAAATCTTGACTGATTTCGTTTTGAAACTTACTTATAAAAAGATAAGCTAAGAACGGCGATAAACAGTTGCCCATTGCCGTGCCTTCAAGTTATTGGTAATAGGTATTTTTGTATTGATCCATGCAAAGTTGGGTTGAGGTTAAATATTCTTGCATTATTTCCTTATGAAAACTAGCCATCTCAAGTAATTCACCAATGTATTGCAAGGTCAAATATAGAATCATAAGATAAGTTCAACTTTTCTGTTCTTATTTCGATATAAATAAATCCTTCCTTTGATCGATATCAATAAAGATGATTGAATGTTGACCGCATTAGATTTTTGCTTTTTGAACGAATATTCATTTGATAGCGGGTAGACACTACCTGGGGTCCTGACAGGGACAGGTCTACTACAGGGATGCGACCCCGCCTACGCGAGCCCTGAAATACCTCCCATACCTAAACCGGGAGATACTCAGGTCCTAACCCTTTATCCTAACCAAAAGCCAATTATCCTTTCCTATATTCCATAGGGATCCTGCAGGGATCATATGCAGCTAGCCGGGTAATCGCCGGGATAAGCGATTCCCCTCAGTAAGGCCACCAGCTTCTTGTAAGGTGGAAGAGCAAACTGAGGTAGGGTACTCTCTTGACATTGAGATGAGAAATCATTTCTAAAGGCGGATGAACTAACAATAGTCAACGGCTTGGGAATGCACAAGGCAAAAGGAAAATCAGTGCATTAAAGGTCCTAGAAGACATTCCTAGTAAAATCATGATGGCAGAGATGATGAATGGAAAACTTACTGATCATGGAATTCGGAGCCCAAGATCCGACAGGGAAGGGCACCAAGAAACCTGCAGGGCCTTCCAGGTCGTTAACAAGCGAAATCCCTGCATTCTAAACCGAAAAAGAAACCGCAAGCTACACATCGGCACATGGAATGTGCAAAGTATATTCCAAGCAGGAAAAGTAGCAAATATCTTGAAAGAAATGAAAATATTGAATATAGATATACTTGCTTGCACAGAGGTTCGCTGGCCGGGTACAGGTGAGTGCCAAATGGATAATTTTCGCATATACTACTCAGGAGAAGACACTCCAAAACACAGAAATGGAACCGCATTTATTATAAGCCAAGAAATAGTAAGTTCCTTTAAAGCATTTATACCAATATCAAATAGAGTCTCATTGCTGAACATTAACAACCAACCGTGTCCATTCAACATAATAGTACCATATGCACCGGCGGCAAAAAGTAGCGAAGAGGAAATCGAACTGTTTTATGAAGGAGTCCAAACGGCTTTGAAAATCACCAAACAATCAGAGATAACCGTGTTGTTAGGAGACTTCAATGCAAAAGTCGGCAAGGGAAAAGATGAAAGCATTGTTGGTAGTTACGGATTGGGCATTCGAAACGAAAGAGGAGAAAAATTAGTACAGTTTTGTAAAGAGATCCAATTTCCTATTATGAATACACATTTTAAACTGCCACCAAGAAGACTGTACACATGGAGAGCACCAGGCGATAAATCACACAATAAGACACCAAATAGACTACATCACAGTAATTAATAAAAGGTTCCGCAACTCAATATCATCAGTACAAACATATCTTGGTGCAGATATTTCGTCTGACCACAATCTACTATCAGCAAAAATACAACTACGATTGAAGAAGATGAAAAAGAAGAATATAAACAAGACAACAGACATAAAAACACTGAAAACCGAAGAAATAAAACACAAAGTACAACCAGAGATTAACAACCAATTTGCAAATATCCCTTCAAATTCCCAATAAACAATAGAAGACAAATAGAACAACATAAAACATACTACTGTCTCATTTACAAAAAACAACCTGGAACTGCAAAGAAAACAAAAAAAAGAAGATATGGATGACAGCGGAAATATTAGAATTGATGGAGGAAAGAAGATGCAAAAGAGTCGTGGTTAAACTTGAAATGTGCAGAGATTGAGGAATTATAAAAAAAAACACGATTCATTCAATATGTACAAGAAAGTTAAAGAGGCAGCAGGAATGATAAAGAAAAATGACATGACAACATTAATAAATGAAGATGGACTAGCAATTTAGGATTCAAACGAAAAGATGAAAACTTGGGAAAACTATATTAAAGAGCTCTTTCTTGATGAACACAGAGATAATTCCATAAATAGACCAACTGAAATAGGACCCCATATCACTTAAGTGGAACTACTGTTAGCTTTACGTCACATGGAAGATGACAAGGCCCCTGGACCGGATGAGGTTCATGTAGAGTTCATTAAACTTCAGAAGAACAACACCTTGAACCCATACTGGACTGATTCAATGACATAATATATGTAACAGGTGAATTATCAAAAGGCTGGTTAATATCAACATTTATTCCAATCCTAAAAAGTAGTAAAGCTAAAAGAGGCAATGAATACCGATTAATCTCTTTAATGAGCCATATCAAAGACTATACAGTCAGTTTGAGTTCAGGAGAGGATTCGGATTCAGTGTACAAGTGCTAATCCAACGAGCACGTGATGTTGATGTGGATACTTACGCTTGTTTTATCGACTATGAAAAGACCTTCGACAAAGTGAAACACAGTAAATTGATGACCATTCTGGAGACACTAGGAATAGACGCGCAGAACGACGCATTATATAATCTATACTGGCATCAAAAAGCGAAGGTCAGAGTGAATAATGAATATTCCAACATGATAAATATTCAAAAAGGAGTAGGACAAGCCTATATTCTAGCTCCGTTACTCTTCAACATATACTCAGAAGACATTGAACGGGTAGACTGCGGAGTATCGATAAATGGAGTGGTAGTCAATAATCTACGATACGCAGATGACACGGTATTACTGTCAAGTGACGTGGAAGGACTTCAAACATTAATAAACCGAGTGACGAGTGTCAGTGAGGAATACGGACTATCCTTATTTTTTATTTGATTTTGTGGTAAGGAACGGATATGATTAAATTATAAACTCTTTGAAAATATTCCGTGATTCCACTTATTTCGTCAATCAGGATGAAAATACAAAATATATTTCGATATCATGTAATCCTCAGTATACCAGAGGACTCCAAAACGTTTTTAAGAACGTAAGTTTAAAAATTAGTATACGAATCTCAATTTAACGATAAAAAATTATTGGGTGGTCCAAAGGACCAAATTGGAATAAAAAGTGGAATTTATGAAATTGGATGCATCGACTGTAACAATGGCACTAAATAAATCTTATTTAATAAATATTTACCACATGCAGAAGATATGTTGGTTGTCAACATGGTCACTAGAGTCGTCATGAAAAAGGCATACGTTGTTGTTCGAAGACCGGCTATCCAATAGGCGGTTAATACAAATAGTACTGGTTCAATAATGAATCCTGGAAGCTAAAAAATTAATAAATATTATTAGATTTTTAACATTGAAAATGTTTCTTTTATCCTAGTATAGGGCCTCAAATCGGGAAAAATTGCATGCTACATTTGCCACATGGCGTCATACGCGTGAGTGATTGTGTTAGTTTGTTTATTTAAACTTAAATTTTATCATAAGTATTGGAATCGGTTCAAATGACTAAAATAAATTGGAGCTAACTGAAACTAACCCAAAGTTGATTGATCGACTAACCAAAACTAGCCAAATGTAACTAAAAGCACCAAAACGGGCTAAAACGTATCGGAACAGATTAAAAATATTAAAGTAAGTTAAACTTAACCCAAATTAACTGAATTTTGGTGACTAACCAAAACTAACCAAATACATTAAAATTGCTTATAACGTATTGAATCCCAGTTAAAATGACCAAAATAAATTGGAACTAATTGAATGGCTAACCAAAATTAACTAAAAGCACCAAAAAGAGCTAAAACGTATCGAAACAGATTTAAAATATTGTAGTAAGTTAAAACTAACCCAAAGTAACCGAATTTTGGCGATCTACTAATTTCTTTGGTTTTACTTACCAAAGCTATTACTCTAGATACGTAATAGATGGCAGGATGATATAATCCACTTCTATACTCCCTCATAAAAATCGGAATATTTTCTGGAAACACTGCTAAAACTGAATACATCGGATTAAATGTATTTTCACATACAAAAATTAAAATTACACCCTGTACAGCTTGTACTCCGTTTTGCGTTAGGACGTTTGTACCATGGTACGATAGTCCCACTATCAAGGCAATTACCTAAAAAGGTATAGAAAATTTATTTTGAACATATTAACAGCTTTACTACAAGTCATAAGTCTGTGAAAAATTATTACAGGTATCTGCATATTTGCTAAGAAATATAACCTACAATATTATTATCGTCTGTCAACTTTTTCTAAGTTTTCATCCTTTTGTAACATTCCGATTTGGCCATTGTCAAATATTTTTAAATTTCATTTTATAAGCCGCATTTAGCAACAAAATTCTGTATTTTGCGGTAAGAATTATTGAAAAGAGGTCAATACTTATCGGTTAATTAATTCTAAATTTATTGATTCGATTTGCTGTCAATAAGCTTAAAATTGCCGTATTCCTTAAGGTAAATTAACTCTATTCTAAATATAGGTTAACGGTATATTTGTATTTGCTTTTATAACACTTTGTGACTATATTTATTTTAGTTGATAAGCGAAGCACAGATCGCTTAGGTTTGATCCAATCACTAAATTAGAATATTATTGTTATTAGGATAGCTTTGCTTAATTTATATTAAATTACCGTGGAACGGCCAGCAAACCGGTTTATATTTTTAAGAATTCTGTTAATAAAACCTGATTTTACGGTTCATTAGATTCGTCAAATTCATATTTTATTTTCGGTTTGAATATGTCATAACTTTTGAGAACGTCTGATAAAACCTTTTTGGGACCTCTGGCTTGGGCTGGTTTCAGATATTTATATTTATCTTTCCACGCGACCGGTTGTAACTTTCGTGATATTCGATTGGTGGAAGCATTGGATAGTAGGAATGGGCTATTTCCCATGATTGCTGCTGTCGATTTCGATTTTTAAAATTGTATCACTTCGTTCGGGTACATTTTCTAGTATTTCTTGAACCATTTAATTTCAGCGCATTAATTGTGGCTTCCGCCGTCATTTTACCCTCATAATAAACGAGAACTAAGTCGTTTATTATCTTAGAATTATTCCTTGTATCGAATCACTCGGTATGTTTCAGCCCATCACTACTTGCTGATATGACATAGTTTTGATCTCGTGGAAGGAGAAAGGCAAATTGACTGAAACGAATAGAGAGTCCCTCTAAGAATACCTTTCGGTGAGAAGAGAAGCTTTTTGCTTGAGTGCAGTCATACAGACTCAACATTATTTAGTATTTTGGTTTAATACTACCCTTTCTTTGGGGATATATCGTGTTGGTTTCTATTTCTGTTTGTGTTTTGACACGACCGATTTATCGGGATTTAACTACTGCACTAGGTAATCATTTTCTCTGGAATTAATTTTTTTCTATTGCTTGTGAAGCACGAGGACGCCATGATTTTAATGGCCTTTTCCTTTATTTCCAGAAGCTTCCGAGCCCTTCCTACTAAACCGAGACCGTCGACTCTCTAACAACCCTCACACACTAGCGAAGTAATTATTGCTACAGTTTTTTTGTCTAAATTAACGATTTAATTTAGCTTTTTCAGTTTAGTTGGGGGAAAACTGGTGGCGCTCTACGACCCCACTACCGGGGCCGGGCATTTGTAAACACGACTCTCCGGTGCTAGGTTTGTTTTTTTTAAAGAGAATCTTCACTTTTAACTTCAATAGGAAAAACGTGTTGCAACTATGTAATCTATACCTATATACCTACAATGGAGAGTTGATAAATATTATCTCCATACAATAATACTAGCACACTAACTAGTTCATAAAGATGTTGATTATATACGTTAATACTTACAACTCTTTGCAATATTCTTAAACTTTGCACCGAAGAATTTCTTATAGCATCTATGGACCATCTGTAGATTAACCAATACAATTTCTGCCACCAGAATGGCGCCTTACTAAAAATTGTAAAAGATGACTAGATTTGAAATTATACTCAATGATACTTGTTTCTTTACGTAGAATCTCAGATATTTCGAATATCGTAAAAATAATTCATTACTTACAAATTGCTCATCAACTCGAATTCTCTTGGCTGCAACAAAGAAAGCTATAAATATTGGAATTCCAAACAAAAAATTTCATTTTCCACTTTATATGTTCAAACATTGACAATTATTAATTAACAGTTGCTAATCGGACTTCAAAATAGTGGTCTTAGATCCGAAGTGACCAGTGTGATGTTAGTTATAATGTAGTTATAAAATACAGGTACCCAGCATACAATTGTTTACAAATAAGCCCAAATAATAAGTTTCCATAAATCTCGTTTTTTAGCAGCTGTCGTACACGTTAAAGACAAATCCGAAACATGTCTGGGCAAATTCGGATCGGGGGGAAACTATGCTGGCTGTTCTATTACAATATAACCAGTACCAAATGAACAGCTTCTTCAACAAAAAACGCCAAAGGAGGTGGACATGGGAGAGCCCAGATGGAAGAACTTGTAACGAGATCGATTTCATAATCTCAGACAAATTATCAATCGTAAAAGACCTAACAGTACTTATGAACTGTAGAACAAACAGCGACCATCGAATGGTACGATGCAAAGTACAAATGAAACTTGACAGCGAAAGGTTTAAATTGATAAAGAAGAAGCTGAAACAATCATGGACAACACCACGAGATGTCCAGAGTTTTGAAACCCATGTTACCAAGAGACTACAGAACAGTGATTACTCAAAGACAAGTACTGCATATCCGTCTTACCGAAGGCAAAACTGAAATATCCAAACTAAAAAACAAGCAGGGTAATATCGCTTCAAACCGAGAGGAAATTCTGGGCATTGTCGAAAATTTCTATTACGAATTATACAAAAGCCAGCAACAAGAACCTCTGAATCCCATTACACAAATACAGGGGAGAGGTGTCGTAAACCAGGAATCCGAAGAGATGCCAGAAATCACCATCGAGGAAATTAAAGGAGCCTTGTCAAAAATGAAAAACAACAGAGCACCTGGAGATGATGAAGTGGTTGCAGAAGCAATTAAAGCGGGTGGGTGGCTCCCTCTTGCTAATCACAAACACTCTTTAATATTTGCCTTCAGGAGAGCACTATTCCAGAGAAGTGGCATGAAGCGTCAACCAACTTGTTCCATAAGAAGGGAGATAAAGCAAACCTGGAAAATTACCGCCTTAGAACTCTCCTTAGCCATCTATACAAAGTGTTCACCAGAATCCTAACATCAAGACCAGAGAACAAACTTGAGCACTACCAACTAAGAAAGCAAGCCGTTTGCGATCGGGTTTCAGAACTAATGGCCACCTCCAGTCCCTCATCGAGAAAACCATTGAATACAATAGGCCACTAGTCCTCCTGTTTATAGACTTCCATAAGGCATTTGACATTATCGAAATGAAGGCAATAATGGAAGAAGCCCTGAGAGAATGTCGATTGGACTATAGATACTCAAAACTGATCTATAATATATACAAGAACGCTACCATGTCGATCAAATTACATGATAACAGCAACCGCATCAAAGTAGGAAGAGGAGTGAGACAGGGGGACACCATGTCTCCTAAACTATTCATAACAGTCCTAGAATACGCTTTCAAGAAACTCGATTGGGAGACTAGACAGTCGTAAACTCAGTCATTTTCGCTTCGCAGATGACATCGTCCTGACAACCGACAATCTAGGAGAGGCGAAACAAATGTTCCACGAATTGAAAGAAGCATGCTCTGATGTTGGACTGAAAATGAACTTCTCTAAGACTAAGATCATGACAAATCTTGTTATGAGTATCGAAAACACCACACTTGAAATGGTTGAGAAATATATATACCTGGGCGATGAAGTACGAATATCAATGGACAACCAGACATGCGAATTACATAGAAGAATCAGCCATGAATGAGCAGCCTACAGAAAATTAAAACATGTCTTCAAAAGCGATCTTCCCATCTGCCTAAAGAGAAAAGTGTTCGATCAGTGTGTCCTGCCGCTACTCACATATAGAGCGGAGACCTTAACCCTAACGATGTCATCAGCAAGGAAGCATAGAGTGGCATAACGAAAAATGGAGAGATCAATTCTCGGTCTAAGTTTGAGAGACTACGTTACGAACCAGAGCCTGCGACAGAGGACCGGGGTGACAGACGAGAAAATAGCGACATCAAACTGGAACTGGGCTAGTCACGTGGCCAGAATGGGGGACGACAGGTGGACGAAAAGATTGCTGAAGTGAAGTCCGCGCGCTGATAGGCGGAACAGGGGAAGGCCACCTACACGTTGGACCGACGACGTGAAGAGAATTTAAGCCAATTTGATTCCGGCGGGTCAAGACAGACAACAATGGGAAGCCATGAGGGAGGCCTATGTCCAGCAGTGGACGTCAAGGGCTGTTTGAAGATGATGATGATGACCCTTGTTACCGCCCAAATCCATACTTATGTCTGGGGCTACCAGGGTTACCATCAAGGACTATCCCAACATATCCTTAAATCCACTAAACCGGCACAACTGCCAGCTTATTGCAGCTAATCTTTATCATTACCATCCCGGAGTACCGTTGTTGGGACTGCTTTCAGGAATGACTCATATCGCAAATCAAACCTTTCCCAGGACCTTGGTTATCTAGACAGGACCCATCCATTTGGGGTGTTAAACCTTCAGTAAAATGCACTAAGACAGAATTTTATCCACAATACCGAAAGAGAATTTTTGCACTCGATGCGCGTTTCGCTACCCATGTTAGCATCATCTTTCTCTTTCATAACCGTAGTAAATACTCCCGTAGTGTCACATGCCACGTTTCTGCTTAACGCGTCTATATTTTGAACATTTAGCAAAATAGGAAATTTCTCGATGGCCTCAATTTTTAATGAACAGGGACGAATTTGAGAATTGTTTACTTCATAACCTCAATTCTGAATTTCTACCTTGAAACAAAAACAAGAATATTTAATGTAAATCCATTTTTGCTGAAAACATCACCTAAAATGGTAAGATTTTCAATGGTCAGGTGGTCAACAATCTACGTTACGCTGACGACACAGTCATAACAGCAGATGGCCAGGAAGCATTACAACGTCTTATAGACAGAATATCTTCCGAAGGAGAATGACTCGGCCTAAAGATTAACACGGACAAAACGAGGGTAATGATGGTTAGCAGAACACCAAATAAGCTCCTGAATATTACAGTGAATGGTAAGACAATCCAACAGGTCACGAAATTTAGATATCTAGGATGCTGGATAACTGAAGACCTAGACCTAGACGTGGAGATACGTAACAGAATCGAGCAAGCGAGAGTGGCATTCATGAACATGAGAACTCTTCTCAGCAACAACAGCCCTAAGCGAAGTAAAGTGGCCAGGCACTGGAAGATCCGAAGTGAATGATCACCATAATTACTATTCAGGTGAGGATAACCCACAGCATAGAAATGGGATTGCAATTATAGACACAAAAGAAGTGAATAAAACAGTCCTTGGTTTCATACCGGTATCAGATAGAGTGGCAACAATGAAGCTAAATTCCACTCCGTTTAGGCATAATATCATACAGATCTATGCACCAACATGCGATGGCAGCTACGAAGAGGTTGAAAAGTTCGATGATGACATAAAAACAGCACGGAAGCAGACAAAAAAGGAAGAAGTTACAGTTTTAATGGGCGACTTTAACGCTAAAGTTGGCAAAGGAGTGCACGAGGATATAGTGGGTCCTTATGGATTGGGGGAGAGAAACGATAGAGGAGAGACACTGTTACAATTCTGCAAAGAAGTTGACCACTCAATAATGAACACTTTCTTTCAGTTACCTCCCAGACGATTATATACCTGTAAATCACTTGCAGACAATGACCTACACATAGTCAGAAATCAGATTGACTTTATTATAGTAAATAAGAAGTTTCGAAATTCACTCACGTCTTTAAAGACATGTCCAGGTGCAGAGATTTATTCAGATCATAACTTGTTACTGTCAACTCTCAGAATACGGCTAAAGAAAACCGGGAGAAAGTTGCAATACAAAAGATATGATACACAAAAATTGAAAGATCAGAACGTCATACTACGGATGAAAGAGCAGATAAATGTAAAAATGGCTGAAGTTAGAGGAGACATCGATTCTAATGTGAAACACTCGGTAGAACAGAAAGTTAAATCCATTGCAAATATTGTGACATCAGTAGCGGGTGAAAATATTTCTTCTAAGCAAAGAAGGAAAAATGACAAGTGGATAACGGATGAGATTCTGGATCTTATGGACCAGTGCAGAAAAGGGAAAAACAAAGATAAGACACAATATGAACAGATTCACCAGAACATCAAAAGGAAAATCAAAGAAGCCAAAAAGAGCTGGTTGAAACAGCAGTGTAACGAAATAGAAAAACCAAATAAAAAAACATGACATACTTAATATGCAGAAAAAAATTAAAAGAAGCTGCTGAAATGCGCATTTCCAGACAAACTGGCATTGTCACCGATGTAAATGGACAAGCACTGTTGGACAGTAATAGCAGGACCTCCCATTGCCCGTTGGGAAGTTCTTAAAGAAATAAGAAGACTGAAGAACAACAAAGCACCAAGTCCAGATGAAGTTCTTGAAGACCTGCTTAAACTTATTGATGAAGTGCATCTGGACATTATCACGGATCTATTTAACCAAATTTATGAAACCGGAAATATTCCTAAGGACTGGCTACTGTCGACATTTATACCAATTCCTAAAGAGCCTACAGCCATAACATGCGAAGATTACAGGACTATTTGCCTAATGAGCCATTTCTTGAAGGTTTTCACGAACGCATATATCAGAAGGAGGTAGGTATTAACCACACGCAATTCCGATTTAGAGACGGCTTAGGTACTCGAGAGGCACTGTTTAGTTTAAATGTTTTAATTCAAAGGGCTAGAGACGTAAATTGCGATGTCTTCACTTGCTTCATTGATTTTGAGAAAGCGTTCGATAGAGTTAACCATGATAAGCTAATCCAAATTCTAAATCAGTCAGGACTTCATGATAGAGATATGCGTATTATAGCTAAATTTTATTGGCAGCAAACAGCGTGTGTTCGAGTGGATGATGGGTCGTCGACGGAATTTTCCGTGAAGCAGGGTGTCAGACAGGGCTGTGTAGTGTATCCTTTATTGTTTAATGTTAATTCAGAAAGAGTTTTCAGGGAAGCACTGGAAGATAAACAGGATAGCATCTTGATAAATGGAAAAAATGTCAACAATTTGAGATATGCGGATGACACCGTATTGATTGCTGACAGCGCTGAAGGACTTCAAAGACTGATCGATAGAGTGGTCGACATATGTCAAAAATTTAACATGAATATATCAAAAACTAAAATTATGATAGTCAGTAAAAACGACATCAAGGCCCAATTCTTCGTGAATGGATCCCTATTACAAAGAGTGCCAACAATAACATACTTAGGAGCAAGTCTGAATGAGAAATGGGACCATTCTTACGAAATCAAATCAAGGATTGGAAAAGCACGATACATCATTCAACCGTATGAAAAAGGTTCTCTGTAGCATGAACCTGAGTCTTATCTTCGGACACGAGTCTTGAGATGATGTGTGTTTTTAGTGCTTCTGTATGACGTATGGGGATGGACGATGTCCGAAGCTACTTGCAAGAGGATTGAAGCTTTCGAGATGTGGTGCTATCACCGTATGCTGAGAGTTTCATGGACTCATCATGTGACCAACGAGGCTATATTGCTGCGCATGTGAAAAGACAGAGAACTGCTGAAAACAGTCAAACAACGAAAACTATCATACCTTGGGCCTATCATGCGGAACAACACGGAGTACAAGCTGCTTCAGCTTATAATGCAGGCTAAATTCGATGGAAAAAGATCGCAAGGAAGATTTCGAATATCATGGCTAAGAAACTTGCGACAATGGACAAGTGTAACATCAATAGATTTATTAAATCAGATGGGCCAGTCTGATCGCCGACGTCCACTGAGGATAGCGTACATTGAGAAGAAGAAGAAGAAATATTTTAGTAATTTATTAAATCAGTGAAATAATTGGACCTTCATTTCGCAAGTTAGGAAATAATGTAACAACATGTTTTATATAGTTTAGATTTATCTATAGAATACTGATAAGTAGGTAAATTTATGAGTTTTATTGCATAATTTATTAGAGCAAACTTATGTTATCAATATAAATATACCGAATAAATATGAAGTAGTACCTCTGCTCTTCCCATATGAAACTCATATTGTACCACAACATCAACTTCTTTGGCAAAATCGCTAACAACGAAGTGATCGCAAATACTTTTAACTGCCATTTTACTGTTATTTTCATATCCAGGCGTCGTAGCTAAAGTTTTAATAAAAAAATCTGCAGGGCTATAAGAAGACGGGCATATAAATCCTAAACTGAAATAAAAAAAGAAATGTAATTTCCTGGCATAAAATTGTAAACCTACAATAAAATATTAGCAATTATCATAATGTAGATACATACTCCCTTCAACATGATACAAATAGACTAGAGAAAACAATAATAGAAAGAGCATAATATTAGGAAAATTGTAATTACTCACCTTTCAAAAAACATAGTGGCAGAGGCTCTCCCACCCATATATGCAATCCTTCCATCAGCAACCAATATCAGTTGAGTAAACATTTCGAAAATCTCCGAGGACGGTTGATGTATTGTGCATAGGATGGTTTTGCCAGCCATCGACATGCTGCTCATTATGCTTACTAATTTTTGAGCTGAAAAGGAATCCAGACCAGTTGTTGGTTCATCACAGAATAGGATCGGTGGATCATTGAGAAGCTGAAATATATAACACTCTATACTCTATAAAAGGGTAGATGAACAAGTCGATGGTAAGCTTTGAAACAGTCAAATGCGAATCATTTGACTGTTTCAAGGGGTGTAAGGCATATTGATGCGCCATACATAGCATCTCATATGCTAATGTCAACCTCACCTACACGTGGTACCCCCTGTTTTTCGCAAACGAGGCAATGGCGACCGAGTCTTCAGCGGTATAAGTGAAAAACTTTCTTATCCAATGCTCTTGTGTGTGGGCTTAAGAAAGACAGGGAACTCTTTCGTCCTTGGGTTGGAAAACCGGCCCAAAAGGCGGAGGAACTAATTGTCACAGACAAAGTGAATGGCATAATAATGCAGAAAGAAGTGGAGAGACTACTGCATTAATGATCACTTTATGATTTCTCTTAGTAAAATATCATGGCAGTAATCAGAACTAAATATTCCGGAGTTTCAAGTCCTCCAATCAGATCTCCGGGGAGGACAGCTTTGAGAGATGCAAGTAAGAAGCGTTTATTGCGGGAAAGTAGGAGGATTGGAACATGGAACGTGAACAGCATGTTTGAGTTGGGAAAAGCCCATAATGTTGTTCTGGAAATGTCAAGATTAAATATTAAAATCATGAGAATCAGCGAGACAAAATGGAACGGAAGCGGAAAAAGTACGATCCAAAACAAGATAATATACTACTCGGGAAGTAGTGATGCTAGACATCAACATGAAATGACGATTATCGTTGATGAAACAATGAAGCATGCAGTGAAAAATGTTGTACCCTTCTCACCACGAGTGATGCTATTACAACTTGAAGCTTACTGCGGCACGCTAAGTCTCATTCAGATGTACGCACCCACAGCCGACAAAGAAGACCAAGAAATAGAAGACTTTTACCAAGATAAAGAAAACGTTTTAAAGTGGGCCAAAAATAAAGTGACCGTAATAATGGGGGATTTAAACGCTAAAATTGGCCGAGGTGATAAACATGAGTGGGTTGGTAAACATGAATTAGGAGAGCGAAACGAGAGAGAGGAGCGTCTGCATCAGTTCTGCCAAGAAAACTCAATGGTTATTGCTAATACGCTTTTCGAACACCCCAAGTATACCTGGAAATCACCACAAGATAACCCTCAGTATGTAGTCAGAAATCAAATAGACTGTATCATGATAAAACAGAGATACAGGCACGCAGTAAGAGACACCAAAACATATCCGGGTGCGGATGTATAGGCTCAGACCATGTACTGGTAGTAGCGGAGGTCAAGGTCAAACTCAAAAAAATAAAGAAACCAGCAATAAAAGCCAGAATTGATACGCAACAGCTGAGAGACATCAACATCATGAGCCTTTTAAGATCCTTTACACAAATAGAGCACTATGTAAAAATCGACCTCTCCTATTGGGCGATGCATCTCGTATTACAATATATTTTCGTGATGCAATCGATTTCTGTTAAAGAGCTCTCTTGGTCTAGAGGTTTACATGGCTGGGTCTCACCTGGACGGCCCGGGTTCAAACCCCGTTGCTTCTTTTTATTATTTTTTTAAGATTATGTTTATAAACAGTTTTTTTCTTGATTTTGGGTATGTCTTAGGTTAGTTTGGGTTAGCACCTGGTTAGTTTCCTTTTCTTGAGCCCCCGTAGCGAGCGAAGCGAGCGGAGGGCCATGCGGATCGACCAATAGGAGAGGCCGATTTTTACATAGTGCTCTATTTGTGTAAGGGATCTTATAATGCACATCATGAGAGACGTTACCAGGGATATAAACAGGAACCTACAAAAGCAAAATGAAGAGGAAGGCGCAAACAATAACGAAAAGGAGCCAGAAGATATGTGGAGAAGCTTCAAGTCGGCAATGATAGAGCCATGCAGAGAATACCTGAGACCAAGCAAAAGACAAAAAAGACAAGACTGGATGACGGATGAGATTCTTGGATTAATGGAAGAGAGGAGAATACCCAAAACCTCCAGAGACCAGAGGAAGTACCGAGAGCTGAAAAATAAAGTAAGTTATGAATGTCACCAAACCAGAGAAACATGGCTGATGGGTAAATGCTCGGAAATGGGTGAGTTACAACAGCGACAAGGTATACATCACCTCCATAAAAAGATCAAGGAATTTACCGGCACGAGCAGAAAACAAAAGGGGCACATTCTAATAGACAGTGACCGAAACATTATAGTAGATATAGAGAAGCAAATACTACAATGGAAAAATTACATTAAAAATCTGTTCGATAATCAGAGAGTAACAATACTAAAGAACAAACGGGGCCGATCATTCTGAAAGAAGTGGTAAAACGAGCAATAGAAGCAACAAAAAGCGGAAAAGCTCTCGATCCAGACGAAATACCTGTGGAAGTGTTGAAGTTGATTGGAGAACAACACTTGAACTCTATAACAGCCCTATTGAATATAATATATATAACGGGAACCATACCAGCGGAATAACTAGAATCGACCTTTGTTACAATACCCAAAAAGGAAAAAGCGAAGAAATATGATGAATATCGTAAAATCAGCTTGATGAGCCACACATTGAAAGTGTTCTTGAAAGTTATACACCGCAGAGTATTTCAGAAACTGGAAAGTAATATCTCGGATACCCAGTTCGGGTTTAGAAACGAATACGCTACTCGGGACGCATTATTTGCATACATTGTCCTCACACAACGCTGTCTCGATGTCAATCTGGAAGTTTACGCCTGTTTTATAGATTACAATAAGGCGTTTGATAGAGTGAGGCATGACCCGCTAGTAGAAGTTCTAAACCAGAAAAATCTGGACTCACGAGATATCAGGATCATTGTCAACCTTTACTTTAACCAAAAGGCAACAATGCGAGTACAAGAAAAGACGACTGACCCTATAGAAATCAAACGGGGCGTAAGACAGGGATGTGTCCTCTCGCCACTTTTATTCAACATCTACTCTGAAGAAATATTCACCAGAGCACGTGTATGCGAGTTGAGAGGCTTTACAGTAAATGGCAAGACAATTAATAACTTGCGCTATGCAGACGATACTGTCCTTCTTGCTGGAAATATGCGGGATCTACAAGAACTGCTGAACAGGGTCGTCACTGCCAGTCGCCATTTTGGCTTGACACTTAACACAAAAATTACCAAATACATGTTTAAAACAAAGAACAACGCGCCGCAAGAACACCTCTATGTAGACGGAGAACAATTAGAGTGGGTTACAAGATATAACTATCTGGGTACAAACGTCACCTGCACCGCTGATTATTGCTCCGAAGTCAAGATCCGTATAGAGAAAGCACGTGCAGCTTTTGTCAAAATGAAGAAGATGCTCTGTAGCCGCGACTGGAGCCTAGATCTTAGAATACGCATGCTGAAGTGCTATGTATTCCCGGTAATGTATTATGGCGTAGAAACTTAGACCCTTAACAGAATATACGAAAGAAAAATAGAAGCATTTGAGATGTGGACCTACAGAAGAATGCTCAGAATATCGTGGGTGGAGCACACGACCAACGCAGAAGTGCTTACCAGAATGAATAAAGAGTTGGAGGTGTTGAAGAAAGTGAAAAGAGGAAAGATCACCTATCTGGGTCACATAATGCGGGGTTCAATATATGAGATACTCCACTTAATAATCCAGGGGAAGATTGTGGGCAAAAGGTCAATTCGAAGAAGAAGAATATCTTGGCTGCGGAATCTGCGAGAATGGTTCAACATGTCTTCTGCAGATCTATTCAGAGCAGCAGTTTACAAGGTCAGGACTGCCATGATGTTAGCAAACCTCCGATAATGGAGAAGCTACATGAAGAAGAAGAAGACAAAATATCTGATAAAATGCAGAAAATTGGCAGCAGAAGTCATAGAAAGAGCTAGCAGCATTTTGCCGCCTTTCAAGTTAGTTTCTTTTTCGATAGGGTAGGACCACAGTGAATATGTTTTCAAATACTGAAGCTATAATATAGATATAGAATATTGCAATTGAGGTCATCATTAGAAGATTATTCGTATTTTCTAAAAATTACACTATGGACAAACTGCATCAATTTTTGTTTCCCTCTAATTTCAACATACAACTATTCAAGAGCCATCTTCGCACACACACCGCACGTCGACCGCCATAGGATCTCCCTCCACTACCATAAAAAAAAACTTCTAAAGTTGTTTTTTAGGTGACTAGAGTTTTGGCTCCATAAAACTTTTCCATGTGTTTGTTTTATTTTCGTCATGATGATAATTAATAGTAGAGAAGTCCCCAACTGGCTGGTAAAGATATTATTTGCTGCTGCTAGTCTCTTCCGGCTTCATTAAAAATATGTATTCTTTTTGGTTTCCGACAGTCGTAGATGAGCCGAGAAATAAACTTATTCCCATATGTGTAGGGAAATTATTGAGGATAAAATCATTTATTAGATCTAAGTACAATATTTTTCCCTTTTTCAATTTTATCGATATAAATTGAAACAAAAGGTTGCTATCTAAGAGGCTATAATAAAAGTCCTAAGCTTTTTCTTTCCAACACATGGATCAATTTGTCATAACGGCACTTGACGAAAATTTATCACCCGGTGCCGAGACAAGGGATCTAGCTTTTATCAGTATTTCGGCTGATGTGCGTTTTAACGTATGAATAGGATATTTTTTTATGGTTACTTCAGAACTTTTAGAAAAGATATTTGACAAAGCATGCAGATAACAGACAGTAAAAAATGGGCGCGATTTGCTACATGTCCCATTTTAAAGCCAAACAATTACGCATAGTGATCAAGCTAAAATCAAAGGAAGGATTAAGTAAAAGACGTTATTTCAGAAGTAGGTTTTCGTACACTGGCTAACAGCTAAAATGCATGGAAGATCAAAACAGCATAATTTTATTTATAATATTATGCTCATTAACAAACTATTAGCACAAATTTCCCATACATATTGTTACGATATTTCGTGGGTTCTGAACGAAATTACAACTTTACTATTTTAAAATAATACTCTGTTTATTCTCTACTACTGTATACAATTAAACACACTAAACTACTCTTATAACTTTACAACTAATAGCTCTTTACAATTCAACACTCATTTTTAACTATTGTGAGTGGGTCCAAATAGGACCCTCCACTGCGACCGTTGGTCTATTGATTAAATAACTCAACACGCTTTAGGTCTGCTACTTATATAGAATCTCAAATCTATCACGAATACTCGGAAAGAAGCGAGGCCACTCTATATGATTCTCGACCAGGGCATCGGCGATGACTCATACATAGGACGCGGCAAGGGCAGTTCTATAGGGTAGCACAAACACATTCGAATGGTTGCTAGCCATGACATTGCCTCCCTCTTAAACGTGATCGTCCCGATCAGCTACTTCATGTCCGTGATATGCTTTCAGCCTGTCGAGGTGGGCAACTTTCAGTTTGCTTCTGGGGCTACATTGAATTCTATACACTACATCATTAATTCTTTTGATGACTGTATAGGGCCCTTCCCATATTGGCGTTAGCTTGGGAGATTTTCCTTTCTTCCTTTGCGGATTATATAACCAGAGTTTAGCGTTCATCTGAAATCCTATAGAATTTGCTTTGAGATCATATCGTGTATTCGGTCACTGGCTTTCTCCGTAAACTTTCGTGGGGCAAACTGGCAGGGTTTTGCCGATCACCTGGATAAGTACATCAATTTTATTCCCCCAGAACCTAACAACTACCATCGATTTGTGGGAGCTGTCCTGGCGGCAGCCAAGAAACATATCCCTCGTGGATACAGAAAGGGATATATCCCAGGATGGAATGAACAATGTGAGTTCCTATATGAGGCATACAGTCGAAGCGAAGACAGCGATATACATGAGCTTGATACTGCTAGAAGAGTGCGATGGTCCGAAACGGTACAAAGCCTAGATTGTAAGCATTCAACCAGAAAGGCATAGAAACTGTTGCGCAAATTAGGTGGTGCCTCTGAACAGCCTGGCCAAAGGCCTAAAGTTTCAGCGAACGAAATCGCTAACCACATAATTGAAACATCCAGATCTACGCGTGATAAACAGCATTCTTCAACGATAAAACATGAACTGACATCCCTAAAAGCTCAATGCCCTAATGACTCCCAGTTTTCCTCCGCTTTCACTCTGACCGAATTGAACAATGCCCTGAAACAAACTAAACAAGGGAAGGCACCTGAACTTGAGAATATCGATCGTGAGTTCCTGACCAGTCTGGGAAACGGCGCAAAAGATTGGCTTACACGGTTTTTCTTCGACATTCTGGACAGAGGTGCCCTTCCTAAGGAACTGAAGAGAACAAAAGTAGTGGCCATTTTGAAACCTGGTAAACCACGTGATCTACCACAAAGTTTTAGACCAATTTCTTTACTCAGCTGCACCTATAAGCTATTAGAAAGACTCATCTAAAATGGAATCAGCGGCCCCATTTCAGAGCACCTCCCAGTTGAACAAGCGAGTTTCAGGCCTAATAGAAGCTGCTGAGATCAAGTGCTGGCTCTGACAACCTTCCCAGGTTACCAATAAAAACTTCTGTCGTGTTTTAAGACCTTTCCGCAGCGTATGATACGGTTTGGAGAGAGGGGATGATATACAAATTTCTAACAGTAATCCTGGAAAACTGCGAGCCTCCTCAATAACATGCTGAACAATAGATTTTTACGCACCTATATAGGACGACAAGTTAGTAAGGAGAGAAAATTAAACAATGGCTTACCACAGGGCTCGGTGCTAGCCCTCCTGCTGTTTAACATTTATATTGCCGATCTCCCAAATACTGTGTCAACAAAATTTTGCTATGCGAACGACATTGCTCTGGCCTTCAGAGCTAAGGATCTAGACCAAGCGGAGTCAGTTCTCTCAGCGGATCTCTCTGCCCTGCGCACCTTTTTCAGAAGGTGGAGATTAAAGCCCAGCCCTAACAAGACCGAAGTATGTGCTTTTCATTTAAACAATCGACAGGCTAACGTTTAGTTAAATCATACTATGCGGTTAATTAGTGGTGCAGTGCGTCCGACACCCACGTACTGGCTCCCAGTGTTGAGTAACACGTATCCACCTCAAGTCCGCCGATCTGGAGCTCTACTCAAAGAATTTCGAAAGCTTCAACAGAATCCTAATTTTCCTATACACAACGATATACCTACCCTGCGGAGGAATCGTTTGCGCTCAAGAAAGCCACCTCTATAGCAAGCTGAACAACTAGTCAGCAACAACGTTGAAGCTGTGGATTTGTGGAAACAGAATTGTGAACTTATTGAAGATCCCGAGGTTCGTGAGTGGTTTGAAGGGTATGATTGCAATACCACAGGTGCAAATCTTGATAGAGCGCATTAGGTCAAACTAAATAGAATCCGTTCCGGATATGGTCGATGTGCTGACTGCCTTTACAAATGGAGCTTAACTGACTCTCCAAGGTGCTGCGACTGCGGAGCCCGCCGCCAAACCATTAAACACATTAGAGAGGAATGCCCCCTGCTGTCTTTCCAAAGGAGCTGGAGCGATTTCATGAGGGCTGGAGAGGCTGTGCTTGATTGGATCAAGAATTTAGATATCAATGTTTAGCTTTTATTTTTATCTTTTATGCTTGTTTGTTGATTCTGTATTTTACTTTTTACTTTTTACTCTTACTGGAAATGTATTATTGCATTTATGCCATACGAATAAATAAGTAAATAAATCCGTGTTTTCTCTGACTAATTCATGGATGTATAGAAACTTTTCCTTTAAAGAGTCCGCGTAGTCTTCAATTTCCATATCCTGGTTGTCTGGCGTTCCCAATAATAGCTCACAGGGTAAACGGAGTTCTCTTCCAAATAAAACCATGGCTGGTGTTAGTCCTGTCGTGTCATGGACTGCTGATCTATAGGCCATCAAAAATAGTGGTATGTGTTGGTCCCAATCTTTCTGATGTTCAACTACGACCTTGGATAAATGTTCTTCAATGGTCTTGTTAAACCTCTTAACCATGCCGTCTGATTGTGTATGTAAGGCTGTAGTCCGTGTTTTATGGATGTTGAGTAAATCACAGACTTTCTGGAAAATCTTGGATTTGAAGTTGCGTCCTTGATCTGAATGCATCTCTAACGGAACACCAAATCAACTGAATAGGTTATTCACGAGGACCTCTGCTATGGTAAGAGCTTCTTGATTGGGGATCGCAAACACTTCAGGCCATTTACTGAAGTAGTCAATTGCCACTAAAATGTACTTGTTATCATTATTTGTTTCTGGAAAAAGACCATCTACGTCAATAGCGATACGTTCAAACGGTAGGCCCACATTATATTGTTTCATTTTTCCCCTAGATCTTGTTTTGGGCCCTTGACTTGCGGCTCAAGTTGAGCTCTGCTGACACCTCGATTTAACATCCTGACAGTAGTTGAAATGTCGCGGATCTTGTCAATCGTTTTGTTCACTCCGAGATGAGCACCAGACTTTCCATTATGAACTTCTTTCAGACCTTCCGATATCTTCCTCCTTGGTACCATTAACTGTGTCTGAAGTCCATTTTCCACTACCAGGGAGTCCCACTGAGCCCACAGAGTTTGAAAAGCAAATCCTAGATTGATGTTCTTCTTTAGCGTTTAGCAGTAGTGCTATTTCACTATCCTCAAGCTGATCCTTTTTAAGTTGCTCTGTGGTCCACTGCTGATCAACCTCAAGCTTCATTTGTCTAATGGGAGTACTTCCTTCCCGTTGATCTATTATTTGGCAATGCTTATAATTATCCTCGCATGGTCTTCTGGATAAAGCATCTGCATTATTATGCAATCTCCCTCCCTGTGCTTAACCTTAATATTGTTGTAACTATTCAAGCCACCTGGCTACATGTCCTTCAGGCTGTTCCATACAGATATTAATGAGAATGCTCAACAGTTCTTTTCGGGTTACACAGTAGTTCCCTTCAGGTTTCGAAAGTGTTCGACTGTAGTATTCGACAACTCGTTTTTCCCCTGGTTGGACTTGCGATAAAACCGCCCCGATGTCGCGCCCGGCTTGCGTCTGTATCCAACATAAATTTACCCTTTTGTTCCGGATATCTCAATATTGGACTAAAACATTTAGCTTTTAATTTCCTGAACGCAAAATCACAGTTATGATCCCAGTTATAATTTGCTCGTTCTTCAGTGAGCTTATGTAGAGGTGCAGCTATATTTGCAAATCCTTGGACAAATCTTCTATAATAAGTACATAATCCAAGGAAGCTCCGCAGTTCGTGTTTGTCGCGAGGACGAGACCAGTCTTTGATTGCTGTTATCTTTAGTTCATCAGTTTGGATTCCTTCTAATGCACGACATGCCCGAGAAATTCAACTTTTTGTTGGATAAGAAAACATTTCTTAGGATTCAGTAATAACTGAGCATTCTTGGTCCTAGCAAAAACGTCATGCAGGTGCTGTAGGTGCTCGTCGAAAGTTTTTCCCATTACCATTATATCATCAAGATAAACCAGGCATGTCTTCCAAGTGAGGCCTCGTAAAACAACTTCCATAAGGCGCTCAAAAGTAGCGGGGGCATTGCATAGTCCGAAGGGCATAACTTTAAACTGATATAAACCACCTCCGGTAGGAAAGGCAGTCTTTTCCTCTTGTTCGTCAATGCTTACTTGCTCTTTAAGTCGAGTGTTGAAAACCAATGAGAACCTGCTAGTGTCGTCAACGTGTCATCAATTCGGGGAAGTGGATAGTTGTCCTCCTTGGTGACGTTATTGAGCCTTCTATAGTCCACGCAGAATCTGGTAGTCTCATCCTTCTTGATAACTAGACAACAGGAGACGATCATGAGCTTGATGACTCTTCAATAATTCCATCGTCAGGCATTTTGTCCACTAATGTGATAACCTCTTACTGCTTCGTCACTGGTAACCTCGGAGGATGCTATCGTATGGAGTGAGCAATTCCAGTGTCGATTTTTTGTTTTATGATATTCGTTCTTCCAGTATTGTTATTTTTCCTTTCAAAGGCTGTGCTCTGCTCTTTAATAAATTATGTAGCTTTCTTCAGTTTTTCGGAAGATACTATGATAAAGTAGAATCATTGGATGTTTGATTTCATATGGAAACTAAATTTTCTCATCGTCCTTTAACACCAAGGATGCCCTTGTTGTCTATAAATGGATTGAGGTTTAATAAGTTACTGTTTTTGTGAAGCATTCCTTTTGTTTGCAGGTTTTTTATTTCCTCATCTCCTTGTTCTCTCCTCTTCAAGTTTTGTTACTTTTATTAAATCCGTCTGTAACTCTTTGACTGTCAAATGCCTTGAGTTTTTGCCTTGTTTTGCAATTGTCTATAAATCTTTGACAGCATGCACTACTCTGACGAGTTTAGTTAAGTTTAGTTAGTTAATCTTAAAAGGAGATTATTTGCTGATTTTGTGTCTCTTATGACACCTATGTGGTATATCTTGGTTTCTTCTTGCGGTAAATTGATTGTAACTTCCTCAGAAGCAGTATTGTCTGATGACTGCAATCATTTGAGACTATGTCACCATATAGCATGATGTTTTAATTTTGATGGTTCCATTCCTCTTGAGATGGCATCTGCTGGGTTACCATTCGTTTGTACATGATTCCATTGTTGTTTTTGGATCATGCTATTTATTTCTGTTACTCTCTTTGCCACAAACGTTTTTCATCTCATCGCATCCCCTCTAATCCATGATCAGACAATCATGGAGTCTATCTAGGCAAAGATTTTTGTTTTTTGCTGTTGATTTGGTAATGCATCTCGCATGGTTCTTTTTAAAAGTTTTGTTACAGTACTGCTGTGTAGAGTTCTAATCTTGACAATGTTGACTTTACTTCATTCGCCCTCCTGACTTTGGTTTGTCCATCTTGGAAGGATGAATTCATCTTAAAATACTGCTCATTTGATCTGAATGTTTTCGGGTACTTGCTCGTCCCATTTCAACTGCTGCAACCATAGTTCCTGTATTAGAAGTTTTGCAATTATGGCTACGAGTGACAGCCATCCCAGCGGATTGAACAGCTTGGCTATTTCCAATAGAATACTTCTTTTGGTTATTATATCCCCGTATTCTTGAATTTTCGTTCTAGAAAGCACTAGTAGTGCGACAGCTTTTTCCATCATATGGGAGATTGTGATCCAGGATCCACACGAATGCGCAAATATTGATCGATACCATAGACATTTGAAATTTTGACAATAACAGTTACTGGGAAAACCATCTCATGTTGTTGACTGACTTCTGTTGGCGTGGATTTGATGCTCGTGAAAATAGTTGCTTGTTTTACCTGGACTTGTTGTGTTCTTGCTGAAAGTTATCAATATGAAACATGATACGGTGACATTTACTGCACCTATGTATAAAGAATTTTAAATTGGCTTCGTGACCTAAACAATTTATACAGATTTTTCTTTCTTTTGCAATTTTTTGCCTTGCTTGAAATTTTGAACAAGCATTCACTGCATGGGTTTCCTTGCAGCATGAGCATGCACTATTGTTGCTTGCATGGCCATTATCAAAAGTTTCCTTTGCGATATTTCTTAGAATTTCAAGGGACTGAAATGAAACCCTGTACATTGAAGACATATAAAAATATCAAAAATTGCTAGAAATTGTTCTTTTTGTATCTTGTCAAAGGTAATTTTCGTGAGCAAAATAAAGATTTGTTAATAAAATTGTCGGAATTAACACACTTTTGCAAAAATACAAAGGTTTCATTTCACACCTTGAATATACATGCAAGTGGCAGCACATACCTTGCGGACCAAGCAAGCGAACACCTAAAACCTCTAAATTTTTAGTTTAATTGGCAACTACTCATAATAGTCTGTCACCAATTTATTTAGTTAATAAATTTATTAGGCTTACTTCAGTGGCAAACGCCAATCTCTTCTTCTCCCCTCCTGACAGACCTTTGCTTTGACTGACAGCGCCTATTCGAGTGTCCATACATTTTGTAAGTCCTAATTGATTCAATATGGTTCTTATTTTTGCATTTTTTTCCTTTCTATTTATATGCCTATCTAGCTTCAGATTGGCCTGAAATAATAAATAAATCCATCATCAAAAATCGTTAGGTATTGCCTAAGCTAAAACTAAATTCAAAAAGTATATAAAATTATTATTATTATTATTATTATTAACAAAGATCAGTAAGCGGCTAAACCGATGAGACTGATCTAGCATTAGTAAAGTCACATTCATTCATTAATAGATAAACAATAACAGCAGAATAACACAAAGAACAATAACCATCACAATCAATTAACATACATTGACCTATATCACAGTCTATCCCAAAAGTTAGATGGTATAATGGACTATATTGTTTGCAGTATTTTTTAATTCATCATCTAGACTATTCTTGAATTGGTTAATTGATCTCGCTAAGATTGTGTCCTCTTGCAGGTTGTTCCAAGTGTACACCACTCGGTTGCTTATATAGTTTCTTCTTTAAAGCTTATTGCATTTCTCTATTTCCATTTTCTTGGTATGTCCCCCGATGAACATTGAAAATATTCTCACAAGAGTAATTCCCACTCGTGCACTTGTATGCCTTTTTCAAGTCACCTCTAAGTCTTCGATCTGTATTTGTCTGGAGTTGCAGAATGGAAAGCCTCTCCAAATAACTGCAGCCCTGCAATTCTGGAGGAATTTTAGTTACCTTTCTTTGTACTTTTTCCAACATTTCTATATCTTTGACAAAGTATGGGTTCCAAACTGGCATTGCAAATTCTATTTTAGGCTGTATATAAGTTTTATATAGTTTGGAGATCATTTCATTTGAATGGTCTTTGAATGCAATTCTGATCAGATAAATCATAGTGTTGGGTTGGCTCTTTTTGTGATTTTAGAAATGTGGGTTTCCCATTTTAAATCTGAAGTCATAAAAACGCCAAGATCTTTTTGGACTGTAACCGTCTGAAGACTTTATACACTCTCTGGATTACCCGGACCTATGTGTAGTACTGTACATTTATTATGATTTAGGGGGAGCAACCAATTATCCAACCAATTGCTGATTGTGTCAATATCTCTCTGCAAGACTTCTTGACCCTCGAGTGGATTGCAATAATATTTTGCATCATCTGCAAAGTATTCTACAGGTGAGATTATATCACTAGCCAAGTCACTAGTATATATGATGAATTACAGTGGTCGCAGCACAGAACCATGTGGCACTTCACTGATAACAGGATGATCCTTTGATACTTGACCATTAACTCTGCTACAGAGCTGCCTAGCCATTAGAAAGTTCTTGATCCAACCGCGTAGATTCCCCTCTAACTCCCAGGTGTTCTAATTTTAGGAGTAGGCTTTTATGTGGTACTTTACCGAATGCTTTAGCATAGTCCAAGTTCACCATGATGACATGCCAAGATGTCCACTGATTTAGGGATTAGAGCAGGTTCATCACTACTGACCGTTTTGGTAAAAAACCATGTTGTGATGAGGGAAATAATCTATTATTTAAACAGAACTCAGTGATCTCTCTGGGTATTATTTTCTCCATCACTTTGCAGATATTACTAGTAATACTTACTGGCCTGTAATTTTCTGGATCATGTTGGCTCCCTTTTTTGAACAGTGTTGTCACTATCGCATGCTTCCAGGTGTTCGATACAACTCCAGTGTCCATTGAATGGTTCATTATATCGGCTAAAGGTACCTACAATAAGTCAACGCATTTTTGTAAGAAAATTGCCGGCACTTCGTCACTTTCAGGACTTGACTCAGTCTTCAGACAGTGGATGGCTTCATTAACTTTTTCAGGTGTAAAAAAACACTGTTTGCAACTATAAAGTCACCCTAAAGTATTATTTGAATAAATGCATGGAATCTCTTATCACCAGCCGTAAGTAAACCATTCTCATATGCTTTTCTAGCTTCAGTCATTAAAGATTTCAGAAGGTTATTTTGGGTTCTGTAACTTCTGTAGTCAGCATCATTCTTACTTGCAGTATATTTGTCCCACAAGCACCTTCTGTCCTTAATTTCTTTAAACAAATGATCATTTATCCACTGTTTTACAGATTTTTTTTCCTTTTTTGCAGTGGTATGAATTGGTTGATGGTATCAAGAGTTACTTTAGAGAAAGCATCGTAGTGTGCACATAAATCTACATTGTTCACAGGAGTAGGTAATTATTGATTTGATAAATGGTCATTTATTGCATTATAATTTGCTTTCCAGAAGTTCCTTTTTTCCCAGTTTGATATTAATTTGAGCTGATGCCATAATAACTACATGATCACTCATACCCAACGGTGGTTCTGACTTAATTGATGTGACAAAATGTTTGTCGCTAATTAGTTACAAGTCCGTTAGTGCTTTCTGATCATTGCGTATCCTCGTTGGAAAGGTAACTAGTTGTTTCAAATTTATCTGTCTAAATGCACCTAGGAAATCCAAGGATTTTTGATCTCGTGATGTTAGTGTTAAGGTGTTCCAATCAATTTCCGGATAATAATATCTGGCTCTTAATAGGAACATTCAGCCGCACTGTATTTATTGATGGTATGAGATAATTAACAAGAGACTCATTAACACAGGCGGCTATCTTGGTGCTTAATTTCTTCCTTCACATAAATAATCACTCCACCCCCCTTCATATTATCTTTATATTGTGCAAAATGTGTATAGCCTGGTATCGAATTGATATCTTTGTTTAAATCATTCATCCAAGTCTCACTTATTAAAATAAACCTGGGAGTTGTGTTGATAACTCTCAGTTTCAGTTCAGAAATGGGTTTCCATTCAAGCAAACAAAGCTGATGTTGAAATGACCTTTATTACAATTAAAAAAAAGCATTATCATTTTGTTTTGCATAGACATCGGATTGATATATTTTGAAACATGTTGACTGAAAATGCGTTAGTTTTCCGAATCAATTCCTCTCAAGTTAACTCCCGCAGCCTACACAGTTACACGAATTAAATAAATATATGAATTGCATTACCATGATATTCATGTGTTCGGAAACTGTTAAAGATCCTAGAAATAAGTCTTCCTGTGGCATAAAGCCACTCATATGTTTCATATAGCTTCCTATAGGCCTCCCATTTATCAATATATCGCCGTCGACTTGCATATCACCTGAAAGTTTTCATGAGAAGAAAATATGAATCCATTTAACATTTAATACTCAGTACCTGGTTGCCTGTATCCCAACGCTGCCATAAGTGTGCTTTTTCCAGCGCCACTAAAAATGAAAATAAAATTATATTTGTTAGATCTGAGTCTAAGGTAGAATTACAGAATGAGAAAAAAATTATTTACTTATCAGTTTCAGGGTTTTTTCAAACTTTACTGGCATCTGTTAAAATGTTAAACCAAATCAGATCATGAACCTACTGGTAGTCATAATGACAACCCACAAAACATAAATATTCTTGCCCTTGACAATACAGACATCTTATCTGCTTTAAAAGGTCTTAAAAATAAGGAAACTGCAGGGCCAGATGGCATTCCGTCATTTCTTCAGTGGGACTGTGCATCAGTGCTGATGAAACTTATGCTCATTATAGCTATTTAATCTTTCCATTTCCAGGGGTGTCTTTCCCGAACTATAGAAGTGCGGTAAAATCTGCCCTATCTACATAGTGGTAATAAGAGCCATATTGAGAGCCATTTTGTCAAACTTCTCGAAGGCCTTTGATGTCTGTTCTATCAAGTAAACATATCTTATTTCTCCCATCTAGATCGACTGTTACCAATTTAAGTTCATTTTTAAACACCGCCTATCATTCCATAAATAAGAAGCAGCAACTGGACGTTGTGTACACGGACTTCTCGAAGGCTTTCGACAAGTTGAATCATAATATTTTAAATCTTAAACTCCAAAGGATGGGATTTCATGACAGTCTGTTATGCTTCTTCGCCTCCTACACATGCAATGACATGTCGAGCCATTCCCTCCTCTTTGCCGATGATATGAAGATTTTTCGTGTCGTCCAAGGACTTGATGATTGTCAGCTTCTGCAGCGTGATCTTGACCCACTGAGTGTCCGGTGTGATCAAAACTGCCTTCCACTCGATGTTCAGAAGTGTACCATCTCCCTAACATATAACACGCAGCATTACAACTACACCCTATGTGACACTTCACTACCTGACTCGGAGGCTGTGCGAGATCTGGGAGTCATTGTGGCCAAGAGACTGACATTCAACGGGCACATTGATGAGGTGGTGTCATCAGCTTTAAAAATACTTGGTTTTGTTACTAGGGCGACCTCCGAGTTTGCGAACCCATCCAGATGTCAGTTTGGGAAAGCAAAGTTTGTGGTGGGTGGTATCTACATACCTCTGCAGTCTCCTCGTGATGTATACAATTGGCATTGTCAGTCTGTAGAAGAGATTGCCTTACACCATGATTCACCGAATATCTATGTGTTTGGTGATTACAACCTGCCAAACGCAACATGGCAGAATGATGAGTACGGAGCAATGGTTCATTGTCCTGGAGGGGATTCAGCTTTGGCTATTGCACAATCTTTTGGTTATTTAAAATTCTATCAACATAATAATATCCTTAATAATCGTAATATATTTTTAGATTTGGTGTTTTCTAATGTTAGGGAGTAAACATGTGGGTTATGAATGTTGCATAGGTTTTGACTTGGCTGGGATGGATGGAAGTGATCTGGTGTATGATGAATTCTTTTATGATTTTAGAGGTGGTAACTACATAGAGCTTAACAACTTCCTGGCTTCCGATGCCTGGCTGAATTGTCTTGGTGAGGACATAGATTCAGACAGGTTTATTCTATGAAATACTTTCAACAGGTATTGCTTGCCTTTGAAAAGATTCAGGACGTCAACCTTTCCTAAATGGTTCATGGTGTTCATTCTCTTTATATTAAAAATCAATCAGATGCTGAGTCCATTAGGTTTTTCCGCCTTAGAACTGAGTGCAAAAGACTGTCTGATATTTGTTTCAACAACTATATTTGTCGGGTGGACGCTGACTTGAGGGATAACCCAAAATCCTTTAAGTATCTTAATGACAGGTGATGAGGTAATGGTTTACCCAGCTCACTCTTTTACAAAGATCGGGCAGCCACAAATGGTCAAGATATGTCCTATTTTCAGACAGTTTATTCTCCTAATTGCGGTCAGCTTCATGTACCTGATAATTCTGTAAATGGCAACATGGGTATAAGTATATATCCTGCTGGGCCAGATGATGTGCCTAATTTTCTATTAAAAAAGTGTGTCTGTACTATTGCTGTGCCTTTGTTTATTTTGTTTAATAGCTCTTTGAAGACTTCTAAGTTTCCGGCTGCTTGGAAGGAAAGCTACGTTGTTCCTATATTTAAAAGTGGTCAAAAAGAAAACATAAAGAATTATCGTAGCATTTGCATTCAATCTGCAATACCCAAGCTTTTTGATTGTCTTGTAGCTAAGCAACTCTCTTGGTTGTGTAAAGGCTTATTATCATGGTTTTTGCAGTAAAAAATCAACAACAACAAACTTACTTTGCTATCAGTCTGATATAATTATTAGTCAATTGGAAGACCTGAAACAGGTGGATGCCTTATATTCCAGATTTCTCCAAGGCGTTCGATCGTGTTGATCATCAGATTCTTTTGGAGAAATTGATCTCTGTGGGTTTTCATTGTTCATTTGTTGAGTGGATAAAAAGTTCTTTATCTGGCCGAAGTCAAAATGTCAAAATTGGTTGTCATTTATCTGACACAATCACAGTGAGCTCGGGTCTTTGTTAATGACATAGCTGCCTGTTTTATGAATAGCAAATAGCTAATGTTGGCTGATGACTTAAAATTTTGGAAAGTTGTTGATAGCTTGAATGACCAAACTTTGTTGCAGGCTGACTTGGATCGTCTGCATGGTTGGTGTAATCAGAATAAACTTCACTTAAACGAGATAAAGTGTTGCCATAGAAGTTTCTCTCGTAAAATGAGCAGAATTGAAACAAGCTACACTTTGAGTAACCAACCACTGGCGTATGTCACTTCCATTCGTGATTTGGGGGTCATTTTAGATGAGAGGCTTAGCTTTGTTGAACACATAAACTCTGTTTCTATAAAGGCATATTCCAGATTTCTCCAAGGCGTTCGACCGTGTTGATCATCAGATTCTTTTCGAGAAATTGATCTTTGTGGGTTTTCATTGTTCATTTGTTGAGTGGATAAAAAATTCTTTATCTGGCCGAAGTCAAAAGGTCAAAATTGGTCGTCATTTATCTGACACAATCACAGTGAGCTCGGGTCTTTGTTAATGACATAGCTGCCTGTTTTATGAATAGCAAATATTTAATGTTGGCTGATGACTTAAAATTTTGGAAAGTTGTTGATAGCTTGAATGACCAAGCTTTGTTGCAGGCTGACTTGGATCGTCTGTATGGTTGGTGTAATCAGAATAAACTTCACTTAAACGAGATAAAGTGTTGCTATACAAGTTTCTCTCGTAAAATGAGCAGAATTGAAACAAGCTATACTTCGAGTAACCAACCACTGGCGTATGTCGCTTCCATTCGTGATTTGGGGGTCATTTTGGATGATAGGCTTAGCTTTGTTGAACACATAAACTCTGTTTCTATAAAGGCATCTAAACTTCTTGACTTTGTCATTAGAAATTGTAGGTATTTTTCCATCGATTCCACGAGGGTTGTTTATTGCAGCTTGGATAGATCCCTGTTGGAATATTGTTCTTTCTGTGGTTTGGTCACCCTATTTTCATATTCATATAGACACATTAGAGAGAATCCAACATAAATTTCTAAGGTATTGTGCTTACCATGCTCACATCATTATCAACAATCATGATTACTTAGTCCTCGAACGGTTATTATCCTTACCTCCACTTAAGGTTCGTCGTGATATTTCAGGAGCCGTATTTATATATAGGGTCATTCATGGATTTGTTGATTGTCCGGACTTGCTAAGTCTAATTCACTTTAATGTTCCTGTTCGTGCTGTACGTTTCCATAATACTTTTAACATCCCTTTCCATAGAACGACCTATGGGATTCATAACCCACTGGATAGGTATATGAGATTGCTAAATAATATTAACTGTGATATATTTAATATAACTGTTGCACAATTAAAGAGATCTCTGACTCTATAATTAAATTATATATATTGTTAAGTATTGCTTGCATGCTATGGATTTTTTCTATTGTTGTTTCCAATTTTGATGGCTTTAGTGTTGAGCAGGTTACAAATGTAAATTCTACACCTTGTATGCTATTTCGGTTGTTCAAAATTATTTTAACTTGTTATGAACCAAAAAGCAGTCTGTGTTCTTTGTTTAGTTGTATTGTGCTTTATTTGGTTTTGAGCCAATTTATTGTAGCCTAACTTGTTTAATTTTAGTTTTGTACTTTTATACTATTAATGGGGTTATCCCATGTGTTAATAAATAAATAAATAAATAAATAAAGATCTAAACTTCTTTATGCGGCTCCAGTATCGCTTCCTGACTATAATGTGCATGTGGATAGATTGGAGCGGGTACAGCGTAGATTCCTGAAGCTGCTTTCTTTCAGGGTTGATGGTGTCTATCCTCCCAGAGGTATCGACCAGGCCAACTGCTCAATAGCTTTAAAACCTTATCCATGAAACACAGCACTGTCTGTGCAAGCCTGGTACTTCTGTATGAGTTTTGCAATTGCTCTGTTGATGTCTCGGATCTCCTGTCCAAGATTAACTTTTTGGTCCCCCGGTTCAACACTCGAAGTCATCCCACACCAACACCAACGTGGCTGGCAAAGAGACCATCTATAGGGCATGCGCCTGGTTTAACATGATGAATAATGTCCACTGCGTGGACATGTTTCATTTAATTTTAGAAGGCTTTAGAAGGAAGATGAAGTTGAATGTTCATCTTGTGTA